>CM062351.1:51863474-52463474 GCA_031216105.1 Dalbergia cultrata | reverse complement strand
AAGTTTGAAAAAAAAAAATTTTTTGATGAATGAACAGATGTTAAATGTTCACAAAATGGAATATAGATGATGTAATTGTTTTTGGTCACATGTTGTTATATTTTAAAACATATTTAGTAATTTGAAAAATTATAAGCTTGGCTTGAAAATTGGCTCGTGGCTCGCAAAAGATTGGGCTAAACTACCAAAATGCTAGCTGAAACTAATATAACCCGAACGAGCCCGACCTGAAAATGATCAGTTCCGAAGTGACCCAACCTGAATACGTTGGGTTTAGCCATGTCCCAACCCCCTTTCCTTGTGTGTGAGTTCCTTCTTCCTTATGGATGAGTAGAGTTAACAACAAAAAAGAGATGCATATATATAAAAAGAATAAAAAGAAAGTACATTGCCTGTCATGATTGCTTGTTGGTTGATTCCTTTGTTTTGATCATTTTATTAATGAAATTTATTATCATGATCATATCACTTTAAATTCATTATGCAAAAGACTCATGAATTAAAGGGAGTCTTCTCTGATATTTTACTTACTAAATTATTTGAATTGTGATTGTTGTCGATTAACTTTGATCATTATTAAACATATGATATATGACTTCATTTTATAACCCTCAAATTATTGATAATATCTTATAATAGGATTGTCATAAATAAGAGTGAAATTGTTGGATTTACTGTTTTGATGATGAATATTACTAATGCAATATTCGTGTGATGCATGGGGTGAATTCATATGTTTGATAATAAATATTTAATGCAATAATACAATATCAAAGTTCATGGAGAAAGGTTCAAAAAAATAATAATAATATTGTAATACTGTCACGACCCGATTTGGATCGTGACCGGGCACATGAGGATTGTCGTCCCCACGTAAGCCTCGTGATCGCTGCACTGTACTATATGCATATTTCATTCATAAAATCTACTTTAAATCATAATTTGGATTTCATCTTGAACTCATGATAAACATAAATAAATCCTTTTTCTCATAAATAAAGTATGAAACTGTAGCTATGATATAAATTAACTGAGTTGCTCATTTACAAAAAATACCATGAATGCTAAATCATTTTAATACAAAAGAACCGTCGAGAGCAAAATAAAATAAATGCTTGGTCCGGGACCCTGCCCGCACCCGCACCATCACTGGAGCACTCTACACAAAATAAATAAACTTCACATCAATGTGAAGCTCACCCCAAAGCTGAAAGATACTAAAGCTGCTGAGTAGGAGGAGGAAGAGGAGGATCCTAAGCTACACCTGAATTTGTGAGAAAAGGAAGAAAAGATGGGTGAGTTTTATAACAAAACTCAGTGAGTGGATCCTCACTCATAACCATGCATAGGACAAGAAGAAAATATATAAATGGTAATACAATTCTCATAATTCAATTTCTATAAATAAATTGTACAATAGCTATTAAATCCTAAATTTGAAATAAACATGGAAATCTTATTTATTTTCTCAAGAATTTCTAAAAGAATAGAAAATCCATAAACTATCAGTGGGTGCTCAATCCCTCGCGAACTAAAGCCCCTAACTGTGATCTTAACGGTCCCTCACGAACCACGTCCCTCGTGGACTGATCTGACATGTGGATAAAATGCCCCTCGTGGGCCTTGGTACCAAGGTTAACGAAATTACTATCGTTAACTTACAGCTCTGTTCCTCTTAGTAACTCCTTAGTCTAATTTTAGCTGAAGTCATAAATAGTGTTCTATCAATTCTAAGTTCAACATATCTCAATTCCCATAATAAACATAAAGATTGGCATTTCATTACATCAATTGTAAATAATCTAAATTTTCAAATCAATGAAAAGGCATAAATTAAATCATATAAAACTTTTATAGAGCGAATATGGTCTCATGCATACTCTAAAATCATAATATTCATGTGTAAGTCCAAATGAATCGTTAATAACTAAAACATAGCTATATGCATGAATTATACCATGCAAAAATCCATTTTAATTCTCTAAATACTCTGTAATATTTGAAAATAATTATATAATGACCAAAAGTAAGGCCATGAGATCAAACCCACTCACCTGGAAGGGAGGGAGAGTTGACGTAAACACCAACTGAGTTCCAGGGAGCAGGGAAGGCACCAACGTCGACTATAATAATCATAAAACTCAATATTAAAATCTATCAACCTCTAAATAACTCTAATATAGCTCTAACAATATTAGGGGAGCACCCCCCACTTGACAACAATGAAAGAAACTAAAGACCCATACTAAAAATGTGAAAGAATGGAAGAAAAGAGACCAAAACCCATCAACCAACACATACCTTGAAGCTTGAGAAGAGATGGATTTGAATGGGGTTGAGAGAAAAAGTGAGGGAAGGAGTTTGGGGGTGAGGGTTTCGGACTTTGGGGTGATTTCACGAGTTAGGGAGGGTTTAAAAAGGGTAAAGGGTTCATTAGATGATACTACGTCGTTTCAGAAATTTTTGGGTTTCAAGGGGACCGCTATGACCGCTATAGCGGTCAGGCAGCGCCTCGCGTATCGTCCCTGGTCACTTATGACTGCTATAGCAGTCCCCAGAGGCCAAAATTGTGATGCAGCCAATGTTGTGACCGCTATAGCGGTGACAGCAAACATATATCAACAGAATTATGCTGTCTTGACAATAGCTTACCCATATACTCACTCACTTATTTCCATTTCTTTATTCTAAGTTAATAGGAAGTATTATTAACTTTAAAACATAAATGTAAATAAGGAAATACCCCTCATTTGGATTTAAATAAAATATAAAAAAAAATCAAAACTCCAACCAATCAAAATCTCATTTTTGAGTTTTAGTTCAATTTCTGGAATTCCGACGATTGTCTAAACTTGGGGCCTAGAAACGACACCTCTAGAGATTTCCTAAAATTCATTACAAATCACTCTTCAATTCATTTTCCCTTGGAGAGCAATTACCGGGACTTTTGGTCCCAAGATTGTGTCTCTACCATATAGCCCTCCATGGAGGTGTAGGGTTCCAAACTTAGCGAAAACCCGGACTCGATAACGCCGGTGGGTCCCGGGGGACTCTAGAACAAGATAAAACTTATCTACTGGTACGTGTACACCAGGTATTACAAATACCCTAGTTTAAATAATAATAAAAAAGGTTAGAAAATTTTCTCAAACTAGGAAGGGTTATCAGTTACCTTTACCTGTCATTCCGGGTCCTAAATTTCACTAAGTTTGGACCCTACAAGTCCTTGGAGGACTATATGATAGAGCCATGTTTTTGGAACCAAAAGTTCCGGTAATTGTTCCCAAGAGGAAAATAAGTCAACAGATGATTTTTAATGAATTTTACGAAACATTTAAACATTTATTTGTTAGCTCTCAAGTTTGAAAAATCGTAAGAATTCCTGGATTTGAACTAAAACCCAAATTTTGATTTTGATTTGTTAGGATTTTAATTTTTCGGATATCTTATTTGAATCCAAATAGGGGGTATTTCTTTATTTACATTTATATTTTAAAGTTAATGGATAATAAAATAAATAAGAACATTAACTTAAAATTAAGAACATTAACTTAAAAAAGTTAATGGAGAATAAAATAAATGAGGACATTAACTTAAAATTAAGAAATTAAGAAATATAAATAAGTGAATATTGAGATAACCCAGTCCAATATATACCAGAACTTGAATTATAGCCCAAAGTTGAGGGAAAAACCATTTTGGTGAGCGCTGTAGTGGTCTTGGAACAGTAAGATGATGCCAGTTAATAAAATTATGCATTTTGGTGAGCGCTGCAGCGCTAAATGAGCGCTATAGTGCTCAAAATTTCAATAAAAACCCCATTTCGGGATTCAAAATATCAAAATACGACTTCCCACCTAAAATGCAAGAAACTTCTCTCCCCACCCCTAATTCACTCCCAAACTTCATTTTCTCTTAGAATTAACTTCAATCTTCCACTTATAAGGCTTTAAGGTATGTTGTTCTAGTGATTTTGCTCCTATTCCATCCATTTTTCTTTGCCTTTGGGAGTTGGCATGAAGATTTCCATCGCTCTCAAGGAGGTGGAGTCTTTTCAGTATGTTAAAGTTAGATTTGAGCTATATAGAGGTTTTAGCAGTTAATATAGAGTTCTGTTGATTCCTTAGTAGATATTGGTGCCATTCTTGCTCTTAGAAACTCTATCAGCATAAGACCTTCATCTTCTACCATTCTAGGTGAGTGGGTTCACTCACATCTGTAACTTCTATGTTAATTATTATGTCTATTTTCATCTAAAGCATGATATTATATATGATTTTAGAGTTTATTTGATGAAGTACTGAAATTTTTATAAAATATTATGGTATGAACTATTGGTTTTAATAAGAAAATATGTTTTCTTGAAAACCATGGGACATCTACTATTGAGGATTAATTTTTGTATAGTTGCAATGTGAATTTAATCATTTAGAGCTATTTTTGTTTTATGATCATATGATTTTGATACTGCATTTTATTTTACAAAGAGAGATTTTAAATCTTAGGATAGAAGACTTTGGAAATGATAGAGAAAAGAGTGAAATTTTTAGTTGAGCTGGTAGTAACTATAAAAATATAGGTTGTGAATTAACGGCAAATAATCCGTTAACCTGGGTACCAAGTAACCTAGGGCTAGAGATAACAAAGAAATTACTATTACATTGGGGACGGCAATATGTAACATCCAGATGTAGCTAGAGATTTACATTCAGAGTTTTGTTAAGTCACAAATGTTGTGTGTAACCAAAGTAGAGATTACTATTTCTCTATTAGAGTACTGTTAGATCAGTATATAGAAAACTAAGACTTACTACTTGATTATAATTGTGAAATGCTTCGATACCTTATTAATGTTATTATTATTCTGGTATTGTGTATCTTCTTTTGGTGCCTCAAGAAGGGGGTTCCAGGTGAGGACTCACTCACTAAATTTTGGTTACAAAACTTACCCCTCTGTTTATTTTCCTATTTTATAAATATTGTAGCTGCTAAGGATATTTCTACACCATCTTCTTCGCAACAGAGTTAGATTTCGGTTGTTGAGCTCATTAGGTGAGGTGTCTGGTATTTTGCTCTAAATGTACTTAAGTGTAATGCTGGCAAGATCTCGGACTGTAAGGCATGATTACATTTTGCATAGTCTTGTATATTAGGATATTATTTGGACTGTATTATCTATGCTTCTCATAGACTCTTTATATGTAAAGAACTTCCTGCATAATTTGTGATATTATGATATTAGCCTTTGGAGGTTACTAAGACATTTTGATTTTTATAAATATGGTTTCAAGAGCAGGTGATTTGTATGTAGAAAGAGATATATTTTATGGAATTTTTTCATATTTCAAATGCGAATATAGAGATGGTACAGGTTACAAGGCTTACGTGAGAATGAGGTTTCTCACGTGTCGGTCATGTGCCCAAGTTGGGTCGTGACAAATACAATATTGAATTTATCAATAATACTGAAATAATAACTTCAATTGTCATTAAAAAGAATATAATCTATAATGAAATTAACATAGGTTATAAACTATAAATTATAAATACAAAATCATGTTGTAGTATATCAAGAGTAACATAATGTCACGACCTGATTTAGGAACGTGACCGGCACACAAGGAATCACATTCCCACGTAAGCTTACTATGTGACGTGTCTCTTTAAATGCATATAATGGTATAATATTATCCTTAAAACATGATTTTTCTCTATTTAAAGCATATCATTTAATTTTGTAAGGTTGAAAATATTTAATATTCAAGCTCTAAAAACCCTTTCAATCCATTTCGCTAATTATGAAATCATAAACTAATTCATCACATGATATAAATCTTAAATCTGAAAACTTGTTTAACATTTGAAAACTGATTTAAAACTATATAGTCAATCTATTACATAATCTAATAAAAATTTGTAGTGAAAATCCATACTCTGAAAACATATTTGGAGATACATGAACTTTAAAAATAACTACAATCTCAAAATACATGTGTGGATTGGATCCTGCCTGCACATCTATTGGAGTACTTTACTCTAACATTATCCTACTCTAGGCCTTACTACAAAGTAAGACTCACCACTAGAAATAACTGTGTCTATGGAACATGAATCTGAACCACCTCTGAACCTGTAATTGTGAGAGGAGAAGAGAGAGATAAGTCAACAAACTCAGTGAGCGACCTCTCACCCATCACCCACATGGGACAACCAATGAATATAATACAATATATATGCAACAATCATAAACCATTTGATACTTACATACATAGCTATATACAAAACATTTTTCATTCTATAAATTCATAAACAAGCCTTTCTAAACTCATAATTAATCATGAAATCATTTTAATTGAAGGTGCAGTAGAATATCGAGAAATAGTATACTGTATAATGAATAATAATAATAATAATAATAATAGTTATAAAATCATTAAATATAAGGTGGGTGCTTAGTCCCTTGCGAACAAGAGCCCTTAACTGTGATCTTAACGGTCCATCACGAACCGTGTCCCTCATGGACTTATATAACATGTGGATAAAGTGCCCCTCGTGGGCCTTGGTATACCAAGGTTAATGGAATAATTGCTGTTAACTCACAATATGTTTCTTTACCTCTATTGACTAAACTAGTTTAATAAAAATTAAAACTGAAGGGTGGGTATTCCGTCTTTCGTGAACACTAGCCCGAAATTCTTAGTACTTTGAGAGTTTTTTATTCATATAACTCTAACAATCTAACTTTAGCATAACTGTGGCTGTGAAAATCGAGCCCAAGGGTTCACCACTTGTAGGCATCCCGATTTCAAGCCCACAGAATATATATCTGGCAGCTGCTAAGAATCATACTGAATTCTGTACCTCTTAGTACCATAAAACTGAAGTACTAAATTCTCATTTCTCAAGCTAACCTCTTTTCATAAACTTGATAACTATAAAATTATAATTCAAACACTAGGGGTTCTAAATTCTGAAATTATATAACATACTTATTCGTAGAGCTGAGTCTTATTTATGTTTCATATTTCTCTAACACATATAAATATATTAACTGAATATTCAAAATTATAACTTGAAATCTAAATATGGGAAAACATAATAATGTCATAAATCCGTAAGAACATATTTATTTATTTTTCTCAATTCGATATCTTTGTAAATCATACATTTTGCAACAAATCTTTTCATGATCATATAAAACATTTTCATAGCACTCAACATATCAATCATGGTCTCATGGTTTTATAAAACTCATTTTTTTCATGCTATCATCGTAAATCACAAATTTTCTAACTCAACATAATCATGTAAAATTATAATATATACTTTTTCTCATCTCAAATTTCATATTTAACAATCATAATCCAAGAACATAGTCATAATGATGAAACTAAGGCTATGAGGTCAAATCCACTCACTTGGAGGGGAGGAAGAAATGACGTCAACATCAATAAAGCTCTATGAAGCGGGAATGACACCAACAATTACCATAGAGCAACCACAAACTTTAGATTAAACTCTACCTCTAACTCTAAAACAATCCTAACAACATCGGGGGAGCACCCTGACTTGACAACAATGAGAGAAACAATAAAGCCCAAACCATGGAACATGAAGCGGAAAGGAAGAAGATAGCAAAACTAACAAAAACCCTTACTGTTACCTTCCAGTAACAATAGTTGCACCAATGACATTAGTACCCAACTGTGCAATGATCAATCTTGTAAAGTAGGGTGAGATTGTTGGGTTTAATGTTTTGATGATGAATATTATTTGTTTATATATTTTGTTTTGAACAATTATATTCATTATGATTTTATCGAGTTGATTATTTATAGATTTGATATGTGCATTTGATCTTTATCAAAAGATTATTTGTGCATAATATTGTGGAGCATCAAAAAGGAAAGAATTCACATATTTATGAGAGAACATATTGTCACGGAGTTTTTGGAGGGCACCACAACAAAAAAGATAGCAAAAAAAGTTAATTTATAAAAATAAATTTGAAAATGAAGCCATTATCAATTTTTATTATGGGAAAAATCAAACATTTTTTTATTGCAAAACTAGTCTTTTAAAATAGTTTAGGTTTGGGAATCTAATTTTGATTAGGAAGGAGTACAAATTGAATTCCACTACACCCCTAATATATTTATTAAAAATACAGATACCCTACAACTCATTATGCAAATTAATTTATAACTTAATAATATTTATTTCTTCCCTTAAAATCACAACAGATATGTACACAATTAAGATAAAATAAGCAAGATAAAATTAAAGAAAGGAAAATAAAATTAAAGGTAAAATTTTTTTAAAAAAAATAACTTTGACTTCACAGGTGTGCTTATGTTCTCTTGTGCAATGAGAAACTTATAGCCATGTTGATCTTGTAAAAAGTATGTATTGGATTGATTTTTCAAAACAAAATGCCCCATTTAGCACATAGTATAAGGTCTAACAGTATTAGTTGATACTATAAAGCTAATTTTTATCACATGCTTAATTGCATATATGATAGTATAATATTATACAGTCAAACCATTTTTATATTATGATTATAGGATTTATTTATGAGGTCGCAAAAAACCCTTTAATACCTGATAATATTATTTTTACTAGTCAATCCCAAATTAACATTGACTTGCTTTGCTACGTCAAAGCCTCACTCCACTCACTATCGATGGTAGCCCACCCCTACTGATCGCTACCCACTTGCAGTCGGTCACCCTCTACCACTCATTGGTCGCTCCTACTCCCCCAATGGTGGCCACCGGCCCACTCGTTCACTGTTGGTTATGTGATGTACCAAATAATAGATAGTATAAAAACTTATACATTGAATTTCTTGTAATATACTATTAAATTTTATCCTGTTTGGTGCAACAAATAGGGCCATAAAAATATACAGAATTCCACTTACTTTGCATAGGGTTTAGGATAACATGAATTATACAATAAATCCTTACACTCTTGTGAAACTTGAGGATGGTGGACCATACATCAACATCACAAGTTGTTATGTGGAATAAAAATTAAATGTGTGTGGATTTTTTTTCTTTTTTTTTTTTTTTGGGGGGGGGGGGGGAATCAATGATGAACCTTGTACTACTCAAAAGTTAGATCGTATATCATAATATGAATGATATTTGACTTAGTAAAACAAAAAAAGAACTGTAGATTAATTAGTTGTTGGGATGGGAGGATTGGGAGCAGCAAAAGGAATTGAAAAGCGTTGAAAATTTTATAATATCTGAGCAAATAAGTACCGAAAATGTAATTATGTTTGATTAACAATCATCTGAATCTTCAATATATCTGTTACAATCTTTGCTTAGCGCAATAAGAAATTAAACAAAGTACCTCACAATTGGTCGGTTGATGTCTTGATAAAAATTAAGGTTTGCTTCAGATATCGTCTAAACGATGACATACCCGGTTTAGTTTAATGTCAATTACAGCACTAAAATAAAATGGTCATTAAAATATGTCCAATTGTCGACCCAAAAGAAAATATGTTGAATAGATTCTTAAAAATATGCGCACGTTCCTTATGGTTGAAAACGACTTTACTTATTCTAAGTTCTTAACATCTATAATTAGCCAATAAAAAATTTGAAAAATAAAGAAACCTTCATAATCTTATCTATCTAAACTACATCTGTAATGGCTGCTATCTCAATAATTTGGTTTAATATTGTAAAGAATATATTGATGTATCAAGGATAGGAGAGTAGTTTACTAAACCTAAATAATTTATTAACATCCAGCTTTTCATCCGCCAAATCTACTTTGTGCTACAAATTAAAGGACAGTTGGTATTGACTGTTTGTTTTATTATAGATGCACCGTTTGTACACACATAGAAGTTGCAAAAATGATTTTAACATAAAAAGAAACCATAGATGAAATTCAATATCTTGAAAAAACTAAGGATTTTTCAAATATAAATTATTTTAATTAAGTGTCACGTACAATTAAATATCACACATTCTCTAGTTCATGTTTCATTTAATATCCCAAAAATGGATTCAAACAATATACTATGAAGTTAATATGAATTTATGATTTTTGTATTAAATAAAAGGAGTTTTGTGAAAAAAAATACAATAAAAAACTTGCTAAGAAATTAAAAATGAGAATGTATCAAATAAAAAGTAAAACATGTTGAATTTCTAATATGAGTTTAATGAGCTTAATTTTAATACATCATTATATATTGTTATTCAATTAAATCATTCCATTTAAATAATTTTGTAAGTAGAGGATGGAAAACTCAATTATCTTTAGTGATGTGCCAATACTTAATTTAATAGCAGCGTAAATAAGATTAAGTTCTTCCTAATATATTGAACAAACTTATTTCTTGGTTTAATATACTGTAAACTTCAAGAAGGAACAGGTCACTAGTCTAGAAATGCATGAATCACAATAATAATAATAAATTTTATCAAAATAATAATAGTAATTAAAAAAGAAAGTCAACAGTGATGAAATTATGAAGAAATTATTCAAGAAAAGAATGTGTCGACTGTCAAAGGCATCAGAATAATGATTTGTCTTGGCCGTGTGTTCTCTTCTTCCTTTCCTTCTTTCCTTCAAATTAAACCTGGTCCTTACTCCTTAATTATCATCGTTTTCTTCATTCACGCGTTCTCCATCTCCAAAACGTTCATATATACACCCCAACTCAAGGTCCAAGGTACAGTACCAGGTTCTATCTGTGAGCTCTATATATATATGACACGATGAAGAATCCTTGTTCCTTTTTTGCTTGTTTCTCATCAGCATCTCTCAATCAACAACACAACAACAACGGTATAATAACAAGTCACAGCACATTAACTACTATATACACACCCGTTTCTCTCTTGTTGTTCCTCTCCTTCCCATTCATTAATTATTAGTAATTCTCATTGTGCAGCTAGCTTGGTATTTTCTATTTGGTGTTAATTAATTGATACAATGTTTGATATGTTGACTTTACATGCATATATACAGACTTAGATGCAGAGGGAGAGATTGTTAATATTGATGATGGAGTCTTTCGTGTGTTCACCTATAATCAATTAAAATCCGCCACTCGTGGTTTTCATTCCTCGAAGAAGGTTGGAGAAGGAGGCTTCGCTTCTGTCTATAAGGTTACACATTCTCATTCATTTCACTTAGTATGCATAAGAGAAACTACTTAAGCATAATTTTTAATGAATAATGCTACACATTTGAAATTATATATACAGAATCTTTGAAAAGTTACATGGCGTTGCTATTCATCTAAAGGCTAATAATTATGACACATCATTCTAAATATAAAATTCTGACAAAATTTATGTTGCATAGCATTTTCCAATCTTAATTATGGCAAAAAAAAAATTATTTAGTTTCATTTTATTCATTGTTCAACACCTCAATTATTGTCTAAAAAATATAGTTGAAAATGAGAAATAAGGATCGAGTACCCTTGATTAAGTAAGGTAAGGTGTTAAATGTTGAATGATCAGAGAAATATATATTTGTTTTCTTGTTATGAAGCACTTAATAATTTTTTTGTGTTATTTAGTGATTATGATGATTAATGTGGAAGAGTGATTATGGGGTTGACTTTGACTTAACTTGCAAAGGGGAAGCTTGGGGATGGCACTTTTGTGGCAGTGAAGGTGCTTTCGATTGAGGTGGAATCCATGCGAGGAGAGGTTGAATTTGTCGCTGAATTAGCTTCACTCGCAAATATCAGCCACCAAAATCTAGTTAGCCTTCGAGGGTGTTGTGTGGAAGGAGCTCAGAGATATCTTGTCTACGATTACATGGACAACAATAGCCTTTCCAACACTTTCTTAGGTAATTTAAAATTAACATTGCTTTCCAAGATGTTCTAAAAGTACTCTTAGACCGAGTGACCTTAACTTGGTGAATTTGGAAGGGAAATCATACTTCCCCAAATATGTCTTCCTACCTATTCTATCAAGAGATTTTTTTTGTGTTTAATAACTGTTGCCATAGACTATGTGTCGACACCATATCTACCACCCTTGAATTTCACTTAAGAAAAGAATGATTTTGTTTTCTACCATTGGATTAGGATTCATGTCAAAAAAACACATCTTCTTTTGAGTTCTACAAATAACACATGTTACAAGAAATTCTTACGTGCTTTGAGAGTAAAAGAAAAAATATTTGCTCTGTTACATTTATGAATTAACATATCAGCTGTTGCATTAGAAATGTTGAGAAGTGAGGGATAATAATGACCCCACATAGCTGATATGTCAACTAATGAATAAGACAGAACAAATATTTTACCTTACTCTCAAAGTATTTAAGAAAATTTTCGCACCTCATAAATATAAGCTTGCTAATAGAAAAATTAGCTGTTTATAAAATTTAAGGCATTTATCAACCATATATGTATATATTATTATCTATATGGCGAATGATGATTTGTGAAACAGGGAAGAGAACAAGATTCAGGGAGATGATTTCGATCTCAGAACCATAAGTCTACCTATAACTGTATTAATAATGTGAACAAAAGTAAGATGCTAAGTATTATATAGTGCATGGCAATACTTTTTTCTTACTGCACTTAAATATTTCTCTTAATTTGCATAGTGGACCTAGAAAATGATTCTTCTTCTTGTGGCTTTTTGATTGATAGGTTCAGAGGAGGGAAGGATGAGATTCAGCTGGGAAGCAAGAAGGGACGTGGCCATAGGTGTGGCTCGTGGCCTTGCCTTTCTCCATGAGGAGCTTAGGCCCCATATTGTGCATAGAGATATCAAAGCCAGCAATATACTTCTTGATAGCAATTTCACTCCAAAAATTTCCGACTTTGGTTTGGCAAAGCTACTTAGAGATGAAACATCTTACATAAGTACTAGAGTGGCAGGAACATTGTGAGGGAGAACACTCAACACTAAAATATAATTTTGAAATTGAAAACTTTGACCATTTTGAATCCTTGACTAAAGGGGTTTCTTATGATTGTTGTTGTTGTTAGGGGTTATCTTGCTCCAGAATATGCTCGCTCTGGCCAGGTGACACGAAAATCAGATGTTTATAGCTTTGGAGTATTGCTGATACAAATCATTAGTGGCCTAGCAGTTGTAGATGTCTATCAAGATGTTGATCATTTCATCGTAGAGAAGGTACACAAATCATGGTCGAAAACTTGTTTTGTCTTCTATGCTTCTAGCTAGTGAAGTCAGTAGCCTCCCTTTATGTTAAAATAATGTGATGATTTTAAACTGCAATATTGCTATTGAAAAGATCTCCACATAATAGTATTGCAGCGGAACCTATGGCTGCATCAATTGTCTTTCTCACAACTTTTTTTCTTTTATTTTAGTCACAGTAATCGCAACATCATCCAATTGTAATTTAAAACATTTATATCAGATAAAACAAGTATAAGAGTTTAAATGAAATGGGGTTAACTTATTTTTATAGTTAGTCAATGATCATCGACGTGAAGAAATGTGCATGTATTTGTAGGCTTGGGCAGCATATGAAGCCAACAATCTATTAAGAATGGTGGATCCTGTGCTTAACATGAGCTTTTCAGCAGAAGAAGTCATTAGATTCTTGAAGGTGGGGTTGCTTTGTGTGCAAGAAACAGCCAAGCTTAGGCCAAGAATGTCAGAGGTTGTAGAGAAGTTGACCAACAATGTTGACATGGGTGACACTCGCATTTCAAGACCTGGGTTTGTTGCTGATCTCAGGAACATCAGAATCAAGGAACAAAGGGACATGAACTCATCAGCGGAATCAAGTTATAGTGTACCAAACTTTGCAAGTCCAAGCTCCATTTGGAGTCGTTAATTGGATTGACAATTAATGAGTTTAGGAATAGCAATAGGACCATGAAAATTTGGTTCTTCTTGAGTGAAAATGGTACCATATTGAGTGAAAATGATGCTGACTTATTTCATTGATTGAAGGAAATTAACTTATATTCAACCAGAAAGAGTACAACTAACATAACAGACTTTAACTTCTTCTAACAAACAATAAAACTAAATTATTGCTAATGCCCAGTAATATCCTGCATAGCATGGACATGCTTGATCAAGGTTTTTCTTGAAGTGTTCATAATCATTTTTTTTAGATGTTTGTAATCATTTAGTTGGATTGTTTAACAAAGGGCAATCTTTTTTTGTCAAAAGCTGTGTAAGGCTTTTGATTATAAGATGGTTTGATGCCAAAATATATTTGTCCAAATACACATTTGTGTTTTTTGGTTTGATCATGTAATGTAAGTTGATTTGTTTCTTTTTAATATTTTGTGGAATCACTTCCAGAGAGTCATATTGAGCGTGGTCAGTGCGCAAGGGAAGTTTAATTGGAGAGGACATGAAATGTTCAACTCTAAATGACACTGAACAATGCAGAAACTCTGGTCTATTCAATACTCTTGACCAAAAAAAGAATGTATAATTTTTTCATCAACTTATTGCAATTTGTATAGAGCTGTTAGCCTTTCTTTTTTCTCTGAAATTTGCAATCATGGATGACTTCCACCTTGATAAAACTTGAAATTTGAGGATATAGTTTTATGATATGTATGATAAAATGTAAACAATGATTACAAATTTTATATTGAGGGCAAATAATGTAAACAGACTGAGCTATAATTGCCAATTTTGACGTCAAAAGGAATACCTACACTTAAAAATTATGTGACATTTATTGGAAAAAAAAAAAAATTCCAAATGTCTCTTTTTGGTTTCTCACGAGAGACAATTCTATTAGAATATTATAAGACATATAAATGAGTTACTCTTTCAATTGAGATTCGAACCATGGTTCACCACATGATAATGGACTAACCCCTCACGGCTAGGCTAAAACGAGTTAGCCTAACTTGTTTTTGAAGCGAATTCATGACCAGGATGAGCTAGGCTAGCAGCTTTGACAGTGAAGTGGTCCGTTTTTTGGTTCAATATTCCATTGATTTGTGAGTGGCTATAATTGCCAATTTTGACCAACATGTGCATGTGTGTTTAAGGTTTAAGCCAGGCGAAGTTCTTTCATAGTTTTGACATGTTAACTTTGATATACCTTAATGATTTCCCGAGTTTCTTTCTTCTCTCCATGACCAAAATTGCAAACTAAATTCGTTTGTCTTGTGGCATTGTCTCAAAACCGGGCATAAAATATTTTTCAAGACAGAATTTATTACTCAGTCAATAAGGTCCATCTGAGTACTGTCCAATTCCATTTACCGATTCAATGTTATTCTTTGACAAAGATTTGAAGCCTTTTCTGTTTATTTACTTGATTTGCAAACGACTTTATTTCATCTGCGTGGACAAAGAAAATTAGAAGTAATGGCTTTGCATGGCACAACAACTAGAACAAGAAAATTCAGTTCCTCCTGCACCTTTTGGAATGTGCTAATATTCTTTTATATTGGAAAATGCTAATTAAGCCATTTATGTTGCAGTAAGCCATTTATGTTGCAGAAAATGATCAATTTGGATTCACATATATTCAACTAACAATGAAGTTCTAATGTGCCCAAATCTTCAGTTGCCTGCATAAAAGCTAGAGAAAACAGTTACATACTGCAGATTGAAAATCATATGACACTTATTTTTTCCTAATAGAAAGTATAACATTAGCCTTTTATTTTTCACTGATATGCTTTTAATAAAAGTGTTTAAACCTGTGTCCTCTGGCAAACACCAAACACAACAAAGTAATTATAAGGAAAATACAAAATCAATTGTTGATTGACCAGACGAATGGTTTCAAGCAAGAACAATGTTGCAAATTTATTGAATCACTAAAGCCTGACCAGAGGAATTCATGTTCAGACCATAATTTTGTCACTGCTACACATATAAATGACTTTATCCTTGATATGGTCTTCAGGCTTATTATATATGAGAGCAAAAATATTTAGATCAGCATGTACATATAAAACAATTTCGTATGGTGCAATGATGCCATGTCCTTCACTTCGTGAAGATTAAGAAAAATAAACACAGACAGATAAAGGATAAACAATCTACAACAAGCTCAAAACAATTTACAATTGCAGAAGAGCATTAATAGATTAATCAAAACTAG
The DNA here is from genome assembly GCA_031216105.1 of Dalbergia cultrata. Taxonomy (NCBI): domain Eukaryota; kingdom Viridiplantae; phylum Streptophyta; class Magnoliopsida; order Fabales; family Fabaceae; genus Dalbergia; species Dalbergia cultrata. The sequence continues at coordinate 52,447,400 of CM062351.1, read as the reverse complement.
TTTCTCAAATGAGAATGACCAAGTGCTATAAGGTCAATCCGTCCTTCACAATTTGCTCCAACCAAGATGCTATTTCTGACATAGGAGGACGCTCGCTTGGATTTTCTTTGACAGCAAGCTCAGCTATATCAGCAAGCTTAAGCAAAGGCTCAACATTTCTGGGAAGAGCCACATACCGATCGATTATAGCAGCTGCCTTCCCTTGTTTGACCAAAGGCACTGCCCACTCAACCACATTAGGAGGAGTGAAATCTCTGTCATAAGCTTTCCTTCCACTCAGAATCTCAAGCAACACAATCCCAAAGTTGTAAACATCACTCTCCAAGTCCCCATTAAGATCCTTGTCACTCGAAGTAAGTAGTCCAAAGTCTGCGATCCTCGCCCCCCACTCCGAATCCAAAAGAATGTTTGAGCTCTTGAGATCCCTATGAATAATTGGAGGCGACAGTTCCTTGTGAAGGTACTCAAGCCCCTTTGCAGCCTGCATAGCAATCTTCAACCTAAGGCTCCAATTAAGAGGAGAGAGGCCACCATGGAGGTGATCAAAGAGTGTCCCATGAGGCATGTACTCATAAACAAGCAACCTCTCCCCCATCTCTGCGCAATAACCAACCAAGTTAACAATATTACAATGACGAATCTTGCACAAGATTTCCAGCTCCATTTCAAAATCGCGATTATTTGTGTGTATGATTGTGGCAGCATTTGCCCTTTTCACAGCAACAACTCTACCATCTGCCAAAGCAGCCTTGTAAACAAAGCCATAACTCCCTCTACCAAGCTCATTAAACTCCTTGAACCCATTAGTAGCATCTTTCAACTCAGAAAGCCTAAAAACCTGAGGCACTCCGGGACATGAAGCAACAGAAGGAGTAGAATTAAGACCAACAACATTCATATGATTATCCTCTTGCTCCATTTTCCCCATACAAGACTTCGATTGTTTCTTTGCACCTTTATTCCCCCTCCTCTTGGCAACACATCCACAAGCCAAAATCATTAAGAAACCCAAACCAGAAGACCCAGCTATGAGTACCCACCTAAGCAAATGGTGCAGGTGCAAACCTGTAGTTGGGTGAATCCCACAAACACCCCAACAAGAGCTATTCTGACAAAGAGAACAAGCAGTGCACACCCTGTCCTTGTTCAAACCACAAGGGCTAGAAAGGAAAAAGCCTTGAGAGCAATTAGACCCACAAGGGGAACAAATCCTCAAATCTTGCCTAACACACAAGCTAGTCAAATCAGGCTCATTCAACACACTAACATTGAAAGCAAACTCATCAAGTCCACAAGGACCAGCTCTACAAAGACCAGGGCTAGAAAGCTCCAAAGGAGGGTCAAAACTAGGCTTTGATGAAGAAGCATTGTTCACCGCCCAACAATCAAGTAAAAGATCATCTTCCCTGATCCCACAGGCAGTGTAATCAGAGGAAGCAATAGCCATAAAGCCATAACCTTTTGGAACAACTGAAGGGTCAAAACTACCCCAACACTCCACAACATGGTTATCTTTTCTGATCGCACAAAAATGACTAGCACCAGCAGAGAGTGAAACCAACTGAACCTGAGCCGGTGGAGGATCTGAATACGAATTCGGGTCACCCCAACATTTCAAGTCCCCGGAAGAGTTCGAAACGCCGCAAAACGCGCTTTTCCCCGACGCCAAAACGGAGAAGCTCTCAGAAACGTTCGAAACGCCCAAATCTTTCGAATTTGGTCCCCAGCAAATGAGACCTCCCTCCATGACGCCACCGCATGAGAAGCCATCCCCGGAAACTACGTCGTTCAGCTCGAGATTGCTAACTGACGGGTCGTAGAACGTAAGGCTCTGTTTGGCGGAAAACGTGTTATTCCGCGTTTGAGCGATTTCCCAGCAATCAACGGTTCCTGAAGCTCGATCGGAGAAGTAGGTGCCTCTGATTGCGCAGACGTGGGACTTCCCTGCGGCGATTCGGGAGTAGGGGATGTTACGGTACGCCGGCGGCACCAGGACAGTGTCTCCGGCGGATTTTCCGGCGCCCCAGCAGAAAGCTTGCGAAGTGTTCCCTAAAATGCCGCAGAGAAAACCTTCGCCCCCAGAAAGTGCTGACATGGCAGGAACGTTTGTGAAGTAAGGTGATGAAGAAGGAGAAGAAGAAGGGGAAGTGGGTTGTGATGGGTTTTGCAAAGTTGTGTTTTTTCCGAAGCATATAACTTCCTGGTTGCCGCTAGCATCGATGGCGCAGAAGAACTCGTCTTTGCCGAATGAAGCGGAGATTGGTCCCATGGTTCCAAATCCACTTGTGGAATGGAAGAGGAAGTGTAGGACGAGGAGAAAGATTGGTACCTGGTGCATGGTTGAGTTGATGGGTTTGATTCATGGAAGAAGCAACAGAAGAAAAAATAAAATAAAAGGGGCTTCTTCTGTAACTGTGAATGATGTTTTTGTTTGCTCCAAAAGTGAGAGCTGTTTGTGTTGATTTGTTGTGTGTGCTTTTTGTTGTCGTGATGGTGGCGACGAATGAAGATGAAACGACGTGGGTGTCGTCCATTTTTTAACACGATAAATGCTGAGCAAGCTTTTTGGCTGTATAGAGTTGTCATAATAATGTGATATATTTTTCTTTTGGTCATTATCATACTAATGTGATATGTTTATTAATTTGGATTTTATTTTAGGATTAGTGAGTGAGTTATATCATAAATATTATTTTCTTCTGATTTTGTAAATTCTAAGACTTTGACATGAGTTTTCTCTGACAGATTAGTGTTCTTGGTTTTACAGTGTTTTTCCATTTGAACCGTTGCAACCAGAATGTACCGAACTGATTTAGTTACTGTCATCTTTCCCTTTCTTACTGTCATTGTACTATTTGGCTTAACCTGGTTCCTGTTTAGTCCAAGATTCAGGTTCTTGTCTCAAGAATATTAGCACAGAACCTTGTTTTAAGCAGTGAAAATATGAGATAATATTATAAGTGCATGCATGTAACATGATTGTTACTGTTCACAATCTGATATTAATTGATCTGTTAAAAGAAGAAAACTAGAAAAGTTACCAATTAGCATAGCTTATTGTTTTAAACAGATCTTTCTTGTAAAATATGAGATTACATAAATGCATGCAGGTAACATGATTGTTTTATGCACTGTGAAGGTTCTTTTTATCTTGGAGTTAAGTTACTGTTGATCATAATCTGATGTTAATGGTTTTTGTTATAAGAAGAAAAAGTTACTTACTGCACAAGGAATGAATAATCTTGGTTACTCAGTTTTCAGTTTCAACCTTGATCTAATGTTTTCAGACAAACTCCTAATGTTTCCTCAGATTTTAGTGTTATTTATTATTTGGCATAGCAATTATTACATCAAAATTTAGATCCCATCTACAATTTTTTATATGTTTCTAACTGTTGCAAGTTGCGATATGGTCTTCCAATTGGTTTACTACTAATTTCGTTAATCATTAGTCTTTCGGCGTTTTAACGTATTACAAGTGGCAATATGGATTCAATTGGTTAACTACTAATGCAGTTAATCATTGGTCTATCCGATAAAGCTGAGAGTTAAAAAAAGAGCAGCTTTATTTTAATTCACATGATATCGTATTGACACACTCTCATTAGCCTTTGGATTAGATGTAGAACTCACTTAATTTAGCCTTCATACCTCATTCAATAGTAAATATAAGTGTATTGATACCGTATCCCATAAAATATGAATCAAAATAACATTTATCTTAAAAAAAATAATGTTTTTGTCGTTGTGTGGGTGTGGGGCACGTATCTAAAAGAGATTTGATGGGTGCACAGGAGATGGGACCAGTAAAGAGCGTAGAAAGTGGCGTGGCTGAGTTTGAATGCCCACTACGGAGTGAACAGGACAGCCAACTTCCAAATCCACATTTTCATTTTCATTTTTCAAGCAAGATTGTAGAGTTAGTGTGGTTGGGTCTTGCAACTTTCTAAAAGGACAAACGGGATTTCATCTTTGAGGCTTCTTATGTAAGTGAATCAATTATGTGCAACTTTTTGCCTAATTGTGCACTTCAATGCCTTTCCGGCAACAATCGTACAAGGAATTGCAACAACTTGACTTAAAGTTATAGTAGAGAAATGTTTGTTCAATTGTGTATAGCCATTTGATGATCAAATTTCACCAAATATAAAATTCAGTTATATAAGTATTAAATATGCAATACTAACTATTAATAGATATACATTTAGTAAAAGAAATGTGTAGTATGACACCTACATAATTAAAACTCACATTTATTTAAATAATTGTGATTGTGATATATCAATTTAAATATTTAAATGATTCGATTCAAATAAGAAATAATCGTCGAATTGCATAATTATTTTTAATAACCTTTTTTTATTAGAATATCTTCCCTTACACCAATGCGATGAAGAGATGCTCTTAATATCTTTTTTTTTAATATTTTAATCTTAATTTTTTTATAGAGGTGTGGCTCACTCACTAGTAGACCGAATTTTGGTAGGTTTTCTTTTCTTGTATTTGATTTTTGCTATTACACTACAATATAATACTCAAAGTGTAGTGACTATAAATAAAGCCATGTCATATATTATTTGACTGATTGTGCACTTCAATGCGATTTGGACAATAAACATATCAGGAATTACAACAACTTGAATTAAGATCTAGTCAAATAGCAAAAAAAAAAAAATTTTTTTAATCGTACTGTTACCCTGCTGTACTCAAGTGGTAGTACTCTACTGTTATAAGCAAAGTCGTGTCATTTTTATTTGATTTTAACTTTGACTAATTATTGAAGTGTAACAAGCAACTCTTTACAGAAACTATTAAAAAATATTGATGAACAAGCTATATGTATTCAAACAAACATTAACCTAAAAAGATCTGACAGCTGTATAAAGTTCTTATAATATTACATATTATATACATTAATAAAGAAACCGATTATATATAATATATGAAAATGAAAGTGAGATTCTTCTTGTTTACCTTTCTCCCCTTAAACTTGAGTGCTAAGTTAAATGAGTGGCATTGGCATCGTGCAGATTCATTCCATCATCTAGTTATGGCCAATTGTGCTGCTCAGATGAAAAGCACCATCACCATGCATATTGGATATTCTTTCTTCATTATTTGTTTTATAGTTATTCATGTGAATTTCTAAAGTATTTTGTCCTGTGAAGTCAAATGGATAAATTTTTGTTTACTTTAACCGATAGTGAAACTTCTTACTGAAACATCAAATACAATAGACAAACATATGTAACAATAAGGGCAGATCCGATGGGCAATAATGATATAAATAATATTCACATTTGGCAGATTATAACTGCCACATTATTATATTTACCTCTGAGTTAATGCAATATTGACCACATTGAAACTTTTTTAATAAATAAATATTTCCGTACAATTTATTAGCTCAGTATCTTAGATCTAGAGCAATATCTTTAAGTTATATTGTCTTTTTTTGTAGGTCTCCTAAAATATTATTTAGGTCACCTGAATAACTTAATACAAACAGTATATATATATAAAATACTTGCACTTCACAAAAATGAATACATCCAATATCACATGGCAATGTTACATTGAAATATATGATTACAAATTTGTCCATAATACAATAAATATATATATTTTATCTCCTTAATAACATCAACGTAGGATTATGCTAAAAATCATATCAAGCCAAATCTATCATATTATTTTGCACAATTTTCTTGGTCAGTAGATCTAGAGCAAGAAATTTAACTATATACCATAAGGATTATTTCTCGGTGAGATGCAGTTGTGAGAATGACCTAGAAGTTCTAAACCACCGATTGGATCACGTGGATGTCTAGTCAGAGCTGTCTGGCCTTTCAATTTCTTTGATTGTTTTTTGAAAAAACATTATAATAAAAGAAATAAAACAAAATCCTCATTTTAATCCCTTTAAAATTTTATGTAGGATAAATTGATCAGGGTAAAAAATAAGCTTTCAAATTGGTCGCGGTAAAATTGAATCTTCATAAAAATTGGTCCCTGCAAAATAAGACTCGCAAATCAATCCTTATAAAACTCAATATTCGAACAAATTAATCATTGTAAAATTGAATAATCAGATAAATTTATTAATTTGAGAATTTTTTTTATAGCGATCAATTTATCTGACATTTCAATCTTATATGGACTAATTTAAGAGTTTGTTCTTTTTATAGGAACTAATTGGTCATCATACTTAAAATTTTAGAGATACTAAAATAGGGATTTTGTCAAGAAATAATAATAATGTGGTGAGGTCAAATTGGACATGTTTGAACTTGAAACTTGGATGGCTCCTTGGTGCCTGTGGGGTACAGCGACCACTTCCTGGGATTGGGTTGTATATACGCTCCTAATGCATGTGCAACACCATCCACCATGCTCCATCTTTGGTCAAACCCCAAATAAGAAGGGTCCCCGTCCCTTGTGCACCAAATAACTACATGCCCTAATTGGTCCCTATGGTACAAATTTTTATGGGCCCCGTACAAAGATCTTCCACAGCCAGGATGACAAACAATAATCTGGTGTACAAATATGATGGATGTTTCACCAAAAAAAGAATATGCTTGTTCTTTGTTGAGAAATTTTGACAGATTTACCTTTTGTTAGGACTGACTTTTATTTCACATAGTATCTTTAGTGATTTAGAAAATCTTAAAAAATGCAAGAAGCTTTTTGGATTTGATTGGGTTAGTTTTTAAGTTTAGTGACTATTATTCTTGTTTTTATAAAATTATTTTTTCTTAGATTGATATAAGCACGAGCCTTATTGAATGAGTTAGACTGTTACATTTCTGTATTAATACTATTATTTGTTGTTATTCTTTTATTTATTGATGTTCATGTATTTATTTACTTAAATAATGAGTGTTTGAGATTCTTATTCTTCTTTCCGACATAATTTTCATAAGGATGAAATGTGATAGACATGCGATTATGATGGGGATGGGACACATCACATAATTGCTTCATTTGCTTGTCTCTTGGCTACTGCCAAGGTGAGATGAGATCACCATGCACCGACCTGCATCTGGTCAATATTTGATATTACTATTATATATTTATATAATTGATACATATACATCTCGCGCTATATATAAGTCACACCCTCAACTACTCTTATCGATATGAGATCATGCATATGATCTAACCCAAGCGGGGAACGGGATGGACCAAGGTTGAGTTGGTGAGGAGAAATCAGGGACCATTTTTGCAATTTGTTATTTGTTAATTCACCCATGGAATTGATGTAGGGTTAGAACTCCTCTTCTTGCACATGCCTTGTCTCTAGGGTATGTGCAACTAAATTGAACATACCTTAGCTTTCACACTTCATTCTTCTCCTGTTTGTTATAATTTTATTATTTGAATTCATTCTTTGACATCAAAAGGAACAACTACTTTTAAAAATTATGTGACATGCACCAACCAAAAAATAAAAAAAAAGAAACAAACTTTTAAATGTCTCATTTTAGCTTTTCACATGAGACAATTCTATTTGAGTATTATAAAAAAATTAAATAAATAATTCTCCTAACTGAGATTCGAATCATGGTTCATTATATTATGATGGGCTAACCTCTCACTGTTAGACCAAAACCCACTTGATTCCAAATGTCCAATTTGATATTTGGTTTTTATGTTTTGAAAAAAAAACTCCCATCCCACTATGTGTCGTTGTGTGTTTATTTTTAAGGGAAGACAACAACAAAGTTGCGGGAATAAGGTAGCTAGTAAGAAGTTGTTTGTAGAAAGGACATGTAGGGCCTAAAGTGAAGGGCTAATTACTGTCTCAGCATTGGATGAAGTTGCTTCTCTGTTTCATTCAATATCATCCCGGTGGACACGGATTATCCGTAGGTTGCAGTACTGATAGTAAATGTTTGGAATTTCAGTGATTTATTATTTCTTTTTCGTTTTCTTGCAATGCAAAATCAGTCCTTTCAAAAAGGAAACACTACTCCCCACCCAAAAAGAAAGGCACATTATTCCTTAATAATCCTTATACTCTGTTATTTAAATAAATTGTCTTTACATAATTTACGCTTCAAGAAAACTAGTTCATGACATAATAACCGCCGTCTATTAGAACTGGAGTAGATAATAGGTACACAAACATGAATTTTTTAAAAAGCTACAACTGTATATATAATTTTATTTTATTATTATTATTTTTTTTTGGGAATCAGATTCATTTGGTAAAGAAAAAGTAAGAATGAAGGGCCCGAGAGCTAACACGGTACGATCGACAAGCTAATTTACGGCCACATGTGATATACAAAAAGTGACAAAGCTAATCAACTCACTGGTTCAACACCTTCTCTTGGTTGTTTACTGCCATGCCTTAATTGGCAAGGCACTAGTTCGAGAGCTTGCTCGGAAGCATATGATAATATTTAGTTCTAGTTTTTGTTTTTTGGGTACACTTGGAAGTAGATTTTTTAACTTTACTCTTTTGGGCCATGGATGATGGAGAATTTTGAAGACTGAAAAAAAAAGAAAAGAAGAGAGCTTATTACCGAAAGGTTTTTCTGTGCACAATGAGTGGTACAGATACTGTGTTTCGGCGATGAAATGTAAACCAAAATGATGATCTAATGGACGAACTCAACTTGATGATCTAATTGACAAATTTATAGTTGACAAATTATAAGGTAGACGTCATATGTCTAAGTTCACTATGAACCCCCTATTATTAGTCACTAAATAAATATAATTTTTATTAGATGGTTTAATTCAATGATCAATAACTAGAAAGTCCATAATGAACTCAAACATGTGATGTCCATCGTAAAACCCACCAAATTTATAAGGATATAGATGTTTTGAGAAGTGCGAAAGGGAGGAATAAAAAAGTATTCATACTTGCCCAATTATGACCAAAATGTCCACCGTAGTACTGTAGAATATATGCTCTCATAACTAATACTCTGACCAGTGACCATCAGATACTATTAACTAATATATTATATTTTTTAAAATATTCTTTTAAAACTTTGGTTCATATTTTCTTTTAGCTTTGATTAGGAAATTCATATGCATTGGTATAGGATTAACCCTTTAGACACTGTGGTTGAGAACTTTCTAATAATTTATAAGCTTAGCTCATGTTTATAACTAATTTTTGTTCTTGGAAATATTTTGCTAAGAAAACAATGTAATAAAAAAACAAAATCAAATGTCATTAACAGACCAAAACATGTATATGAACGCTAAGACCTGAGAGTGAAGACGATGGTTGAAAGAGATAGCAATCGTTATCAGTATTCAAGGCTAGCGAAATCAAAGATGGATAAAAGAGAAAATCATTTTCATTTTGTCAAAGGTTAGCGAATGATTTAGCCATGAAATGTGATGTTAAGAACTGGTGATGGTGATTCCGTCATAGGCGTGATTGTGGGTTGGGTCTTGCGAATGGATTGGATCAAATGAAAGTCAGTGGGGCTGCCAATAGAAGTGCCTCTGGTTGTTTCGTAATGACCAATGATTTTGGAGATGAGATTAATATCCAAGCCCATCATGCCTGTAATGGATACGGCCTTTCAAGTTAGATATATTTCTAAAGTTAGATATATTTCAAACCCATTGTGCCTGTAATGGATACGGCCTTTCAAGTTAGATATATTTCTAAGATTACACCCTTACTAATAGTTATAGGTTTTGACTTAATAATAAATGCTTAATCCTACATATTTCAAGCTTTGATTTTGGTGAATGGATTAGAAGCTTTTGTCACAGTGTGGGCTTTGCTTCTGCTCAAGCTGAGGTTTGGGTTTCGAAGGAGTTTAGGGTCCAAAAAGGCGTTGGCCTAAAAATGAAACAGGTCCAGAAAGGTGGTTATTGAATATTTGCATCTGACGGTCACTCTGCTTTTTTGATCAAAAGAAAAGTAAAAAAAAAAAAATAAAAGAAATCGATGTGCTTTGGACCGTATTGAGAATAATGTTATTTGGATTCATAATATATGAAATACTGTGTCAAAACACTTTCATATAACATTAGAAGATATATAAGACTTAAATTAAATGAGGACCACATCCAATCTAAAGATAGATGGACATATGTCGACACAATATCTTATAAATTGTGCATACAAATGAGATTTCTCTTACGGAAAAAATTAGTTTTATATGCACTAAGAGAACTTGTCCTCGTACTAATGTTAAAACGGTAACACAAACAAGAACAAGTCTTTGAATTCTGAGCTGTTTATTTCACCAAACATAAAATTATTCTTCTGACTACATCGCAGTAGGGTACCAAGTGTTGCAACCAAAACAAGAATCTTACAAGGACCAGAATAATCTAGAGCGAACAACAAACTCTGGACAACAATCAACATAATTTAAGAACTCCGCAGCAGAAATACATCAAGGATCCTAATTTTTCACAGTAGTTACATACTGGAGAAGCATGGCGACAACGTCATCCGAAATTCTCGCAGCCTCTGTTTTCAGGTGATGGATTTTTGCCTCAGTCTCTTGCTCAAGCCGCTTGACATTAGCACCAGAATCTCCGGTACTCTGTATTCATAAGAAAGTATGCATGCACACAAGTTGGAGAAAACATCACACCTTGGAATAAGATGAAAGGGTACCGGCATTTGTTAATAAAATCTCAAACTTACGTCTGATACTTTCTTTTGAAACTCGCGCTCTAGCTGAGCTCGGTATTCTGCAATCTCCTTTTCGGCCTCTTCTTTGGCCTGTTTCAACCTAGCCATTTTTTCTAACATTCAAGAAGCAGAGTATTCATAATGATTAGCTGACAAACAGAAGAGAGTTGTGATCTATTATACAAGTAATAATTACAAACAAACAAGGGGAAAGAGGGTGGCACTAGTATCATAATAAGGATCTGTTCTATCTCATTTATGAGAACTCATCCTTCCTGGTAAAAATGAACAGACCATTGCAAAAAGAATAAAGAGGAAAACAAAACTCGTTTTACATACATGATTCAGTAAGAATTGAAAATTTAAAGAAGATACAAAATCATGACAAAAAAACAGTGGCAGATATGAAAATAAAAAAATGATGCGGGAGACAAAAAAAGAATACCATTTTTCGCAGCATTCACAATCCGTTGTGCTTCTTGTTCAGCAGCCAACAACTGTTGAATTCCACCTTGATTCCTGCTGGATGCCATTCTGCGATGAAAGCATTTTGTAACTATTAACAAATGGCTAATTGGTTTTACAAGAAACTAGTAGAAAGTAACCATAAAGCAAGCCCTTTGGTAACATAAATGAATAAATAAGCATTGTAGCTTAGAAATAGAACAGGGAACCCAACAGCAACAAAGGACTTTTAATTTCTTAAATCAGCAAATTATATAACCATATAACCAACATCCCTCAAAAAGGAGGGCAAGAAAACTCATTACATGACGTACGCAGAGTGCCATACTCTATTTATAAAATTTGTAAGCATGCAAGTATATAGATTACACATTATATATTTCAAGACTAGGGTATCTATTTCCTCTCCTTCCATTCTCCTTTGTTGGAGATAAGGAACAGATAATTGACGTAAATATTTGGGAATAGAAGACTTCCAACAGCAAAAACATACGACCTGAAAGACAAAACCTCCTTTTTATTATTTTAATCATAACTACAACTTTTTGAGAGCCATAAAGGACTAAATTGATGAACCAAGATTAACAGACAAGTACTGGAGTTGCCAGAATTTATGTTGTAATGAATGAATGATATGAGATTATTCTTAACCTTTGAAGAGATGGATGGTCTTCACTCCTTTGCCAGATCCAAGCATCCAGACCATTACCAAAATTTAAAAATGAAAAAAAAAATGTACAATTGAAAGATGAGGAATACCTCATAGGTAGAATTTATTTAGCTCAATAGTTTCCAGAATTTACCTTAGATTTATTTTGATAAATTATTTAAAGCAGTAAAAAATCAACCATCCATCCAATAGTTAAGCATAATGCCATATCATTCTGTAAAAATGACAACAGAATTCTGTTGTTTAGTATTTTCACAAAGATAACTCAAACAAATTAATTTATACAAACATCTACTTACGTATTGCCATATGCAATAACTACCTCAAAAGTCATGCATATGAAGTTATGTGATTGATTGACAATGTCACAATGTAATAGCCTGTTTGGATTTGTGTTTGGGGGAGTCTTGGAATTGATTTTGGAAGACCAAATTGGTGGATTTTGTGCTTGTTTGATTTTCAGTTTGCTTTTGGTTCAAAAGTGATTTTGGGGTCCAGAATTGATTTTGACTAGAAGCAACAGTTTCTTGCTTTTGCTTTTAGCTCAATCAAAACTATCAATTTTCGACCCACCAAATATAAATCACTTTACCTCAAAATCATTTTTAACTAAAATCAATTCTACAAACGCAGAACCAAATGCACACTAAAACAATTAACGCTGACGGTATATTAAAATTAATCTCAAACAAATCACTTATAGTTATCATATCCTTGCAACAGGCAGACCAAAAAAAAAATACGAAAATAAAACAACACACCATTGACAATAACAACGAAGCTGATCCAGAGACAACACAGAGAGAACATTATCAACATTAAACTTCAAAAGCGAGAGTCAACAAACACAATCATCGAACACAGATCACATTTAAAAAAGCTGAGTACAAAGCTATAATTGTAATTGCAGCATAGCATGGTAGCATAACATAAACATTCAAATTCTAAACACAACATTTCAACCCACAATTTAAAATAATAATAATAATTTTTAATAAAAAATTGGCTGAGATTATCGGTCACCAAAAACCTGCAGAAACTCAGAAAACTCCTCCTCCTCCTCCTTCACACCAACCACAACCAGCTCAGCCGTTAACCAGTGAACCTCCACCACAAATCCAAATTTACCATTCTGCCCACTCCATAACCGCACAAAGCACAATCAGAATTTCACTTGACAACAACAACTTCTCTTCTAATTAATCTCCAATCGCGATAAGCAAAAAGATCGCACAGATCCAAATCCAGTTCAGGTCCAGTTCACCGTTTTCTTTATTTTTTTCATTTTTTATTTTTCAATTACCAGAAAACTAAACAGGAAAAGAAAACGAAAATAAAAGGCAAATGGATAATAAATCACTGAAAATTGTTTGACGGAGAAAGGAGTCAACAACATTATTTCGCATGAAACGGCGTCGAACCGAGAAAGAGTAGCGATCGCAAGGAAATTGGCAGATCTGACCAAGTGTGAAAAAAAAAAAAAACGGATAGATCGGAAGCGACGTACCTGTTTGGGAGAATAGAGAGAGAGAGAGAGAGAGAAGAAAGGAGCGAGGAACAGGGGAATGGAATGGAAATTGGACCAATCGAGAAAAATTTTGCTGCTCCCCTCAACTTCTACTCTTTTCTTCTTCTGCAGAACGCGAATTGCAGATAACAAGCGATTTTGCAAGCTCCGTTTTTTTGCGTCTTAAAGCTTCTAACCAACCCAGTAGAGGGAGACTGGGGCAGGTGGTAATTTTGTGCCACCACGGAGGACACAGGAGTAATTTCACATTTTATTTTATTTTTTAACATTCAATGATTGATGTTCAATTCGGGTCGCAAGTAGTAATTATTCTCTTCAAGAGTACCCAAAAAAAAGAAAAAGAGAAGAAGGAATTATGATAAATACTATTTTATATTTTAATTTTGATACAATGATCATATAAGATTTTTTTAATACAGTTGTTTAATTGTATTTTATCATACCAGTAAAAAATGACTAACGCTTACCCATTACTTCAAAAATTATAATATTATATATATGAAAAAATTTGATTAGATGATAATATGAAAAACTTTCATAGTAAATGTATCTAAATTAAATTATTTATTTATTAAAGCCTAGAGAAAATTATAATAAATTTTTTTAAAAAATATCAAGTTTGTTTTGATGCACTGTTATTACCAAACTCTTTTATGCTACCATTTTATCAAATCATTGCATAACATTTTAATTAATGTTTGTGACACTTAACAAATTAAATGTGATAATATTTAATTGAATAACATTGTAACAAAAATTGTTAGTATATCAAAATTAAAACTAAAAGATAGTGTATTCATCGTTTGATTAAATAGAAATATCGAAAGTGTAAATGTATGCAAATAATTTTTTGGAAAGAATCATATTTAAAAATAGTTCATAATATATATTTTATGATTAGTCAAGAAAATCTTTGAAAGTTTGATTACATAATTTCTGGTATTGTTGTTGATTTTTAAGAGATGTTGAGTTCTTAGACCTCTCCAAAAGCAATCCTTAAAAATCTATAATAGTATTACTTGTTAAAATAATGTAAAAGTTACTTAAAATAAGGAGAAAGCATCATGTTTGGTGGTAAAAAAAATACAGTACAAAAAGTGAGGTAAAATAATCATTAAGGACTGCTGTTTAATTTTCTCATAAAAGTTGGTGGAGAGTTCAAACTGAAAGTTATTATATCTAACTATACACGTTTCTCGTAAAATCATTCATATATTTAAAATTTACACTATTTATCTGTTTTCTCTCATAATTTGTCATTTGAAAAAAAAAGTAGTGACTATTAATGACTCAATCAAATCTTATATCTAATATTTTATTTAAATCTTTCTATGAAAATTTTTTATACTGCTGAGCAGATGAAAATTTTCTGTTCCCAAATTATTCTCTTTCATGTCCTTTAATTATTTATTGCCACGTGATAAATATATATTATATATTTAGTAACTTATAATTTTTAAATCTATTTTGATCGCATGTGTAATAATTAAAAGGAAAATATAAATGATGAGAAGCAAGAATATAGGAAAAAGCTTGATCTAGGTAAGAATTGAACTTTCTTATTCATAATATCGTCCCAAAATAATATATGTTCATTGTATAATGTTGCGAACTCGTGTACGTGTCTTTATGATATCTAAAATAGAGCAAATTAAACCACAGTTCATCCAATCACGATCCAACTACAAATTAACAGAAGTGTTGCAGGATGTGCTATAATATTATTGACCTAAAAAAACACATGCATGCGCTGCATTAAGTGTGAATTATTCAACAAGTTAGTGGATAATCATCACTTTTCTGGAGTAATTATTTAATTGCAACCTCTCATCAGGCTTCATCCCTCTTGTAATACAAATTCTGATACTGCTTGCGCTTGTGATTCTTCCTGATCTTCCACACAAATCCTCCCAATCCAACCAAACAAACAGCTCCAACGACAAAACCAACCACTGCCACTTGTTTCTTCTCTACCCGGTACCCCTTATAATAGTAATTCTCATTTGTGAATTCCCCAGCATCATCTTCAGCACTATAATTGAAGGGTAGCACGTTAGCTTGTGTAGGCACAGCATCGTCGTCATCGTCGTCGTCATAAGGGGTATTATCATTATCAGGTTCCCCAGAGAACACAAACCCTTCAGGACTAGGACTAGGAGCTTCAGAAGGAGAATTATAATAGAGACCATCTTCTTCTTCATTGTTTTCTGAAGAATAAGGAGCTTCTATGTCAAGACTAATAAAAGGTAAAGGAGAAAGAGACGTGGGGTTTTCAGCATTTGCTAGAGGAGCCATGTGTTGTTCTTGATCAAATGCATGTTGTTGGGGTTCAGGGGACAAAGACAAATCATCATCTTTGTGTGGAGAAGCATGGATTGATGAGGGGGGTGAAAGTGTTGTTGCTATAATAAGCACAACAAAGAGATCAACGAGGAGTTTCTTGAGCTGAGGCATGGCCTAATAATATAGGAAGTGTGTGTTTGGGATATGTGTGTTTCTAACTTTGTGTGATGAAAGTGTTCAGAGGTTGGTTTTGAGACTTGAGGAATCAATTGGGTCCTATATAGCTCCTTATTTTGAAGGATGAAGAGATGTTAGAGGTTTTAATATGGCGTTTGGAAGGGATGTTTCTTGCATGTAACTCTCAGGCTGAAATGGAAAAGCTGCATGGAGAAATTATGGGGAATTTGTATTCTCTTTCAAGATACAATGTCAATGTATTATTAATACCCAAAAAATATCAACGTATTATTAAATGGCATATTCAATTTCAAGACTCGTCTTCATCCATTAATATTATTGCTCTTTCAAAGATTTAATGGTTAATAAATTGAGGGCTTGGATGGGTAGTGACACGGCCTATTCTTCCCAATTAGAAGAACGAAAGGATATCAAAATGAGACAATGAGACGGAGGGTTGCACAGTACTATAGACATGAGAAAGCATTTTGTAATATTTTTGGGCTGTATGAAAGACTGAAAGCTTTAGAAACTTAAATTTGATTACTGCTTTTTCACCGCGTGTGTTACATTTATATCTTTTCATGCTTTGAGAAAATTTAAAATGATCTGTCATTTGATTGGATATATATAATAATAACTTTGATGATTACCATGGTAGGAATAGTTCATAATAAATTCAAGTCGCAGTAAAGTTCTTAACGTGTCCCAAAAAAAAAAAAATTCAAATTATATTTGATAGGCTATATTCATTTACTATATCCTTCTTGCACTAACTAATATCTTGTATATCAATACATACCCAACAAGTAATGACAGTCTTTCTTTCTTTCTTCTAAAAAATGGTTTGTTTTAAACAAGCAGATGATGCAGTAAAACTTGTATTAGAAAAATATCGAAATGGTTTTTTTTTTTTTAATTCAAAAATAGCCACGTAGCATTCTTCTTACTAGACGGCCGGGTAAAATTGTTTGAAACTTTGAATGGATGTATACAAATGTTTCTCTTTTTGGGTGGAAGTCTAGATACATATTGGATAGGTCAGAATATGATTCCTTTGTGAAGTGAATTTGGTTGGGCCAATTGAGAAGTCTGCAGTTGGATGCAAAGCATTAAAAGTTTTTATTGGCCCATTTCTTCCAACTTCTTTTTGATAACAAAGTCCAAAAACAGCACACTCACACCCGTGCTTTGAGACGATTTTAAATGAATTTTCAATTCATGACAACAAAAAAACGATACTTTTTTTTTAAAAAAAAAAACCAATTTATTCAATGGTATAAAAGACGCGAGTTTTTCCTTGATGAGAAAATGTAAATGCAGTTCTTAATGTAGCAACCAGTAAGATCTTTAATGGAAGAGAATAAGCGATCTAGTTTTGCTAATT
Organism: Dalbergia cultrata; assembly: GCA_031216105.1. Lineage (NCBI taxonomy): Eukaryota > Viridiplantae > Streptophyta > Magnoliopsida > Fabales > Fabaceae > Dalbergia > Dalbergia cultrata. Next base: position 52,430,260 of record CM062351.1, on the reverse strand, counting down.
AACTCAACTTTAAACCATAAACAGTGCTACTGAATTTGCAGAGCCTTTGGTTGTTTTTCTTATGGGGACTACTGGTCTCCTCTCTTTTTTTTTTCCCCCAAATTATTATTAATAAATATTTTTCAATTGGATATACCTTTATAACATGCTTAACTCATTGATCAAGTTATCTGCAGTTAACATTTCTTTCAATCTTTAAGAAGGTTGCTAATTACCCTTAGAACATTGTTATTGCCTTTATAATCTATGGTTCAAAGTTTTGCATTCGGCTCTTTTGAAATATAAGAGCTGAGTTTTGTCATGGAATGATGGGGTCTAGCCAAGATTAGATTGCACAATCAACAATAATAACAAACGATAATCATTCAAATTACTGGCAAATCAACACAAAATCTTTTGAATACCACAACTTGACAACAAAAGCTTCCAGTCGATTGTGGAACTCTCCATGCTTTGTGCACAACGAAATGATATATATTGGACAACAATATATAATAATTCACAAGCGATTAGAGTTAGTATGGGGACCAAAATCATCTTCATTTTCTTCAGCCTCTTCTTCAGCAATGGTTTCTAATCCAGGAGAAAGTGAAACTTTTCTTAAGGGAATCACTGGTGCTGGTGCAAACTCAACACATGATACCAAGAACTTGATTTCCTTTGCCATGTCACACCAACAAGTATATAGTGATATCCTTTACCTTGCCAAATATATGTATGTACCCTTTTCCTAGCTAGAGTGATTAGGTGGTGCTATTGCAAGAATGTTGAGTGAGTTCCTTTATTTCCCTGGTGAACTTTAGAGCTTATAAGAGAAGAAGCGTTTGGTGATTGGAATTTGGTGTGTTGTGTGGTTGAAAATTAGAGTTCTCCTTTGCTGCTATGAGAGGTATGCTAATGGGGTTGCCTTTTATAAAGGTTGAGGAGTGATGCCATTGTTAGTTTATTGTTACCACTGCCACTCAAGTTCATAGTGCTAAACGCACGTGAAATGTATTTGTTTTGTTGTGTTTGTGACACAGGCACTTCCTGGAAATTATGGCCACTCAAGACAATTACATCACCACCCACCACAAAGATGCGAAATCACAACTTTTGGCAGATATAAAATTGTAGTTTAGTGACCAAAATGTTGTTCAAGGTAGGAGGTGTCTTCTTTAATCTGAAATCTCGGGTTGGAAATTTAGGATTAAAAAAATGGCAGCCTATTGCATGAAACTCTCACATGGTAGAATCTAAAAAGAACAGATGTATGCAGTCTTACCCCCATTTGTAAAGAGGCTGTTTCCATGAAGACCTGTCAATTAAATTGAATTAGTTGGAGAGTTCCGTCGTGACAAAAAATTGTTGTTTAGTAATATTTTCTTTTTGAAATGCAAACGTGTTTCTTGTGATTGGTACGGGACATGAGCAAATCTGTGGTCGAAATGCAAAGAGAGTGCAGATGCACCCATTATAATAAAGGGCTGCTCAAGATGAGAGCATTGCAGTCTAGCTAAGTGGAGTATCTTTTTCGTTCATTAATCTAATTAAGCAAGTAGTAATCATACCTAACATGAAAGAGTCTTTTCTCTTGTTAAAAAATTTGATATCAATAAAGTATTCAAAAGAATCCAAGAATCAAGTTAGGAGCCTTTTTCATGAAAAACAAGTATTAGTTGACAGAAACATTGACAGGTTTGGTTCCATATAGTCCAAGATCTCTCGAGTAGATTAATTAACCCCACATACACAAACATATAGAACAATGATGCCCCCACACATGTCCGAGAAATTAAAGTACTTGTTTTAAATGTAGGGGTTGCCAAAACAAATAGTAATGGTTATGATCTGGTGAAAACTCTTAACTTCTATCAAAGAAACGATGGATGGTAAGATAAATAGATTATTGCAGGGATGGAGTATAAAAATGCGCTAAGACTAGATCTATAAATATATATGTGTGTGTGTGTTTGTGGTGTTTTGGGGGGGACGGGGCTTGGCCTATTTACCTTTTAGTATTAAGTATTTTCTTGATTGAAGGGGAAATGTGGTTGCCCCTAGTGGTATATGCCAATTGTAATGTACCGGTGAAAATTTGTGAACACTTCTTTAATTTCTTTGAATTAGGTCTCAATTTGACAAAAACTAAAAATATTCACTGGTTACTTATCAGTTTTGATATTCAACTCAGTAGGTATAAAGATACATGATACATCCCAAATTAACTAATTAAATAAGGGCACATCGAGTGAATTTTATCAACTGGTTCCGGGCTAAAGTAGTTTGTCTCTTTTGAATGCCTTTTTCGTTGCCTAAATCAATCTGAGAGAGCTTACTTTATTTCTTTTCTGTCATTCAGCAAATTAAACAATACATGAGAAACCTTATGAGGTTGGATGTTTCTGGACAGGTTTGAGCATATACAACAGAGGTTCTGCATGCTAGCAGATCTTAATGTAATGATAATCTTTATTTTTAACAGGCATAATTCTTCAATTTAGTTTTATATTTATCTTAATTAATCATCTCTTGCAACATTTCTTAACCAAAGGTATCATGTTTAGGTTGAAAGTAATATTACTGAGCGGCGCATTCATATTGAATATCTTATAAGTAGACAAGGAACACACATCAAGTTTTAAAGCATCAACCTTCAAATTTGTTAAAACCACAGTTAAAACTGCAAGGCCATTTACCGAATCAAACTCTGCCTAATGGCAGAATAGATGGATTGTAATTATCCTGGAAGAAAAGAAAACAATACAAAATAATAATAATAAAGAAGAGGTGACTGCATATTTTACAAAATTAACTGTACAGAAATTGTTTTTCTTCACATCATCAATTAGGTTTCAATTAGGCTGGCATGTCATAAATTACTGGACACAAAATCTAGCAACATTTTTGCTACTTTCATGAATATGGAGGCTATTTGTGTATCTTTTTCTCATCATATGATCCCTCCGCAGCTTCTTCAGTGATGGTCTCCAACCTTGGTGAATTGGAAGGCTTTGTTGGGAAAATCACAGGTGCTGGGGCTACCTCCATCCATGAGCTCAGGTTTCTGATTCCTTTAGCCATTGAAGAATGTAACAACAAAGAATGATTCCTCTCCCTTGCTGAATCAAAATTCTCTCCTCCTCCTATGTCTAGAAAGAAGAGAGATAAAGATATGTTATTGTTCCTCAAGAGAGACTTTGTAAAAGGGTCTTTTCGAGGAATTACCAAGGAATCAGGAATGTGGTTTTAGTTACTACTAAGATATGTGCCAAGACCCTTATAGTATTTGTGTGTGTGTGTGTATATATATATATAGAGGTTTAGTGGAAGCTAAGAATAACCTAGTTCAAATACCTCGAGCTATAAATAGAGAGAAAATATCTCTCAACCAGACCACATAGAAATTGGTTGCAATCTACACGTGGGGGAGATATTCGTGACATATTCTTGGGAAGCTTCCAACTTTCGAAGAAAAATTGAAGGCTCCAGAACTTGCGGGGAAGATGCTGTAACCACAAACGTGTGCAATGCATAAAAATTTCCTGGTTGGCCGTGAAAGTAGCCCTACACCACCTAGATGAAATAATTGCTTTATTGGTGTTTGTGAGAGCCAAAAGAAAAGGTCAGCAACTCCTTCATTTTCTCTTCTCCATCAGATATTTGTATTGTTTATTTCTGTTACATTTTTTTTAATTTATTTCCTATAAACTTGTCCTTAATTTTTTTAATATTGAAAAGTCAGCCAAAGTTAATAAAAGAAAAGAAACTATAGTTAGCTGGCTGGAAACCATAAAGGAATAGCATAACCCCTTACTAAATCAGTATAAGTTCACAACAATTTCTATTGTTTGAAAACAATGTAAAATAGTAAATATAGTTTTGGGAAAAAAAAATATTAACAAGAACCCTTTAAGAGTTTTTTATGATTATTTTAGTCATGAACTTCTTGTTTGCTTTTGGTGCAGAGTAGAGATGCATTGAATTTTCTATATTCAGTTGCAAATACAATGAATAAAACAAAGCAAAACAAATATTATTAGCATTGTACTGAATGTATTTTTTAAGGCAAGGAGTGAGTCATGAGATATTCAACAATCACATGATTTATGAGTTTTAAATCCAACTTTAATTAGGCATCATAGTTTCACGTGGAGAAACATCTGACTAGGAAAGCTTAAAGAATACGAAAGATCAAGTTAAGCAACTTTGAGCTTAAAATACGTGTGAATAACATCCTAACTATGCTGGATTAACCTTTCTCACGTATCCTATATTCTAGATGGTTTGAATTATATATGGGAAGAATAATTACAAATTCCAGATGTTTGTAGTTTGCTAGAAATATGAATACCAAAAATAAAATAGCATAACTCGCATAGCACTTGTCTTGGGGATTTTGATTTAGGGTCTAATTTTAATCCACTGGCAATATGAAATATTTTTATATTATTACCTAATTAAAATATTTTATTTGCGTATCATTTTAAGTAGTGAGTTGAAAGTTAATTAGCATTACTGATATGATTATATATGATTAAATTATTATGTAAAAAAAATTATATTATTAATATATTAAAATTAAATTATTTGATTGTTTGAGCTAGAGCCAGCCGATTTTTTTCCCGTGCAACCTAAGCAGCCCATTCGAGTTGGGGCTTAATATTCACGAAAAGATCAGCCTCTTTCATTGCTAAATCAAAGTTAATGCCCCAACTTGGGCTTGTACGATTCTTCGTTTGTTTTATCTGCCCAGTTTTGTCAGGGTGGGCTTCGACCTTCTTGTTGTTGAAAATAATGGGATAAAAGGCTAAAATCCAGTCCAAATCATAGACTTCGTAATTTGGTGAAAAATGACAATGAAACTCACCTGATGAAACATCATCCCATGCTTATATTAATCCTTTTTTATAATCAGTTGTTAGACGGTTGCAGATAAAATTGTGGATATTTGGAATAATTTGTTGTTATACAGGCGAAAGAGAGAGGACGAAATTATGGATAATATTTGGAACGTAAACTATAGAGTTTTGGTACTTTTCTTTTCGGTTAATGGTCTGAAGAGATTTGGTGGTTAATTAGGAATGTGAGACGACAATTTGCTTTGGAGGTCCAAATAAGTTGGCACTAAAACCCAATTACTTGGGAACTTCTTTTATGGACTGAAGTGGGTTATTAAGTGTGAGCCCATTGCAAGGAAGATCCATCAGGTTTTCGAGGATCCGAACACTAATATCAACCAAACCAACCTATTTGACAAATAAATAAATAAAAATAACTTGAAGATTTTAACTTATTGACTAGTATATAAAGTTTTTTAGGTGAAGTTAGAGTATCCACAGCCAAAAGGGAATCGAACTTTTGATGTGATACTTAAAAAATCCAACTAACTATCAACTGTATTAGGTCTCATAGTTGACCAGTATCTAAAGTTTACTAGATGTAAACTAATATATCTCTAGACTCGTCAATTTGTTATGGGAGTTCATCTAGCACAAATTTGTTTTTAATTATTCACAATACTCAAGTTTAAAACTTTCTTGAAAAGAACAAGTGTCAAACTATTTCAATCAACCAAATGCTATTAGCCTTTAAAAGTAGAGGGAATATATAATAGTAGTCGTTCAAGTTGCTTCTCTAGTATCCCGATCGAAAGCCTCATCATCAATTCGTAGATAGGGCAATATTCAAATCCAAATAGCTAGTAATGGGTGCATGATAACTCCTCCTCTGTTTTTTGCATTCCGGTAACAACTTTGGAGAATGTTATCTACCTACCTTCTCCTAGAAGACTCTGATGATGGGGTTCCTTGGCCGAGCTCTGGACTCAAAATATCTAATCTGGTCCACCACTCCCATGGTGAGACCAATAAGTATTGGCCTCCTTCAAGTTTTCGAGTTAGCGAAATGTGTGGTTGAGGCTTGAGCGCAAATAGCAATCTTGACTGTCTTGAGTAACTACATAATAGCGCGTGCGGGTTTGATCTCCAAAGATATGTGGTCTGACAACACTTCTCATCCCCTCCCCCGAAACGAGTGCACCAAAAAAAAAAAAACTTATTAAAATGCTTTTATAAAACAACAAAAACTATGAAAATTGATTTCAATTGTATAAAGGCTAAAAGATTGTTAAGGTGGTGTTGTTATTGGATGTGAAGGTTACCTTAGTAATTGTTTTTAATTATACTTAATCAATAAGTATTATATATATATATATGATTAACTTAGACTAATATAACTTTACTTAATAATTTTTTATAAAATAAGTTTTTTGTCAATTCAACCATTGAGTTATATATAATTACCTATAATAAAGATCATTTGTCTCAAATTTTATAAAAATTGAATATCAATAAGAACATAATCACAAAGCTCTTATTCTTATTCATTTTAAACATATATATTATGTTGATTTTAATATATATATATATACACACATAAAAATTATGCCAAATAATTTTAAATTACTTGAAATTTGACAAGCATGATCCATATGACTTGAACTTCTAATCTAACTATTGCTTTTGTTAAAAATTAATTTGATAAAAAGTTATTCGATGGTATAATAGCTATTGAAAATTACATCCGTGTAAAACTTGCATGTTCATATAATAATACTTTCTAATTCTACCTTAGGTACCACAACAAAAATATGAGGCTTCTTTCTCTCTTTCTTTTCCCGAGTGAAATAGCACAAAACTCACATGTTTCTCAACAAAATCGAATTAATACTCGAAGTGATGCTAAAGTACACGCTGAAGTTACCAGTCAAGGTGCATTGTTTAATGTGGGAACTTCAGAATGAGACGCATGGTGCAGCTAGAGCCAAGTTCATGCATCCTCTTCTCAACTAAACAACAAAAGAAGAAGCTCAAATTTCTTTAGATATATGAGTCATGTACGTGTACCCTATTTTCTTACCTAACACAGTACGCGCATGCAAACTTTATATCTTATTTAATATTGAGTTCTATTACTTGAAGTAATTTTTTTCTCTTTCTTTTTCCCTCTGTTATCCTCCCCCATCACATCAACCCATCTATATTTTTTTTTTCCTTGTATTTTGAGAGGCAAATTATGTGCAACAAGCATAATGCACCGGTAATAATATTGCAAGATGTGTATATATAACGACAGGCTACAAGTCTAAGCTATAATTAGATAGAAAGAGATATAGGTTCTTACTTTTAAAACACATGATTAACGTGGATGACTAATTTATATACAGGTGAAGAGGGAAAGTTTTACGTGGGGTGATATATTATGGAATTTTTTAACCAATAAATTAAAGGCACTGATTAAAAAAATAAATAAATAGAATGTTTTATTCAAAATATTATTTTTAAATTTTTTTAATATACACTATTTTCTTAACTATTTAATTCCCTAAGCACTGATTATTAAAATTATACCCGTGAAGAGCGCCATGAGCATGTGCATTATTAGGCTTATTGGTTCATTTTTCAATGCCTTGAAACTTACATTTGGTCATCATAACTTACAACTTATAAGCAATGCGCAAATCTGAGCTCACCTATATTTGGAATGACTCCAATTTCGAGTCATTTTTACTGTAAAATAAACGAGGAAGAAGATTATAGTCCATTATTGATGGAAAGAACGCCTAGTTTAATTTTTTTTCTACTGCATGACAAAAAACAAACCTTGGGATCAATTGGTAAATTGTTGGATCGAGATGGCCCACAACCAATACCTCCCGACAGCTGTCATTTATTGTCAGTGTCTTTTAGGGAATTGGACATCCAACCCATAGGACAAAATATTGCTGTACAACCAACATCCCCTCCCAGCATTTGTTGACACTATATGTCTTTCTAGATGTCCAATCCATGATTTTAGTTCTGATATTATTTGTTAAATTGAGTATTTATCACTTGATCAAAAGTTATAACTGATAATTAAAATGAAATTTTTTTTACTTAAACCCAATATCAAGTATCATGGTCTGATCCAATTTCGGTTCCATCCGGGCCTTGCCATGGCTTAGGATGCTCACAACCAACATGAATATAATATTAGTGGAGGAGAAGTACAAAATGCCTTTAAAGTTCGAGGAAAGGATGAACTTGTAAAATACAAACAGCTTCTAATTTTGTTTGACTTAACCCTACATTTTTCCAGCAGGTTTAATTAAGGATATTTAACTCGGCCAATTTGCTTACAGAAAATATTTTCTTTGATTTCCTCTGCCTAAACTCAACGTTTTCGACAGCTTTACTGTGAATATATACATATAAATTATTAAAAAAAAGTCACGAAAAACAGTTCAATTTCGTGTTGAGATATTCTGAGCTTAATATGATAACCAGTTATTATTTCTTCTTTGAATAGCAAACTCTCAGAGCTTTCACACAAATTTTTCTCTGCCGTACACCAATAGTAAGGGATGGTATGGCAACAAAAGTCGTCCATGACGTGTCAAAGATGTGGATCACTCTGATCATCATTGAAGGGTGATTGGGTGGAACCCACACCTTGACCTAGACCGACCAGTAATAGCATATCGTGTCAGATCATGCTAGTTAAGTCTCCATGACTCGTATCACCCTCATCGGAATGCAATGCCCTAAACACGTGTTTGTTAACTCTTTTTTTTTTTTTTTTAGGAGGAATTTTTTATTATCAAAATGGAATGAACTAATAAAAATGAGTTAAATAAGGTGGAATGGGAGGAAAAGAATCAAATTGCCTTTGGATTATAAACTAATAAGGAAATAAAATAATTCTTTTCAAACACTTAAATTAAAATATCATAAAAGTAACAGAATGAGATAGTCAATTCATTTAAAAAACTATAACTGCAGCATATCTCTTATGTCACCCTAGCTTCATTTTTTTTTTTACAGGTATTTCATCCTAACTTTGAAGCGAATAAAAGAAATTGTATGTGACATTACTCTCGCAATTTCAAGAGATGAAATATTTTTAGTTATTAATTAGCTCTTCTGTCTCCTAACAAATGTACTTCGAAGGAAAACATGTATTATGTTTATAAAATATTAAAATGTTTATAGCTCATTCAATAATTTATTGACATTAACAAAAATAAATAAAAATCTTAATTTAAGAGAAAAAGAGTGAAAATCTCATAACAAAAGTTTTGATTTTCTTCCCTTTATTTTTTTTATTCTACTTCCCTAGTTATTTATGACATCTATAGTGTAACCTAGAAAATGCAATTCGAATATATTTCTCCATAAGCTAGTGAAAAACTCTCACAGTATACTGATCAATACGTTAACCCCATGTAGTTTTTGTTTTGCTTCAATCAACATCTTATCATTTAATAGGAGAGATATTGATATCTCTAAAGATATGATTACGTGAAATCCCTGCCAACAATATTTTTTTTTTTCCATATATATAAATCTAGGGGCTAGGGATCAAATCAAGAGCTTTATGCTTAAGCGACTCTAGTCATTTCCACTCAAATTAATATCTTGTTGATTTCAGCTAACTTTATTCAATAAATTTAGTTAAATTCATTTGAATTTAATTTTAATAGTCATATATTATCACATCAGTTGTAATAATATTGAGTCTCACATCTATTGATTGAAATAGAAATGATTGATTGGATGATAGTGGAAATTTTTTAATGGAAATTTTTAAAATATTAATTAAAAGACAAAAAAATATGAAATAAAAATAAATAAATAATTCAAATTATATCACAAATTAAAAATAACTTAATACACAATATTAAATAATTAAGAACAATTATATTAAGCTATTAAATACTGTTTAATTGATATTCTTAATATATTTATTAATAAGATATTATATTATTTCTTAATTGATGTTATCTTCAAATTTATCTATTAAAAGAATAATCTTTCTTCGACCATTATGTTAAAAAATTAAATCATTATCTATATTTAATTTTCAAAATTGCAAGCTATTAATTATAATAAAAATATATTACCCTTCCATTTCAAATTCAATGTCATTGTAGAGTTTTATTTTTGTCAGTTTAAAATTCCAATAAAATATCAATTAATTTATACTAGTTTTATCCTTATCCATATTAAATTAGGTAACAATTTTCTCTTCCTTCATATTTTTTTTAGTCAATCATAATTTTTTTGGAATGATCATTTAATTTTTTGGATTACAATAACCTTAAGGGGATGTTTGGTATGAGATAATCCATTTGGATTAGTTGTCATGTTGAATAAAATTACTTGGATCCATAACATTACTTTGCTTGTTGAATCTACACTATTAAGGTAATCCACGTTACCTTCCATTGATATTGGCATTACCCAAAATATGGAGTACCACTCAAGTACGTAATATGATAATTCATTTTATTACAAAAATATTCTTTTAAAATCTAAAACAAATCTCTCTTATTATATCATATTTCATTAATCTCGTTCTCCATGTAGCTGTGCTCGTAGCCCCGTTCTGGTAGTGACCTCCTCCTGTAATGCTCTTTATCGCCTCCCTATTACCATCCGCACAAGCGCTTCAAGATACATGTCAATGTCCTCTTATTTCTACTTTCTTTTCAATGTAAATTTCTGTCATGTATTATTATTATTATTATTATTCACATTAAAATTACATTTATATTTATTATTATAACTATGGTATTATCATAGTTGTAGTTATGATACCAATCACGTCAAAATAAAACTTTAGATATTTATAATAATACTAAATCTTTATTTCTGCCAGAATTCATGTTAGTTTATTTATAATTAGTCACGTCAATTTTTTTTGTAAGCTATGTACAAAAATTTTATAACAATTATTATTATTGATGCTATTCTTTGTTTATAAGATATTTCAGTAAATAAAATACATTACCCGATAAATCTATTTGATACACCAAACAAGGTAATTTAAAAGATAGTAATCTTTTGGAGCATTGCAAATTAGATTACCTATACATACCAAATACTGTATTGTAACATTACCAATAATTTAAAAGATGGAAATTATTTTGAATAGCAATTTGGTAATTTAGATTACCAGTAATCTTATAGGCAATGTACCAAAAGCCCCCTAAATAATTTTTATTTTAAAATAAATTAAACGAGCAATAAATGTTTAATTTGAAAGGAATAAAAAACAATGAATTGTGATACTATGACACAGTAATAGTTGGGATTTATAGGGTGAAAGAGTATTGGTAAATTAAAGTAAAAAAGTGTGAGGTTAATAACCCTTAAATCAATTAGTGGAGTTCATACATAATAAAAGTTATTCATGTAAAACAGATGAGTAAATAACAATGTATTGAAAACCGGATCGACGCCGGCCCGACTGCTCGACCGAACCCACACGCCGGTCCGGTTAGCCCCCCAAAACCGGAGGAGGTCAAAACCGGTCAAGAACCGTCAAACCGGAAAACCTGAAAATCATGAACTGACCTGGCCAGACTTGCCGACCTTTAAAAAATTTTTTTTTTTTTTTTAGTTTCAAGCTTAAATCGATATCTTGTGGCGATACATATACCAAAAATGAAAAAATGGATTATGTTTATTTTATATATGAAAAATAATCGATATCCGTAGTCGCTACTATAAAACTCGTTAGTTACCAATAAATATTGTCTTAAAATGCTTTTATAACTGTGTTGTGAGGCTGAGACTAGAGAAATTTTATATGGATTATGTTTATTTTTATAAACCTATGAATATATATATATATATTTTGTATTGATTATATTAATGTTAATAATTTAATATATTTTTTATATTATAATTAATCATATGTATATATTTATATATATATATATATATTTTATTATATTCCTGCTCAATTTTCTGAACCTATTGGACCTCTAAACCTCTGAACCAGTAGCTTGACCGGTTCGATGCCCGGTCCGGTTTTCTTTTCCTTGGTAAATAACCTTTTTGATTTGAACATTTTCAATTTAACATCAATTTGATTCTAATATTTTTAATTCAATTTCAATTTAGTTCTAATATTTTTTAATTAATATCAATTTTATCATTAATTAATATTAGAATTTATCAAAATGACTAAATTGATATAAAAAAATTTATCAGAACCAAATTAATATCAAATTAACATTTTTAAAACAAAAAAATTACTTACTCTAATAAAATGAGTAACCACTTACTTGATTTTTTTTTTGTTTTGCTAACCAGTGCCCTAAGAGTTAGGGCACTGATTAAGGATACCAAAAAGAGTAAATTTTGAAAAATTTTATAGTGAATCTCATGCATTGAAAAAATAAAAACTCATAATTCTAAGATAAAACTTTACTTGTTTACTTACTTAATCATTTTTGATAAATGTTTCAGAACAAAAAATATAGAGATATTAAAGACAAAAATATGTTTGGATAAGGGAATCAAGAGACAAACGCCCAAAATCATCCCCGTCCTAGTACAATTTTTCAGTCAACTTTCATACTTTCGAAAAAAAGGGACACTAGATATATGTTTCTAGGACATAAATTTAAAATATTTCTTTTCAATAATATCTATTTAAACATTTCATATTTCATCTTTATTTTTCTCTCCTTTTAATTTTTTTTTATCAAATTATAACTTAATCTTCTTTATCTTTTCATCAATTATCATGTTCTATATACCATTATCAAGCACAATTTCATCTCTATCTCTAGCATCATTTTTATTTCTATTGTCTCACAAACCAAACACGGTCTTAAGCATTAAGCAGCAAAATCCTCTATTTTTAGCAAGCTCTTTAATTCAATGACCCAAATCCAAGTAACTAATGCAACTAAGCCTACATACAATAATATTATTTTAACATTTCAAATTTTTAGATATCATAGACACCTCTCTTATAATAAGCATAAGATCTATGTTATTTTTAACTTTTTATTTATTTTCTTTCATTATTCTTTCTTTTTTTTTTAATGTTGAGTATTTATTACTATTTAGGTATTAAAACATTTTTATCCCTACTCATAAATGTCAAAGCATTGTCTTTAGTGGAACAGCATTTAAGAATCTCTCTCTACTATAACTGCTTTTCAGTGGTCGAACAGCGAAACACCACATTGGTCCACGTGTGTGCGTTTTCGGAATTGGATAAACTTTGCCCTTATCTGCGTCTCCTTATTTTGTTTTTTTCCTCACACTCACAGAGAAGAAACGCCGATGGAGCAAGGATCACTAATTTGCCTACGTGTTATTTCGTGGATAGGCTAAAGGCTATGCCAAGTCCATTTATTCACCCCACCACATATCATTCTCCTACGTGTTATTTCTCTGTGCGTAGTAAGAAAATTTCAAACGCTAACCCAAAGTTTGCATCCAATGGGTGCAGCCCCATAGCCTTGTGGTGTACCCTCCAATCACCATCACACGAGTGTAATCATGGAGCTAAGAATGAACGGATCAAACGGGGACTCCACGTTAAAGCACGTGAGGCCATGAGGCATAGTTTGCATTACGGGAGATTTTTTAGTATTAAAATATGTTTAGTTGAAAAGGAAAAATAAGGATAAATGTTTTATAAATAAATTTTATATATAATTTTATATGTAAAAATTATCATATAAAAATTTATATTTTATTTTTATCATTAACCAAACACACCCTTAATATTAAAGTAAAAGAAAATATTTATTCTCTTTTTATTTATTATTTATTTGACATTTTAAAGAATTAAAACTAATGAACATTGACTCATCTAGCTGGCATTTGTTCAGTATATTATTGAAGATTAACTTTAATACCTATATTTTTATCTGTAAAACTTTTAAAATAATAAATAATTAAGTCAAATATATTTTACTAATATGATAATATTCTCTCCATCCAACAATAATTATCATTTTCTCAATATGTCTAGACATTATATTGTGCACATACCTTTAAAAAATGACCGTTATTATTGGACAGTGAAAATATATAATTGGATTTTTGTGTGGAATTTTTTTCACACTAATAATATATATAAATTAAACTTGTATCATCACAATTTAAGTTTAATTCTTAATTTTTTATACAAAATAATTTATAGATATCTCTATAAATATTTGATAAAAATAAGCTAAAAAAATATGTTGTAACTCTAAAATGATGCAAGTGTTGTATAAAATTAAAATTAAAATAATAATAAAAAATATTATTTTCATCCATGAATAATTAATAATTTAGATAAATTAGTATATTAACAAGTGCGATATATCCTGTTATAATTATAAGCCGATACATTATCAATTTGTTGAAAGTGTCTATATTTTTATCAGAAAAATCGAAGTAATAATAAATGATGGTGTGAAGATTTATTTACTCCGCGACCACGCGAAAACTTCTCTTGTATTAAATATAGGGAGAGGGATAGCTTTATCCATTACTGAGAAAGCAATATAAATAAATGTAGAAGTGAAGACTTGGGAATTGGAAAAACACAGCAAACTAGAAAGAAACAAAACAAAAATCCAAAGAGAGAGAGAGAGAGAGAGCGAGAAGGTTGATTGATTTCAATGGCGTCTAGGAAGAGCTTTCTTTCAAAGCCAAGTTACATCTTTCCATCATCGACCACCCCAGACACCCATTTCAATCCAAAATCATCATCCGATGGTACTGGTTCTATGCTGGAGTTTGATGAAGCTGACTTGTGGAACATGTCCACAACCAACCCCAACAACAACTATGAGGGCAAGAACAAGCAGGCCTTGTCATCAAGTTCAAGATCTGCTTTGAAGAGAGGGCCTAGGATGGTTGGTGTGGCCCAAGCTTCTTCTTCATTGCCAATGAACATACCCGATTGGTCCAAGATTTTGAAGGAGGAGTACAAGGAGCATAGAAAGTGGGAGAGTGATGATGATGATGAAGATGAAGAAGGAGATGGTGATCAACATGAAGGTGAAGGGGTTCATCACCATGGAGGGATTAGGGTACCCCCACATGAGTATTTGGCTAGTACAAGAGGTGCCTCTCTGTCGGTGCATGAAGGAATTGGAAGGACCCTCAAAGGTAGGGACTTGCGCAGTGTCAGAAATGCAATTTGGAAGAAAGTGGGGTTTGAAGATTAATTTAATTTAATCAATAATAACATTATGTTAGTGCTGCCATAGTGTTTTGTTGATTAGATGTGTCATCTCTAATCATGTATGTCACATCTAAATCTCATCAGAGTATAGATAGAGATATGGATCCGATTCCAGAATTTTTGTTTTAGGGGAAAATTTTGGTTAATTAAGGTGATGACTTTATAGCTAGCTCTATGTTTTGCAAATTAAGATCCATATGCTCCTTTGTTCTTTGAGGACCTTTTCGTTGTCCTGGATGACTATAGTTTTAACTGTGTTATGTTAACTAAGGAGAATGATCCTCCTTCATTTTGGGTGTTTACAGTTTTAAAGGACCCCTCATGCTTGTAATCGATTACTCTTAATCAACTTTTTATTTATGGTGCATATTTATGAATATTAATCTTCGTTTATGTTTGTTCTAATATTTATATGTTATCTGCCTATTTTTCCGATCATTGTCTATTCAATTGACCCATCAGGTTTAAAAGATGAGATAGCAAAATGGAGTTAAATCAAGAAGAGGACAAGGCACACGCAATAGTAGTTTTAGTGGTTTGGTTGAATGGGAAAGAAACGAAGCATGGGATGTGAAATCTATGGGTATGAGGTTAGTGGTTAATGTACCAGTTGGTAATAGAAAGGTATTGCTTAGCTACAAGATGACTTTTGAGTAACGTTCATGTATTAATAGGACTCCCTAGCCATTCCTGCTCAACTTTTCCCCATTCCCATAAAGAGCACAACTCCTTTTCCTTTGGTAAAGTAGCATCATCACTCGTCCAAGAATTGGAAACAATTTTGTTGTCTTTTTTGGGTGGAGGGGCTTGATGTTTTTGTAAATCTTGAGAATTAATGAGGAGAAAATGCATTATTTACTTCGCGGTTAATCAATGAAACTCGTCAAAATTTGAAGAGGAGAATTTTATTTGGGTTGGTACATGACATCAATTTTCAGTTTAGTCTCAATCTTATAAATTTATAATATATAATAGGAGACTTTATAATATATATAACTTTTCAGTTTAGTAAATTTAAAGTGTATAACTATACATGAAAAATTAAGATTAAAATTTATTTAAAAGTTGCATAATAACTTAAAAAAATCACATGAATATATATATATATAAACAATGACAAATTTAGAAAATTTAGACAGTGAAAACCAAAAATAATATCTTAGTATATCTCTTCAACATAGATCCATCGTTGTATATAGCTAGGAAGATAATCAAATGAAAAGAATGATTAATTATGATATATGTATAACAATTTTTCAAGCCTGGGGAGACATTGGCCCCCAAACTCTTCAACAATATATATATATATATAAAACAATTTTTAAAGTTTGGGGAGACATTGACCCCCAAACCCTTCAACATAGATCCATCATTGTATATAGAATGATAATCAAATGAAAAGAATGATTAATTATAATAATAAGATGATTAAATATTGATTATTGAATTTTATATAACGATTTAAAGACAAAATTCTATGATATTTTAAAGTGATTGCATCATTTTTTAATTAATTTCTAATTTTAATTATTTATATAACTATATGGCCATTTCTATTAGACTTTGAAGTCGAAAGATTCAAAATTTTTATTCTTATTTTAATAATAAACCACACCTCCCATTTAATAAGGATGGAAGATTTAATTTGAGCTCTTACAAAAAAATTACAACCCTTTCATGATGATTGATAATGAAGGAGGTATTAGTTCGGTCAGGCTCTAACATTATATATCACTTGATATTTTTAATGTATCATTTAGAATATCGATTATATATACAAATGTTAGAGAATAGAGAACATATTATAAAATATGTTTTGATTTCTTTAATTTACAACCATGCATATATATACGAGCAAATAAATTTTATTTTCTATTTTGGTCTTTAAAAACATCCACTGCCGAATGCATATAGTGGCTATTAATTTCCTCACATATTATTATATATATTCATTTAAGGGAATAAATATTGATTATATATTTTAAAACTGCTCTCAACATCCTGATTAAGGAATAACAGATTATTACCACCTCATCTCAAAATAAAACTTTAATTTTATGTCGACATATATATATATATATATATATATGTGTGTGTGTATTCAAATATATTAAAAAAAAGAAAAAGAAATTACCCATCATAGTCAGAATGACTCATTTGGGGCTCTATTTAAGATTGACGTATCTACAACTCTACAATACTGAAAGCATAATAAGTTTATTGCTATATCTAATCTCTTAGTTTTTGGTTTTTCTTTTTTGGTTGGGCATGATAATCCCTTGCGAAGTACTGAGGCGTCAGCCACATACAACCATTATATTAACAAATTCATAAATTGATTATTAATGAATAATCAATAACCCAATAAATACAAAGCAAATCTCTTTTTTTAATTCAGGGATAAATTATAGGCTTGTGTATAAGGATAATGTTGGAGACTAAAAGGAAAAAAAAAAAAAGGATAATGTTGAAAAAATGAAGGACCAGAAGGTTCTGTTCTGTGTCAGTATCCAAGTTTGACAAGTGGAAATGGAGGAAGCTTATTTGGCAGCAAAGGCAGTATTAGGAGGGCACTTCAATAATAAATAAATAAATAAGTATTAAGAGGGGCATCACAATTGACTATCAATAATCTCAGGGGATTCCTGAGCATTAAACAAGGGGCGCAGTTGCTTGATTAGATGTGTTCCTATCATCCGATGGTTTGTTTTCCTTTATGTGTTGCATGGCCTAATTTAACTTGTTCCACCTACTTGTTGCAATATATAATATTATTATCTTCCTTTTGCAAAATTAGTCATTTTCTGAGGAATTGGTTCATTGAACAATCAATATATATATATATTGAAATAATAAGATATATTAAATTTTAAATAAATTAACTCGTCCAAAATAATTAATATTTTGCAAGATAAATCAACTTTTAAATGAATGAATTCATTTAAAATGACTAATATTACAAAACATAGGGATTACATTAGTTGACTAGTCCACTTTGTTTAACTTCAATATTGTTTAATAGCACGATAATATCATGTTATTATAAAATGTCACAACCTGCTTTGAAAACTGATGAACCTTTTGCATAAAGCAGGTCTTCAGTTCTAACCCCAAGGTTACCTAAAAGAACATAGGAGATTTTTGAAGTGCAAACTCTCAATCCTTCTCTGGTTTTCGGCATTATTCCTAACAACACATCTTCTCAGGTCATGCATGACCGGTGGAGGAGAATAAGAGAATATACCCTTTGTATTATTTTTTATATGTTTGTTGGGAACAGAATATATCTTTATATAAACCAACAGAAACTTCTTGTGGTTTTATATTATTTACATTTTGATTTGAATTTTTCGCTGAGGATAAGAGTCGTAAATGAAAAGCAAAGAATCATGATGGGCTTTTTCAATCTTTCGTTAGTTAATAGGCAATTAGCAAATTAAGCAGCAAAACTTGTGCATCTGAAATGGGGTATGAGATGCTCTCTCCTCTCTAGGACAGGTTTTTGTTTATTATTAGTTTATTACTTGGTACTAGATCTTGACTTTAAGCATTTTTAATGTTAATTATTTATGTTTTTTAATTATGTAAAAAACTTTATACTAATCCTTAAATGAAGTCTCAATTACATTCATTTTGCTTAATTCAAGATAGTGCAAATTACACTAACTTCCTTGAAAGTTTGGTGAAATACACTCAAATTTCCTATCTACTTATAAAATTTATTTAGAAAGTTCCTAAATTTGTGAAATCATCAAATCGATCCTCACTAA
This sequence comes from Dalbergia cultrata, assembly GCA_031216105.1. NCBI lineage: Eukaryota > Viridiplantae > Streptophyta > Magnoliopsida > Fabales > Fabaceae > Dalbergia > Dalbergia cultrata. The sequence goes on along the minus strand of CM062351.1, from coordinate 52,411,478 downwards.
ATTTATAAAATTATTATATCACCCTCCTTTTCATTGTACAATGAACATTGCATCAAGTGGAGATCAAATGTCACATGAAGAAATAGAAGGGAGTCAAGATTAATTTCATCAAACTTCTATGAAACATGAACACACATCATTTAAATGCCAAGTCTATATATCAGACACGTATTCGTGTTAGATTTTATATGACACACCAATGACATATGTTTGTACATATTTAATTTAAATTTTTTTTTTATTCTAATATAGAAAAACACAATATATATAAAGTTATGAAAAGAAAAATAGTACACAGGTTATAAGAAAATAAAGCATATTATTGTCCGTGCTTCCTATCAAGGCTAATTTGCCCTTTGAGATAAAGCGTCAAGTATACATCAGCTTTTTCCTTTTTGGTCATGAGTATATATCACCATTTGTGATTATATTCAGCGTGGACGCAACCCAGTATGGATTATGAAATTATGAATAAGATTCATCACCGTTTTGTTTTTTTTGTGGGCTTTTATACAGGCCTTCATAGTGGGCTTAATTTCCAAATGTTTTAATCTGAATTTACTCAGACCAGGTCCAATACATTCCATCAAGCCAAAACATTGGGAAACAAGAGAAAACCGGATAAAGAAGAGAGTGGTGTGAGTAAATACGAGGTTGTAGGCGAGTGTCGTTGACAACGTTGGCTGTTGTTGTTGGGACCTGAAACTGAAAGCCCCCTTCACTTCACCATTCCAAGCAACAACAACAACAAGAATCAGAAGAGAGAGCAATGGTAATGAAGAGAAGGTCAATCATAGCAAGCTTGGCTTTTCTAATGTTAATGGGCATTGCTGTCTATTTCAGGCTTTGGGCTATTGACTACAACATCTCTTCTGATGACACTGAGCTCCTAAGGTTCGATTCCCAAATCTCTCTTTCTTATTCTCTTCTTCTTTATTTATCCATGCTTGTAAATCGTAATCAACTAATAATAATTAAGGAATAACAATTTTTTCTTTTTAAAAAAATTTAATTGATGGATTTTATATTCATTAATTCTGCTTGTGTTGAGCTCTTCTATTTTTCAGTTTGGGAAATAATGTTGGGGGGATTGGGGATACTAGTTGCTGTGATATTGCCGTTTTGGATGCACACATTGTTATTTTCCTAATCCTCATCACTACTTGATATATTATTTTGAGAAATTGAAATTGGTGCTGTGGTAGTAATGTGAATGTTTGGTAACAGCTTAGTGTTGAGAATAATCTTAGGTTTTCGCTATAAGTTATTTTAAACCCCAAATAAGCTTATCCAAACAGACCCTTATTTTGCAATTTTTTTTTTTCTTCCTGGATTTATGTTGTGAATCTATGCCAATTTAATCTGGTGCTGCAAAGTTATACCTATTGTGTGAAGCAGAAATGAGCCTCGTAAGTTGCATACAGTTCTCATGTTTCTCTGAAGTTTGATGAGCCAGTTGAGAGCTGTCATTCAGAGGAACTGGTTACTGTTAGGATCTTTCAGTTCCCGTGTATTTGTAGTGCAATTTGAATTCTCTGCAATTCCCATGTCGTGAATTGATGCTACTAGAAGGGTTTTGACATTGTTATGTAACTGCAAGTAATAGAGGGTAGCCTGATAGGTAGAGGTCTAGACTGAAAATTACAGAAGAAATCATTAAAAAGGAATTAGATTTAAATGATTTGTCTACCGGCATAGTTTATTATTGGACGCAATGATGCCATTTGATCCACATACCCAACCCCACTTAGTAGGAAAAAAAACTTGGTTGTTGCTGTATTGTGTTCCACCTTCTATTATAATGATGCTCAGTACACTCAACTGTGTGTAGGAAACAGTTTGACATTGCTAACAGGGAGGCGATGGATGAATCTGCAGAGTGGAGGCTAAGGTATGACGAGGCGGTAGATAGGGAAAAGAAGTGTTTACAGGAACTTCAAGTGGTACGTGTACTCTGTTTGTTTTTAACGCATCTACCTTCCAAATTTACTGATAAGAATGACTCTGCTTGAAATGTTGTGCTATGGTGGTTGGTACTTCACACCTTAGCCTTCTTAGCTTCAGTTGGTTAGGAATGGAGACAATATTGTTTTTCTGGTGCTCAAACAGACTTGTAGAAATCAATAAAATGACAAATTGTTCCCTTTGTCTTTCCTATAATGACTGTAAAACCGTATTTGTGGCAGTTTCAAGAGTCCTCAAAGAAGGTGGAGGATGGTACTGGTATTAATGATAAATTGGCAATCCTGCAAAAGGTATGTCTTCATAATATATGAATCAGGATTCATTCTGGTTCCCCGATTACCCGTCCTTTTCCTTCTCAAACTTAGGTAAACTAGAATAAAATTATCACAGGATTACCCTACTGTTATTAACTAATAATTGTGCCAGAAACACAATGCAGAGAGAACATAATCAGTCCCCAAATTTCAGAATGCAAATTTTATTGCCAGGGTTCTCTTTGGTTATGCATAATTTGTTTCTTTCCATAACATTATTTGTGTAATCTAATGACATTCAACCTACCAGGAGAATGCAGTCTTACTTGAAAGGATGGAAACATTAAAACGGGAGCTTGAAGAGGAAAAGCTGAACTGCAATTCATGATACATGAACCAGTCATGGAAGCATTGACATGAAGTTTACTTTGTATCACTTTGTTCTCAAGTGATATGTGCATCATACAACTGGTTTTCAACTGTGAACGAGTTCGTATATATATGATTTATGGTCTCAAGTTTCACCTTAGAGACACCGGGCATCCAGGGAATGGAAGTACATGAATCACACTAATCATTCGCTCTTGTTCATGGAAAGATGATGATGTGATTTTTCTCTGGATGATACCTGATAGTTTACATTGTTTTATTATTTTAATGAAGAAAGCGATTTTAATGAAGAAAGTGTCCTTTGTATGCCTGATTTGTACTATGGACTAGTATCTTGCTAATCCAGCTTTGGTGATAGGTATCCACTTTTGCTTATTGTTATGCTCCAATATAATGAGAATCTGAACTTAGAACTTTTTTATTTTTATTTTTTTGTGTGCTTCTGTTTTATTTGTACTCAATTAAGAAAAAGGACTTGTGTTCTATCAAATTCAATAATCTAGAGGTGAAGTTACACATTGTGGGGGTTGCATTGGCAATTTTTTTTTAATTAACTTTTTGGAAACGGAAAGTTCTTAAATGATGTAAATGCAAGTATTAGATGCTAATAATATGATGTTGCTAACATGGTTATATATTTGCTTAGCCCCAAAGGCAGAGATGTTATTCTATTCACATTAAATGTTGGCTTTTCCCCCCAGCTACAGCAATTAGTCTAATGCTGTTATATTAAGATCTATTAGATCTGGTGACTCTAACTATCTTGATTTTTTCCTCTTGATCTTTACACAACATTACCACCGTTCAGCCTCTATTTGCTCCCTGAGAACTCAGAATCTGAAGGGTTAGCTCCCAGTTCATGCAAAAATCTGGTTACTGTCTGCGCTATTACTTCATTGCTTGGCTGGTTTGAGGAAGCAGAAGCCCTTGCTCCTGAAGTACTCCCTTTTCGACCCTATTTTCAGTGCGTAAGAAAAAGTGAGGGGAAGGCTAATGAAGATTTAATAACAACACCATTTGTATGTACTAAAAATTCATCAAATTTGCATCAGTAATAGCAACTGAGGACTTCAATTCACAGTATCCAAAGTTGTGAATTATGAAGCTATGACCTTTAATAAGGTATGACATTTCTTGTTATAGAATCATGCACTAGATATTACTTTTAAGCTGTTATAAGATAAGGGAATCATACAAATGGTACCTTTTGCCTCTTTGGAGACTTCGATAATGTTGTTCCATCATTGAACAATCCCAACAGCTCGTCAAACTGAAGGCATAATTGAACCACAAGGGATTATGTTTATTTGTTCACACGACTATTCAAGACAATGGCAAGAAAAAAAATAGGTTTTTTAGCCTACTAACGTTGGAGAGATTCTTCAGTGCTCTTAGAGCAACAAAAATCTTTTGATCCATTTTTATACCTCCTACTCATTTCATTAAAAAAAGATGTAGTGAAAGTGAACAATAATGATCTACAAAGTTGGGATGTTAAATTATAAATTGAAGAAAATAAGATTTTTTCTCACTATCATTTGATACCTGTTTCACTATGGTTTCATACTTCCTTGTACATTCTAATAATCTTCTATCATCATCATCATCAACTTCCTTTGATATTGCCTCCGCAACTTCATGCTCTTTGTTAGCCATATTGTTTGACACTATTACATGAACTTCCTATATACAAAATTTGCTAAGAGCATGGCCCATGTTATATATTTATAGCACAAGGGAAAATAATTAAAAAAAAACCAGTTAACTATTTTAAGGCTCACTTGAGAAGTTAGAACTTTGGAGTATGGCTGTTACAAATAATTAAGAAATAGACTTCATTGGCTTGAGGGAATCCGTTACCTTTACGACCGCCTAACTTTTTCTGCATTGCTTGCTCTCGTGAAGGGTAGGGCCTTTTGTGAATGATTTCCAAGGAAGAGAAAGTTGGACCGAGTATCAAACCAATTAAGATATTGGTTTAAAGGTTTAGAGGTTTAACTGGAATATTATATATATATTCATAGGTTTATAAAAATAAACATAATCCATATAAAATTTCTCTAGTTTCAGCCTCACAACACGATCACAAAAATATTTGAAAATAATATTTATTGGTGACCATCACAACACGGTCACAAAAATATTTGAAAATAATATTTATTGGTGACCAGTGAGTTTTATGGTGAACAATCTGCGAATGATGGAGAGAGAATAAGGATAACCCAACAATCTTTGTTAGTACCTTTCTTTGGTTCCATATTTTTTTGCTCTGTGACTACCACAGAATACCAGTACTTAAGTTTTGAAACAAAAAAAATTAAAAATAAAAAGCTCTGCACTGGTTCAACCGGTCCGGTTCGCCGATTTTCTCGGTTTTTCCCGGTCCTAAGTCCCTCTAATTTTAGCTACTCAACTGAACCGGCCAGGCAACCGATTCCCAATTAACCCGGTCAAATCGGCCAGTTCGGTCCGGTTCTCTTAATGATGATTTAAATCGACTTCTAACACTGCTCTGACATGATATGACCGTTACAAAAGGACATGCATGCAAAGTCGATTTAAAATTGACTTCATAGTTACAAGAATAAAAGTCCTTATTTAACTGCTAGGTATGCCACTATAATAATAAAATACCTCTAACATTTTTTTAATTACCCATCTGAAAAAACAAATTTAAGGATAGTTTGGTTGTGGAAATGATTTTTCCATCCTATAGGATCACTTGAAGTATATGTGATTGTTAGAAATATGATTCAATCATGTATTCATTCTTATATGCATTTGATTTATGAAATTTCAAGAACGTATTTCTGAAATGCTTTAGAGACAATTTTTGAAGATTGAAAAAATATTACTAACTGATTTAGAAAATTATTTCAATCAACTTCTATAATGGGATGCATAGGATAAGGATGATGAAGTAGCAGTGGTTATAAAGGTGGTAACGTGATTAAACTAACCTTGAAAATCTGTAACTAACCCATGATTAGTCATTGTGACTGGATTCAGTAACTGTAAAGTACACACATTGCTTCCAACGATTAAGAAAACGTGATTTCATGCCTTTTTGGTCCAACAGGGAGTCATAATATTCCAGCAAAATGATATCTTGTGTATCTCTTGTTCAAGAGAAATATTAAATCTAATTTTACTTGAAATATCGTGTCAATTAATTCATCATCCACCATGGATAAGTGGATACAACGTTCCAAGTGAAATAAGTTTAAATAGTTCAACTCTTTGCTTAATACTCATTAATTCCTATAATGTAGTAAAATGTGCACTATATACTTACTAGTCGATCATAAAAGCAATTGTTTGCCCTTTTTTTTTTCCTTAAGGTTAGATAAATTTACTCTTTTTTTTTTTTATGGACGCAATACTATTTTTATAATTATCATGTGTTTCATTTTCAAAATATCTATTGAACCTGCAATGTTTTAAGATACATCAAATACTTACTAATATCTGGCAAAAGCAGTCGTTCGTCTTCTACTTCTCTTTTATACCACTTTTTTTTTTTTTCTCTGGTATACAAATATCATTTTAAAATATTAAACTAAACTTTCTCTCTTATACCACATTTTAATGACCTTGTATTAAGTCTTTTAAATTTCCATTTTTGAAAAGTGGGAGTATTCCCCTTTTCAATTTGCTCAAAGGCAAGTTATCTGCACCCAATCTTAAGGATTCATAAGAATGCTGCTCGTAGTTTGTTTTCAAATTATTAGCATAGATAATTATGTACTAATTAACCCACCCATTAGATGCTCTTTAATTTTTGCTTGGAAATTAACATCATTAGGATGCTTCTTTCACAAACATTCCACTTATTCTTTGCCATATACCTCAAGGTTCCGTTACCATATATATATATATACACACCTAGAATCCAGAGAAAAAGAGCAAACTTAATGCAAAGGAAACGTGCTTTGGTCAATAACACAACCCCTTTGTGCCTTTACCTGCAATAAACATGGGAAAGGTCATGTGATAGACATAGCATATGGCTACTTTTTGGCAGGGCAAGTGTGTGTTCTACATGAATCGAAGATAAGAACAATGATGTCATATTTGATATTTTAAATTCGATCTTTACAGCAAGTCACATTTTTCCCACTACGCAAGTGCTTTGTGCCTATGCCTAATTGCCTACCGACGGTAGATGCTTTTATTTCTTTCAAAAAATAAATATACGTACCACAAATAATGCAAAAAAACAAAAAAAAAAAAGGTAAAGAATTTTTTAATTTTTATTTTATTTTATAAGATATCCAGTAGGGCAAAAAACTAGCCAAGCCTTCCACAATAAACAAACAACAAACTGGTTTATGATACACGGCTTACATTATTGACCAAAATCCACACGGTTTACGCCCAACGATTATATGACTTTAAACTATAGAGCGTGATTGTCATTATAATTTGTTTTTTCTTTATTTTAAGTAATACATAAAAACGATCAAAGAATTCCTTAAACTTATGGATGTACATTACCTTTCACCTATTTAGAGAGAAAGCAAAAAGAATCAACAGGTTCAACGATTTTTAATACGTTGATGGAATTGCAACTCAAGGTTTTGAAATAGAGCACCGTATAGTTTTTTTTACCCTGTTCAAAGCTAGTGCATGAGAGGTCCAACATTCTGGGCCTTGGATTCATTTCTGTTACTAGAATTGGGCCGAGAAGTGCATGTGCAGAGCTGTGGGGTCAAATTGGGGCCTTGTTACATTTGCCAGTCAAAGATTACTTGTAAGTGTATCCAAGCTCACATTTTTATTTATTAATCAATGAATCTTTCTGGAAAAAAAAATTGCTAATTGTACTTCGTATAAGTTTCTCTAAGGACATTATTGTGAATCACTTGGACACAGTTGTTACTAATAGATCCTTTTAATAATCGACTTTCCTAAGATTTAAACTCTAGTTTTATAGCTTATCTCAAGACAAAGTAGTTAAATTCCAGTAAAGTCTAAATACTATAGTTTACATCCTACACACAAAAAAGAAAAGAAAACAACAATAATAATTGCATTTTACTTGTATTCATTATTTCTTTTTTTCAAACAAAAGTTCAGGTTAAGAGGAAAATTTATCCCAATTTAGCCCTAGAACATGCCTTCATGCTCATGGAGTGCTTACAAATTGTCAACTAATAAAAGAATAATCAAATAATCAAACTAGGATCATCACGATGCACGACCAAAACGTCAGCTATATGAGAGCACTGTTATTCATTATCTAAAAGTCTTAAGACTATGCTCGTTGTTCAGTTGAAATAAAGGAGCACAAGTAAAGTAATAGGGAGGGTGGGTGAGGTCGCTATCAGGTGGAGGGAGTTAGGGGGGATTGATTGGAGTATTGTAGGAAGAGGGACCCACCCGCACGAGGCTGCAGTGTGGACGCGTCATCAGAATCTCTGTCGTGTTTGGATCAACCCTTAATTAAAACCCTAGACTTTACTTTTCTTTACATTGGTTAAAACATACACGGACTTCCTGATAAGGACTTCTTCCCCCTCCTTCTTCTCCCTTCATATATATGGGTCCCACTCTATAATTAAATAATTTCTTTTTTTTTTTCAAAAAAGAAAAAGAAAATATCCTGTCTCTCCTCAAATCGCTCTTCCTCCTCACCCCTCCAAATACTTGCCCATCCCACTTGTAATAACAATCGGCAAATTATCAATTTTGGGTTGATTTAAGTGATTTAACATTTATGTCCTTTGAATAAAGTTTAATAGATGAGTTATATTTGGATTGGATTAGTAATGAGGGACTTGAGTAATATGTACCAACCTAACTCTTAAAATGTTGATGTAATAAAAGAAATAAAATTTTAAATTCAAGTCTCAAGGATAAAAAATTAATATTCATGGTGTGTTTGATTAGTGAAAAAAATAACAAAAAAAATTATGAATAAATATTATATATAATTTAATTTGATCTGAGTTAAAAGGATTTGGATATTTAACTCATGGTTTCTCATTCTATTATAGGTTAATGTGTATAAAAGATAAAGGAGAGATCTTCATTTACGTTTCTTATCCCAAGAAATTAGTTTCTCATTCTATAATGGGAATGAATATTTAAAAAATTAAAAAGCATACTAAATTTTAGAAAAAATTAATTTATACAAAAGTTGCAAATTTATTAAATAATGACTAGTTGAACTTTAAATCAAAATTGGTATGCGTCAATGGAAGAAGATTAGTCAATATCCAAGACTAATAATTTGTGTTATTGTGGAAACAATATATCATCTATATTTGAAAATACATGCATCTTGTGACCACACATAATGAATATTATTTTAATTGAATACTAGACATATATGAAATATCTTATCCATCCAGACATATTAGACATTAGCGGTTAGATATTCACCCACCAAACAATTTCTTATACTCTTGTATTCTAGATTTATATGTAAAAAGTGTATTCTCTAAAATATACTTTAATTTTAAGTGATAGTAGTCAATTAGAAAATTGATAACTAATTCATCAATCTAAGCCATTTTATAATGACTTTACTAAATCATTTTATCCCTAAAATCAATTAAGTCTCTTTTATGTTATTATAGGATGACAATACTGCTTACTGCTGACTTTTTTTGGCAAATACAGATGAACCTGCTTAACCGAAACGTAAATCCTTTTGGTCCTCATCCCCGCGTGGTTTTTCCCTTATTCCCACTTTATTAATTAATGAAAAAGCGAGTGTGGTGTTATTTTATTTAAGCCTTATTCCATTAACAAATCTAATATATAACTTTTTGCATGTATAATCATATATTGAAGGATGAATTATAATTTAAACCTTTTGTTGAAAAATTGCAAAAACAATATCATGATAAATGAACTTCATTTGAATTTTAAGAATGAAAAATATCAAGATATATAATGTATATTTTATTTTTATATAATTAAATGAATGCATATTAACTCTTAAGTTTAGAATCCATTTTTATTATTTCATCTCAATATAAGTTCACAATCTACAGAATAATGTATAACATTAACACTTACTACACACACACACACACACACAGAATCGTACCTCAATTAGCACAAGCTCAAATATTCAAGGGTTATAAATAATGTAGAAGTTGAAAGATTTTTCTTTTACATCCTATTCTTTTTCGTCCAAGCTATTAGTATTTAAAATTTGTAAAATCCAATTAATTCAACTTAAATTGGATTTATTCATTATGAAGTACGTACAGTTCTCTTAGCAGTATTTTTTCATAAAAAATTTGAACTCGAAACCTTCTTTTAAGAAGAACAATAGTATTGATAAAGCGTAAATCAACTATGTTAATATTTTTTCTCCTATCATTTACTTGTCTTCTAACAAAATTGCAAGTGTGAACATTTGATATTATTTGATAATTTTTCAGAAATAGATATAATTTTATCAAATATAAAAATACTAATGTGCTTGGTTTTCTAAAGATAAAATCAAGCAAGTTAAGAAAATTCACATGAGGGGTATTTGTGTTTAGCATGAAGATAAAAATTGAGTAAAAAATTATGTAGTTAAATTTCAAATATAAAATTATATATGAAAATTGTTCATTAAAAATTTTATCCTATTTTATAAAAAAATGTAAAAAAAAATAGTATTTTAACATCTAAATGTAGATGTCATATATGAGGTCCATTTTATTACCATTAAATAATTAATGTGTGATCTCCATTGTTAACCCAATGAACTAATCTAATTATTAATAAAATGTTTGACAAATGAAATGTTTATTTATTTTTATATCAAAATAGTATTGATCTAAACAAAAATTAGTGTGTGGTAATAACGTGGTGGGATAGGATAATAGAGCAGAGAATGGAAGCAAATGATCATTCAATGCGAATGACGTACTTGTCCCACGTAGTGTGGCCCCTTTCCCGTGACTTGGATCTATCAAAACAACTAAAAAAGAACGGGTCCCACGTACCTATTTTCCTTTTCATGTTTTTCTCTTATCTCATCTTACTATTTATTTATTTATTCCATTTCGAAATTGACGTTTCCTTGACGAAATCGTAAAGGCCATGTTGAGGTTTTAACCAGGCAAAGACACCCCCATAGCGTTCTCATTTATTTATGTGTCTTGTTGTTTTAATGTTCTAGATAGAAAACCATGCCACATTTGGTGGAAAAAATGGGGTCCTGAAAACAAAGTAATTGAAGCTGAAAGCAAAGCAATAATGCTTCGGAAATGGTTCTTGTCACCTCTTCGGTCCCCTGCCATCCTTTCGGCCCCTCTCACTCCATAAACTTTGACCATTCATTTTCCTCCCAATTAATCTTGGATTTCATAAATATTTCGTTGAGAGTTGAGAAGATGCATGAAATATTAAAAGTAACCTCTTTTCAACGCTGAAAATACCATCAAATAGCTGTAAATAAATTTTGGCATTCTAGTTTGGTTAGTAGATGAGATATCTTATGCTAGTTAAAAATAAATTAAAATGTCTTTCCCCCTCGCGAATCATGATCATTTCCTAAATGACTATCTAAAATGTGCCAAATGAGCTACATAAACTAGGATTTCTTTTAGGACTTTTTTCAATAAAATGAGATCAGATAAAATGAGTTAATATAATATTTTTCTGTACTTCACTGTGAAAAGAAAATATAAAAGAAAAAAAAAGTTGGTATAGCACCCACCAAAATATTTTATTTTTCCTCCACTTTTGTGAGGAAACTTGAGAGAGAAAGAGATTTAATTCAAAATATATCAATTTTATCCTTACTTAATTTTTATATGTTATATTATAGTATGGGTAAATAAGTCATTTAATACAATTATATTTTTTTCTTTTTTACTTTTCCTCCAATTAAACAAGAAAAAGAAACATTTTAATTTCCTTTTTCTCTATTTTCTTTTCATTCATATAATGAGAGAGACATAAACTTTTGTCTTTGACTTTTCTTTTCTATTTTTTTCCTTTATATTTTCTCTGATTATCCAATTAAAGCCCAAAATTGTGATAATTTTAACTATATATGCACACGAGTTATATATCGGAGATATAGATTTGAATTTGATGCCAATGTTATGCTGCATGCATATATATATATATATATATATTCATATAATAATTAAATGCTTTTGTTTGAGATGTCGTTGATTATACGGTTTCAAGTCACATGATCCAACTCAAGATCTGATCATTTCATGGGGATCCTTTTGTTTCGGATTGTGCCTTCTCGGTGGCCTAGAGTTGTATATATATGTGTGTGTGTGTGTGTGTATCATATACTACTAAATGCTTTGAACATGGAAGCTTCAAGCATGCTTGGTTCGATCGAATTTTTTTACCAAAAACCTTTGTGCCATGTGATGATGAATAAATACGATGGCAAACAAGGCTGAACATGTCCACACACCCCCACTTGTATTTGTATATGTTTCTAGTTAAGGTCCAAATAAAATTAAGACAAAATAATAGAAAGTAGAACATTGGTGCTTTTTCTAAAATTATAAAATGAAAAATAGAAGGCCTAGAAATAATTCCTCCATTTCTCTCTCCTCTATACATAAATAAAAAATTCTAATGCGCAAACCGTAAAGCCTAATTATGGATGGCCTAATCATATAGGACTTGACAAACTCAGATAAGTGAAAATGACGAGGTACAAACTTCATCTTACCTTTTGTGCTCAATTATAGGAGATAAAAAGAATACAAATGGTGAAATGGATAGTCTCTTCTAAAGTGAATTTATCTCCCCCAGCAAAAGTAAAAAGTATTTACTTTAAATTAATAAAATACATTGTGTATAAATTGTATCAAGCATTTGTTGGGAACAAGAGGAAATATAAGAAAAAGAAATTGAAGAGGAGAAAATGAAAAAATTATGCCTTTTTTCCCTGTTCAGAGATGAGATAGAAAATAGAAAAGAGAAAAATAGCTATGAGCTTCACCTCAAATTTTTTTGTGCTAACTATAAATAGAAAATGAGAAATGATAGTTAAGTATGGAAAAATGATTGTTTGTCTTCATAGTATTTTTTTAATCATAAAATGTACGTAGCTCTATAAAAACTATTTATGCATAATTATATGAATTTAATTTATATACACAATCTTAGAAGTCTACTAATTTATATACATAATTATATAAATTTAATTTATATACATAATTGAATGATAGTATAGAACTATTCTTCTACCAAAGTTAATCTCTAATTTCATTTTTTTCTCTTTATATCTAAACAAATCAGCAATGATCTAACAATCAATAACTTTGATTTTCTATTGCTTACTTAAACAAGCTTACATCAAGGATATGTTTAGTTAGAGAGTGAAAATAGGGATAAATTTTTTATAAATAAGGTGACTCAGATATAATTTTAAACATAGAGTTTATATATAAAAATTTACATTACGTTTGTATCTCATAACTAGACATGACCTAAAACTAATATGTAAATTTTTATGAATGAATTCTATATGTAAAATTACACATGATATTCATCCATAAAAAATTTACTCTTATTTTTACTCTTCAACTAAATATATTCTGACCCCCTCCTCCCCCTCCCTCTCAAATATCATGTTATCACGGAGCTAATATCATGAGAACCTTCTCCCTCACGAGTGGTAAATACATACATTGGTTAATTAACAGGAATAACATATGATATGGTGGATTTTAGCATTCATAGTCAAAGCACAAAAAATGGAAGAGTGAAGAGGAAAGAGGCAACAAGAAATCAGCCCGGTCGCCAACACGCCGCAACACATGCGTAAACCCACCGTCGATGATGTCACCCGCACGTGAACCTATCCATCCATCCTTATTATTATTATTATTATTATTATTATTATTACCCCCTTTAATTTAATTTAATTTAGTTTCCCTCTTCACTTTACTTTACCCTACCATCCTCATCATAGCATGGCCCCACGTTCTCACGTGTGCCCTCTTAATATTCAATTAATTTAATTTAATCGTATTTTATTGTATTGTTTTCTTGTGTGTAGTCAAACGGGGAATGCGTCTTCCCTCTGCTTTCCAGCTCTTCCTTTATTGTCACTATAATATAATGTTTGTTTTCTTATTACTATATTGTTGTTTCTTATTAGTACTAGTAACATTATTTTATGGGTGTTACGCTCCGAATCTAACCCATTATTGACTTTGTGTTTGACAACTCTGCTTTTGCAATCCCGATAACCCCCCATACTTACTACTACTACTACTATATAGACTATATTAATATAATTGTTGCATTAGCTAATTAAAACTATTAATTATCCACCCACACTTTGCGGCATCAGCATGGGACCTGTGTTTGGTTGAATTCTTAAGTTTGATTTTTGGGTGAGAAAACTTCATGGGAAAAAATCTATTGAGCAAGTACAAATCTAGCTCAACTTACGATCTCACGTAAACTTTAGTTTAAATAATTAGATAATTATTTTTTATGCAAGGTTTTGAATTCAGATATTGAAATTAGAGGGAAAAAAAAATCTAACATTAAAAGATTTTTTTACTTTGACAGTGGACAGACCCAGTTCAAGTTAGATTAGTTGGAATTTATTATACTCTAAATATTGATTTGAGTATTTCTTTTAAAAAGATTATAATACTTCATAGTTATAGTATCTAAATGTCAACATGGATTAGTTTATCTAGTCGATATTTCATTCATATATTACTATAATTCAGGTTTGATTATTAAGTTTTTTCTACTGGTGGGTCATCTGTAAATATTTTTATAAGTCTTTATGTCTTTGAAGATATACATTGGACCTAAATTAGGGCAAAATTTCCCCTCAATCTAAGTTTTAACAAAATTATAGTATTTAAATATGACATGATAGATTTATTTTTCAATAGAAATCTCAACATCATATTTGAAACCTTGGACGGAGCCACGTTTTTGTGATTTGATTTCTTCCTTGCTGTTTCCTGCCACTGTCTTCCATGTGGCACCTTATTACTTGATGAGAATCATGGCTCACGATCTGCGAGTCTGTTAGCCGTGTGAAACATCTGATACTTATAAACTGCTGATTAAGTCAACTCCACCTATGTTTCGAACCCGTGATTAGACCTTCAACTAACTTAATCTTTTCATTACTTTATTTTATTTTATTTTGTCTTTTTCTTTTACTTGTTCTTCTCCTTGTGGTTCTATTTTCCGGGTCAAGCAAGCAAAGATTAACTTGGCTGAGATAAAATGTATGTGTCTCAGGAATGGAAACCTGTTCACATTTGTTAACCTCATTTTGCTTGTGTCACTCATTATTATTTGAATTTGACTTGAAATTAGAGTGCAAGTTCATTACAAAGAATGATCCAACCATGCACAAATTTCTCACCAACCAAACCAGAGCACCAAGACCCCATTGATTATTTTGATGACATGATGAGTTATTATCACAAGCATTTTCAGCCTTAGGGTCACATTCAATGCAAGATGAAACTGTAATTGCAATTAAATTGCAAGTACATGAAGGCACAACAAGAAGACAGAAGTACAAAATAAGTATATAGCTTGGAATAACTTTTTTTTTTTTTTTTCATTACAAAAGCCTCTCACATAGAGTTTCAATACACAAATATTCCAACAAACCAATCTATTAATAGGATCTCTAACCCTTGCCTTCCTCCTGCATCAATTTTTTCACCCACCAAAATTTAGAAAAGAGAACTTAACTAGGCCATGTTAAAATTTAAAAAAGAAAAAGAAAAAAGGAACAAGACTTATGATCACTACCATGAAATTTCAAAATCCAAAACATCTTGGAGAGTATGACATTCAACAATTAGATCAGACTGGCTTCCTTCCATTGCTTCAGGAAGGGTAAAAGGATCAGAATGGGAATATAGGGGGATTTGATGAACCGGCTATACAATCGAAAAAAATAAAAATAATTTATTTTCTTCAACTACACTCCTACATTGTCACTGCTGGAATCCATTAGAATAGTCAGCCTCCTGGCTGTTCTTGAGAAATCACTGCAACAGCAACAAAGACAAAGGAGATAAACATGTCAAGCTCTTGGTTGGACTGCAATTTTCATCAAGTCAAGAGGACAGTGGTTGTGATTCTCACCTGAATGGTTCTTCTCCGATGTGTTTAACTGCCCCAGTTATATTGCGGTAGAGCACATGACTTAGCATCTCAGAATTTTCAATGCCAAACATGTCTGCCAACTTTCTGTACAGTTCATCATAAGAACCAAGCAACGAGAGGTCCAAAGTCCGACCTACATCTTCTGATTCCATGAAAACTTTACAGTGACCAATCTCCAAACCGGCCTCGGTTTCTTGGCGGTGATCCCTATACCACTGGAATCTCTCACAGGAGGAGCGTTCTGGTACGCCTTGTTGATGAAGAGCAGATCCAGAACCATCGGAAAAATTAGCCACTTTATCAGCATTTCCATCCGATGAACTATTTCCAGTGAGAACTGGGGAGACTGGGTCACCAGAGCTGCTCCGTGAGAGCTGCGGCTCTGTGAGAATTTTTTGGCCAAAAAGCACAAGCTGTGGTGTCTTCCCATCATCTGGTTTCTTCAAAGACTGAGGAGAACTTGCCATAGATAGTAGACACGAGACATTCTCACTCGTGCTGGGCTTTTCCAATATTAGGTTGTTTGAGATCCTCATTGGTGTAGCAGCGTGATCAAGAGGTGGGAAACCGGCCGGATATAGACCTGACTGCAGTTTACTGAGGTGGAGATCCGATAAGGACAGACCATAATAAGCATGCCTGGCTCCCTGCATGCCAGCAGGAGTACTTTCGTGTAGATAACCATATGGGTTACTCAGACCAAGAAGGTTGCTGGGAAATGATTGCACAGGAATCTGACCATCAAGAGGAAAATCAGGGTGTTGGGGCAATCTCAGTTTCTTCCGTGGTGGCGAGAAAGGGGAAAGATGGAGGGCAGGCATGTTTGATACCAATTCAACAAGCCAAGGGCTCACCCTTCTCACGTTTTGAAGTAAATCCGGTTCGTCCCATGTAACCTATGAACATAACTTCAACAAATTAGTCATAGTTGACAAAAATTAGTGAAAAAAAGCTTCAATGCATTTCGATTTTAATTTATTTGGAGGATTAGACAATACTTAGCATAAAAAACAATCACACGGCCTGGTCTTACTTACAATACAATTAGCCACAAAATAGAAGCACATTCTCAAGAGAATGTACAAACAACATCAACCAATTCATTAGTAACAGATTTCTGCAGAAATAAATTTAGTTAGCAATTGGCCCATCGCCATTGCATAGTTTGATTGTTTCTAACATTATTGAGTGCATATGTGCAAACGTAGACAAATGACACTAACACTTCTACAAAATTCCCTTATTAGCTGAGCACATTAATGATAATAATGCATTTTAGGCTAGATTAAATCAATAAATTAGCAGCAATGCAATTTTTGTGAAAGGAAAAAAAAAAAAGCAATCCCCAGGTTTAAAACACAATTTACCATCTTTCAGTACTATGTAATGTTCTGTTCTAGTTCAATATTTGATAAATTTGATGTTACCTGGAGAAGCCTCCAAGGTGAGTTAGGCCAGTCAATGGGATCAGCAACCTGAACTGAAGATATGGTCCCCATAAACCAACTAATCCGCGATGAGTCCTCTGTTTCAAAGGCCATCTTGAACCTCATTCCAGAACACCACCTAATCTGCAGCGCTGCTTCAACCAAAGAGGCCTTCACACAGAATTCGGGAGTACTTGCGCGAGGGTAGTATATAACCTCAAAAGGTTGCTTATTGGCAGCAAGAGTTGCGGCATCAATAACTGCTTCCGGCCTCACTTTTCCCCTTCCCATCATTCTCGCACTCGGGTCCAATCCATTGCCGCTACCATTTCTCAAGAGTCTGATATCATCCTCCCTCAGAAAGGATGGAAATCCACCATAAGGCACAGGACAATTCCCACCTGCGGGATTCCAACCTGAAGAAGCCTCAGGTCCACCACCAAGACCCTTCTTCGCCCTCCGAATTCCAACACACAGATCCCCATTTTCTGCCCTCAAGAACACAATTGAGTCCCCAGCAACAAGCTTCTTGTGATTGACAAAAGTACTCCAACCAGTGGTCAACAGGTGCCGCCTTGGCGTGCCCCTATATATGTGCCTGAATTTCCATGTTTCGCCATGAACGTCCTTGGCAAGGATGTTCTGGACAGGAGGGTCAGCCGAATAGTCCAACCGAGGGAAAATCGTTTCTGCACAGTATCTAGGAACAGAAAACCCTCCACCATTGTTGGCATCAGATTGTGTCAAGGTCTTAGCAAACGAAGCAGGCTTATCCTGAGTTTCAGGCTCATTGATGCCTCCAACAACACCAGTTTCATAATCAGCATCACTGCCACTAAGAGGAACAAGCCTAATTTTGGCATAGACCTCATCTGTCTCAGGATCAGCCATGTACTTGACAGCAGCTACCCTACAAGGAACCATAGGTGGAACCTTGGGGCAGGTCCTAAAGTTCACTGGACCACATGCATGCTCAGCATGGCCCTGAGGGAAGTAATAGACCTTAGTGGTCACCTGTGGCATCTGCACCATACCACCAGCACAGGCATGCCATAGCTGAGGGTCCAAACACTTCTCCCCCACCTCTCTTGTTTTCTCCTTTGAATCCATAAATGTAATCATCTCGACAGAGAAAAAAAAAAAAAACTTTCACTGCAAAAAAAAAAAAAGAATGCAACAACCTTATTAATTTTCCCAAATTGAGCAATAATATTGATGACTTAAAAGATCAGTTATCAGTAAAGTTGCATTTTATGAGCCCCTTACCTGAAAAAGCATATATGATCACAATTCACAGCAGAGCTGAAACCAGGAGAAACAACCTAACAAAATGGATCCAATTTTTTCTTCCACTGAGAAAAATTCTATTTTCTGAGACCAAATTTTGGTGACTGACCAATTCAGACTCCAGAAGCTTCCTTCTTGCTCTTCTTTGTTGTTCAATTAACTGCTTTGTCTCACAACTTTGACAGACAGAAAACTCTTATGTCTTAAACAATTGAAGATGTCAAAAGGGGTAGCTTTCATGGAAAAACATTTCAGACCCACAATTTTTTTTACCTTACTTTTTAAGGAGGGTAGTTCAAAAACGTAGAATTTTGAAGGAAGAGTTGTGGAGACAGTGTTTAAGGTTGCAACAATTGAATCATTGCAAAAAACAAAAACAAGAAAAAACTTTTTTTGACAAAAAAACACAGCTCAAGATCCAGGCCAAAACACTCTCTGTCCTGTCCCTGAGAGGAAAACAAAGAAAAAGAGAGTGAAGAGGAAAGAGAATATAAACAAAACAAAATAAAAAATAAAAAAAAATCTGTAACTGAATACACAAGAATCTCTGCAACAAGATCTCTTCCAAACTCCAAAATTTAAGCACAAAAAATCCTCACCCCAACAAAGACCCCGCGAAAAAGAAGAAGAGGAGAAAGAGAAAATTCAGAATTTTTGTTTTTTTTCTTTTTACTCTTTTTCACAGAGCTGAATATTTGGTGTTCAAAGATTCAAAGGCAAGGAAGAAGAAGTAGAAGAAGAAGAAGATGATGATGATGATGATGATGATGATGAAGTGAATGGAAATAGAAAAGGCAAAGGGACACAGAGGCACAACACTTTTTCTTAAGAGCAGAGGAGAGAGAGGATTTTGCTTTTGCTTTTGTGTCGTGTTTTTTTTCTTTTTTCTTTTTTGTGTTGGTTGTTTTGGTTTTGTAGATGATAGATGATGATGCGATGCAATGCAATGAGTCCAAAGGGACACACACACACAATGACACCAACACAACGAAGGAAGGAAAGAAGAAAGTAATAGAAAAAATGGACTTTCATTAAACAAACAAAATATCATAAAGGAGTGGTGGTGTGTACTTAGTAATGATAGTGTGGCACTCTTTTGCTTTTTAGTTAATTCAATTCAATTTAATTGTTTGTTTCTCCTGCCACCTTTTCTTTTTCTTTTTTCTTTTCTTTGGACATTAATAAATTGAAAAGGGACACTTTTCCAAATTAAGTTGAAGAGTTTTTTTTTTCAAATTATTTTTTGTTTTACATTTCCTTCCCATAAAAATAAAAAATTATTAATATGAGTTAATTTTAAACAGCTATTTAGCATGACATATCTTTTATAATTTTTATTAGATGATATAGTAAAAATATTCTGTATTATTTGCATATAAAAATTAATTTGTAATTTTAAATATATTACTGCTATAAAATATATTTAATTAATATGTAGGTCCCAACAGTTCCATAAAATTTTTAATTAGGTTTTGATAATTTAAAAATTTGTAATCAATTTCTATAATAATGTAAATTTGTAATGAGTTATCTACATCTAACTATCATTATAAAATTGTGAAATTAAACATAATATTTTTTTTATTCCTTCTTATGTAAGAAAGGAGTCATAGACAGTTTTATATTGATACTTTTTTAAAATTTAATTGAACTCATTTTTTGTGCAATAACAAAATAATAAAAGTCTATTGTGATGAGTTTCAAAGATAATTTAATAAGATTATTGTATTTTTAATCTTTTGGGGATTCAACTCAACTAATATGAAGCTAGCAATAGGTGAAATCAATAAATATTTTAGTTATTTCATATTTTTGTTATAGTGATTAAATTTAGAGATTTGATTATAAAATTTTATTCACTATAAGTATCTATTTATATATTTGTAAACTATAGAGATCTAATTAAAATTTAATAAATAAATTAATGAATTAATTAAGTTTTATATTATCAATTAAATTATATAACGTAATATTCATAATAATATTATCTCATATGAATATTGATTAGACGAAAAGTGTGCAAATGCATTTCTACACAATTAGAAAATGGAAAAAAAAAATACAAATGACATAAATGGTAAATAGCTTTTGAAATAACTATATTCCTCCTCGTTTGCAGTGTTTCTTTCTCTCCCATTTATAATTATAACATTTAAAATAAGGGATTAATTTTAATGTATTAACCATATAGTGTTTATATTAGTATTCAATCACATATTTTTATTGGCAAACTTTTAAGATAATAGATAATTGATTCAAACATTTTTACATAGAATTTTTCATGATAAATATGCCACTAAATTATCATTTGTTTTCGTCGAATCTAAAGTAGTAAACCCTGTATCTTCAGATGCCAGCAAATAAAAGAGAAAATGAGTTTATTTATCAGTGATAAAAACATGTCATATTTTCTTGAAAAAAAAATAACTTAAAGGTTTTTTGACTATACGATTAAAATAGTTTTAAAAAGTAACTTAAGCCGATTACGCTATTCTCCTTTTAAGTTAGCATACATTTCAATCCTTTTTTTAAAAAAAAAATTCATATTTTTTAAATAAATTATATACCACTTCTACCTTAAATAACAAAGTGAAAAAAGTAGGTGTGTGATTTTTTAATAAAAAAAGATAATGTGGTGTCACAAGCATTAAATTCAAGAAAAATTGATACTAATTACATTAAACATTTAAATATTTAGACAGTTTAAATGATATTTAATACTTTATTTTAATTAATTTAACTTAATTGTTTCACCAGAGTTAGCTTATAGCTGGGTGTGGGGTTGGTTCAACCCAAGAGTTAGTTAACTGTACATTGCTGCTTTTATCATTTGCGGGGCAGACCCAAAATGGTTCATAGCTTAGCTTCATTCTCATTTTTGGCGAGTGGAGACACGCATGCAATTCAATTGGCTATCCCCACAAACCATAAAACTTGGCTGCGTACGAAAACTCTGTTCATTCAAATTACCTATGATGAGTATAACTCTAAATACTGTTTGGTAAATATAAGTACTTTCAAGATTCCTAGGCTCTCAAAGATATAAAAGATTCTACTAGCTTTCAATATTTTTTTACTTTTAATGAAATTAATATATATTAATCAGCCTTGCATATTTACAAATTCTAATTAATATGTGCGCTCTTAGGATTATTTAACAAATACAAAAATCTATACCCATTTATGCGCGGTTGTTCATTGATAGTATTAAAAAACTTGTATATTATTTTAATCAAGTGCTTTATATATATATATATATATATATATATATATATATATATATGAGTTAACCTAACCATAATAACTAATGAGTTAATACAAAATATTCTATTAGATAATAGTGTAAAAATTATTCTTAGAGAAATATATCAAAATCATATCATAAATATAGTTATAAATCAAGGGAGTGGCTATAGCCACTCCATTTTAGCTATTATCACTCCTATTGTCATTAATTTTCATTTAGGTTCATCAAAATACCATTGTTTTATTATAATTGAAAGTTATTGTTATTGGTTTACTTGAAAATTAATTTAACTTTTTTTAAAAAATAATTGATACTGGTCTCCTTTCTAATTTTTATACAAGTCACTAAATATTACAAATATTTAATATTAAAAGATTTAATATTATCATTTATATTTATATATTAAATTATTTTTTTGCAAAACTTTATTAAAACAATAGTTACCTACACAATATACTAGCAAATGTTTTAGAGCAAAATAAGTAAGAATAAATAATAATAAGAGTTCAATATTGATAGTAAATTTTTTTTTACGTTCTCATTCAATCAAATTCTTCTATTTAAATTATTTTTTAAATAGTAGATGTACAAGTCAAGTATATTGGTTGATGCAAAAATTTACATGCAAAACTTTAATTTTAGCTATAAATAAATTAACCTTCAATTTAAATAAATTATTGAATCGAAATATACAATAGATATACTGGTACTTTATCATCCAATTTTGATATAATTTTAAAATATATTATATAAACATATAATATTAGAATTTTTTTAACAATCACTTGTTATTGAATTTTTTTTCTGTTCAACGTCTTTGCTATTAAAGTATCAAATTATCTTAATTTTATATGTTAAATTACCTTAATTTTTAATTTAACAATATGAACAAAGAAAAACTTATAATAAAATAAATGGTCAATAGTAGTAAACAATGGTATCATTTATTTATTTACTAGCTTTAAAATTATATAAATGTTATGTGTCACAAAATAAGATATATAATTGTATATCACAATTTATTATTTCACCCTTTTTGTTATTCATTTTATTTATTGTTTTATAAAAAAATAAATATTATATTATTCAGATAAATTTTATGAAAAATAATTTAATATTTTAATTTAAATAATTTTATTTAATAAATTAATTCAATACATATAATAACAGTAACTACTTATTTTTATGCAATATATATGAACCTCAATGCCTAAACCTCTTATGCTTGCCAAAATATGACACACTAAATTTGCATGCTTCTATTATTTTTTTATTAACCAAATTTAAGAGAAAATTAATTCTTATTCACAACCAGGGTAATTATACTACACAAGTAGAAGAGAGGATTGATGAGTTTAGTTGTATGTAATGTAAGATATATTTTATTATCAAATGATTAATTAATATTAAAATAAGAGCATTTTGATAAATTAATATAAACATTAATGATAATAAAAGTATCAATAATAAAAAAAAAGCGACAATATCAGCTGCATGGATCAATATAGTATCATGTCAAACTTTTTTAACAAACTTACGTGCGCATAAATGATGCTTCGATGGTTGGTAATGGGTCGTAGATCCCAGGCTTATGGTGGGGCAGGGGTTTGTGTTATGGTATCATTTATGTGCAAATTAGGCATAACCACGTCATATGCACATTTTTATAATTGATTGGTTATATTGAAAATATGAAAAAATATAAACCAGCCAGATTAATAATAGTGAATGTGTGCATATGAGCAACGCAGTTTGCATACAAAAAAAGGTCATGTACAATTTACAAGTGACTTTTGATTGACATATGGGTGAAACACTTGATCTAGTCCATACATATTATATTATCAACTAATTATATAATCCTTTTATAGGTGTTAAATAAATCTCAAGGCTCGTCTTAACTTTAAATTGGGGTAAAACTTTTCCTCAGTTTAAATTATATATACATACAAGCTTGATTTTTAAGATAATAATTATAAGAGTTAAAAATTAGTATATTATTAGTGTTAAAGATTTTTATATTATAATCTAAATCATATATTATTATATGTGAGACATTATTTAAGATATTAAATAAAAAATCAATTATTTTTATTGATGTGATAATATATAACTAATCATATGAAATTTTTTTATATTAATAATATATAAAAATCTCTCACAATAACAATTAAAAAAAATTTAAATGACATAACACTACGTACTAAACGCATGTATAAAAAATTATGTTGTGGATCATCAACATTTCTCAAAACAAAGGAAGAAATATGTAAAGTAGTTTGTTCTTAACCGAGTTCTTCCTTCTTACCGTGCCAAAGTTTAATCCAGATGCACCACACCAATATAATGCCACCCACTTTTTCACAAGGTTGTGTGCTTCATAACAAATCTGGCATGAATAGTATGCATACTACTTTTAGTTTGGAATATCAGTACTTAGAGTTTCATTGTATTTAGAATTACCAAAGCAAAAAACGAGTTTCATTATATTTGAAATTGGACGGCCAGTCATTTATTTTTAAATTTAGAATATTATATGCATGCGATTTCTTTCCTGGGGATAATATATAACATGAGAATTAAGTCTATCAATATATTGAATTAATATTTGAAAAATACAATAAAAATATTTTGAACTTCGTATTTTTGGGAACATCTGTTAGAAAAAAAAGGGAAGTTGGAGAAGAAATAATAAATAAAGTTACTGATTGCATGTGTTTTTAATGTTTTTAGGCGTTTGATGTCTTGAATTTTGTGAAATTTAAATAATATTATTGTGAAAAATAACTTCCTAATCGGCATGAATATAGTTTTTCTCTAAATCTTATCATAACCTCAAGACAATTACTCAAAGTGTCAATTACATAGGTTAATCTATGAGTCTACATAGGACAGATACGTGCAGAACCATTGGATTTTAATAAAATTGGAGGCAAAAAAATTACTGAACCTTGCAAATATAATCATTTATGCTATTCTATAGGTGGGATAATATCTATTAATGAAATGCATAGCATGGTCCAATCATACCCTTTGAAGTTGAAAACAAGCACTGTTGCCAAATGAAGCGGCACTAGTTTTTGCCTAATTCTGAGGTCAGATTGCAACAACAATGAAAATGGGCATGTTATTATGCCAGAAGCCAAACCTTTGTATGGGATTTAACTTATTGTTATGATTTGAATCTATTACCTTTTATTTTTTATTTTTCGCCTATTCTAATTTTATAAACTTCGGATTTAATTTGATTCCTCTTATTTTCTGACAAATAATTTCTAACCTCCCGAAAAAGAAAAATCTAAGCCCACGCAAGCCTAGAGTCAGTGGAAAGAGACTTGAGGCTTAAAACCAAACATAAACAAGAAACTATAATATGATAATTATAAAAAAGAAAGAGACTTTGTAACCACCAAATAAAAATGAGTACAGAATGAAGACACAATAAACTTTGGTAAGGCCCAGCCTTGCACTACCCTAATAGATAAATGAAATTAATATTATTGGTGGTGGGGATTATTGGGGAAAGAGAGATAAATGTTTAGATAGAAATGGGGGAATATGATAAAAAAAAAAAGGATTTCTCTCATGTCCAGATTAGATACTATTTAGTCATTATTATTATTATTATTATTATTATTATTGCTACTTTTTTTTATATGTATATCGGGACTTGAACCTTATAATCATGTGTATAACTTTTTTTTGGACGTATATATAATCATGCGTATATTATTACGATTGATTAGGTGATGCAGAAAATATGAGAAATTAAAAAAAAAATTGATAGTGATAAAAATGAACAAAAGATATCAATGTTTGATTAATTCACCTGGTTCGACGCTTATTTTTTCAATAAAATCTCAAATCCGAGTTTTGTTAATGGAAAAATTAACTGTTAAGAGAATTTTACCACTTGATAAACTGATACGATCTGAATCAAATCTGGGTGTGTTTAATTTCTAGAAATAGTTTTCAATTTTTATTTTTGATTTTCAATTTGTGGTAACTATCAAATCTAATTTTAAGTTTTCACTTCTTTTTTTTTCTCCAAAA
Organism: Dalbergia cultrata; assembly: GCA_031216105.1. Classification (NCBI taxonomy): domain Eukaryota; kingdom Viridiplantae; phylum Streptophyta; class Magnoliopsida; order Fabales; family Fabaceae; genus Dalbergia; species Dalbergia cultrata. Next base: position 52,385,760 of record CM062351.1, on the reverse strand, counting down.
TCTTGAAAATAGAAACATACAATGAAAATTGTTAGTTGAAACCAAACACACTATTTTCTCAAATTTCTAAATATAGGTGATTCGAGGAAAGAAATTTGTATGGATAAGCAAGTTATGTGCACAAATTAAATCCAGGTCGAGAGAAAAGGGTGTTAGTTAGGTCATCCCAAAGAAACTGCACCACATACACCATACTTGGCTTTGGTGCTGGCCTGGCATCATTGAATTAGAACATTGAAAACACATGGGATCAGACGTCAAATTTAGGCACTTGTCTCTCCTCTCTCTCTAATTGGATTGGAACCCTTTTCATGCACGAGCACGCACGACCCGTTTTGTGTGTGCATTTGTACCCAATTTACTGGCAGCTATCCCACCAACACTAAATACACCCTTCATGACTTGTCTCCCTGATCGGTGCTATTACATTATGCACTTCATCACCTCCAGTTATTTTAATTTAATTCCTTCCTTCAACTTTAAATTTTTATTAACTGGAAAAACGTTTCCATGTTCTTTGAGGATGTGTCTTCTTGTCACCCATCCAAAACAAATTCATCCCCAAAAGTCTTCGTCTTCTTCTTCTTTTCCTAGTTACTTTTGCTTAGGTCTATATCCGAACAACTGGGTAGAGCTGTTAATATGTCACGTATGAATGATTATTATGGTTGTGGCTCCATATTCTTTTAAAATCCAACTTGCTCTACGTGAAGCTTTAATTTTTCTCTCCAATATATATCATCATTGTTTTAATAGAATTTGAATTCAACACGTGGTGTGTTTCCTCGATTAAGATTACGAAGCATATTCATTCGAATTTTGGTACACCTAATTAGTGTCAACACAAGAAAAAAAAAAACTAACGTAACATTGTTTTCAAATAAAATTTCTTTACAAGAGAGTTTAAATATGTTGCATTATATAATCGATTTAAATTTGTTCGATTTATATTGATTTAATTCATGAAAGAGTGCGATAAGATCGGTTGAAAAAAAAAATGTCGGGACTTTGATTGATCATGCATATATTATAATGGAAATTGGCTATGAAAAAGAATATTATCTTATGTTTATTTTCATTTGAAATCATGGGCTAACAAATTTAAAACACTCTTAAGTCAACCAAAACATAGGCAGCAAGTTTTATCGCATCTATGAACGGCAGAAAATTTTATATATAAATTTTATATGTTAAATTATTGATAGACCTCATCCATAAAATCTCTCTCTCTCTCCCCCCTTTTTTTTGTTTCTTAAGCTATTAAATACTGAAAGCGGTAACTAATCTTTTCAAGGCGGGAACTCTTTTCTGGTTTTCATATACACCGCTAGGAATTGTGTTGGGTTCAAAAATTGATTCACAGTGTAATTAAATTATGTTAATATGTGGCAATAAGTACCAAAATGAATCTAAAAGAATTAAATCTATCAATTAGCGCAGCACAGCAATAATAAATATGTGCAAAGCTAAAAGAAAGTCGACACTGAATTTTTTACGTGAAAACACCCAAATATTAAAGGAAAAATCACGGGACAGACGCCGAAAAAATGTTCTACTATATTTAGAATAATTATAAATTAAAATATCCTTTTCACACTCTCGGACCTAAGATGTAAATATAATGTTTCCCGATGAGAATCCTTCTATTCAAATACTACACTTTTACAATACCAAGGAGCAATAAAGATGATATCTAAAAATATTTTTGATGTATTTACCTATACTTAACATTTTTTGAGATTTACTCACACTCTATTTTTTCCTCCCACTCTCAGAAAATAACACACTCGCTATGTATTTTCTCTTCACTAGTAGCTCTCTCTATTTTTCCCTTTTGCTGCTTCGTTGTGTAATAGAATGAACAAACCACCTCTATTTATAGAGGTTTCTTACAGTATAAATGCGATTTGCATATTATAGCTGTAGGTGAGAATTTCTTCGTGTGCATCGTCTTTCAACAACTCTTCACTGCTGCTTCTTCAACTTTTTCAGTTTCAACTTTCTCGGCTTAATTTTTGCAGCTATCTTTCTCTTTTTCTTTTGTCTCTGCTGGACCCATAAATAAAACTCATCAGTAGATCTTTAAGGAACCCTTGTAGCTACCAACTATACAAGATCTTGCGAATAAAATCTCCCTATATATTTTTACTTCATATATATCAAACGAACCCTCAATAACTAGGACTTAATAAAGAGAATCCTTATGCCACCACTAGCTAATAGATGACACTTCAAATAATAACATAGATAAATCAACCATGTTATGTTATTATTTTGTTGACTATTATATATTTCTTGTAAAATTACATAGTAAATATTGTTTTAGACAAAAAGATATTAAATAGAGAGACTTCGTATATGTCGATGGAGTCTTGTATTAATGTTTAGAAAAGTACTAAAGAGCTATAATTTAGTCGTTGGATTTTTTGTGTTTTTTAATTTGTTTATAATTTTTGGATGGTTGAGTGGTGTTCGCTGATTTGATTTATTCAACTACACTTATTAGATATTGGCAAATTAAATTATGACAATAATTTAATTTTGATAAATAATTCAGGCTTTGGCATTACTTTAATAATTCTCTTTACATTTTTTTCATCATGTAAAATTTGTTATATGAGAGAGATTTCTTCTCAAATTTCATGTAATTATTATTTCTTAAACATCAGTTTTTGTAATTTTCTTGCAACTTGGCCGGCTAAAAACACACACCCCTTTGGAACAAATTAATAAGAAGTGTTGTGTTGTTGAGTTGTACAGTTGTGTTGTTGATGTGAGGAGACGAGAGAGAAATTAAAGAGGACAGCAATGCACACATACATCATGTAGACACATAAAAGAAAGAAGAAAAAAAAGCAGTTACATATATATACATAAATATATATATATATATATATATATATATATATATATATATATATATATATATATATATATATACATAAATTTAGGGGGGAACCAGGGGAAGCTGTCGTATATGTGCATGTGATGTGGATGGTTTTGATTGATTAAATGGTTCATTCATTCATTCATATTGATTCCAAGCATGTAGAGGCATGCCCGCATGAGAAGGGGACGTTGAAGTGAATCTCTGTCCCCTCTCTCATCTTCTTTGCCAATGAATTTGTATCTGCAACTCCTCTATGCATCCGTCCCAATCACTCCTTATTAAACCCTGGTTAGCTGTTCCAATCAACATATAATGATGTTCATATTTCTCTCTAACTCCTACCTAATAACCTGCATTTTTCCAAAGAAAAAAACTACAATGACCTCAAATGATTATATATTGGTAATATTACACATGGTATCTTTTTTATTTATCATGTCTATTCTAAAACTTTCTACTGGACTATTTACTAATATCGTATTTATATGGATGCTCAGTACGTATCACATTTCATAAAATATGAGGGTATACAGGGCGTCATGTCCCGTTGTTTATCAAATATATATAAAAAAGGAAGCCCTTTTTAAAATTGTGATTCTTATTTTATGTCATTATATAATTTTTATATTGGACCAGATTAATACTTAATTGGTTTGAAACCAAGCTCATATGGTCCAATTGAATTGAACCCTACGAAGGTACAAGTTGATCTTAAGATAATTAACAAACTTTAATTACATTTGACGTTTGAATTATCTCACTAAATAATTATAATGAACCACTTTTCGTTAGGTTGCTTAATCTTAATGGAACAATTGAAATCATTGGCAACTCGTATTAATTATAACTTCTTTCTTGAGGTTAGCAAAATATGTTCATCTTACCAACTTCATAAGCTTTATCAAGGGCCCTCAAAGATTGACTAAACCTTAAAGGTCGATTGCTCACAAAAAATTATATAATGAAAGTAGAAAGAATGAATTTTGATCATTAAATCTTATATGAATTATCAAGATTAAAATAAATAATTTTTTTAATTGATTATGTGACAATTAGTTAACTTTTTATTTTGACTATATATATATATATATATATATATATATATATATTCTATCCTCTTAAAATAAATTATCTTTATATGCACACTCAACAGGATGTTAGTAATTTGTAATGAACTAATGATTGAAAACATTATTGATAAAATTTAATTATTGCAGCCACGCTAATTGTATATGTGAATGAGACGGATCGAACAAAAAAAGGGCAGCGTATAATTAGGCACTACCTCATAGTATTAATTTCTTCACACTTTTATAAGTTCAATCGTATAATAATTATTATTGACTCCGTCAAAACTTTTCCTAACCTAAATGTTACAAAAGCGAACAAAGGTAAAGAAAAATATAATAATAGAAAAGATTAATGAATAATTAACCAGCATTAGTGTGCGTTATTATAATTAAGGTGATGGGAGCAAATGTCAAATGCGAGTGTGACACGGTTGAGTTAATTTTGACAACTACAAGACAACAAAGGGAGGCAGTGTGTGGACGGAGAGATGCTACGTTGTTCATTTTCATCACCCATTTCTTCCTTCTTTGTTTTTCATAATAATAATTGTGTGTTGCTTTCGTGTTTTTTGTGTTAATTGGATTTTTATTGTTGGATGGGATATGTTCTTTGGAATGGAGAGTGAAACCAAAGAGAGTGACAAAACAATCTTCCACGCGTTGGAATGTTGTGTCCCACTTGACGGCATTACCATCCATCCATCATTCATTCATTTGACATTATTATTTGTATCAATCAAGGACTGCGACCGCGACCTGCTCGACTTTGAAATTGGAGGCAGAGCCCATCTCCTCATGTATGTGTATTTTTCATGGAAGAGAAAACCGGACCGGACCGGCCAGTTCGACCGGTTCGACCGAATCGATCACGCTGGCCGAGTTAACCCCTCAAAACCGGACGAAGTCAAAACCGGTCAGAATTGGGAAAAACCGGGAAAACCGGCGAATCGGACCGGTTGAACCGGTCCGGAGACTTTGAAATTTTTTTTTTTTTTTTTGGTTTTGAAGTTTAAATATTGATATTTTGTGACAGTCATAAAGCAAAAATGAAGAAAATGGAACCAAAAAATGGTACTAACAAAAATTATTGGATTATATATATATATATATTAGTTTCGAAACTTAAATACTGATATTTTGTGATAGTCACAGAGCAAAAATGAAGAAAATGGAACCAAAGAATGACACTAACAAAGATTGTTGGATTATAAACCTATGAATATTTTTTTTTTGTTGATTATGTTAATATTAATGATTTAATATATTTTTTATATTCTAATTAATCATATGTCTATATTTAAATATATATTTTATTGTATTCCTGCTCAACTCTGGTTGAACTCAAACCTCTAAACCTTTGAGCAAGTCACTGACCTCGATGCCGTCAGTTTCTCTTCCTTGGTATTTTTTTAACATCTATTAGGGTTGCAATTTATGGCTAAAAAATAATCAAGCCAAACTATTTTTAACACACACACAGATATATATATATATATAAATTTTTTTTACTTTCCATTTTATATATTTAATTAGCAGGCCATATTTAAATGAATCGAAGAGGGAGCTTGCAGATCTATGCAGGGCGGACGCAAGCCTGGAGAATGAGGGTCCATTTATTTCAAATACTAGTTCAGTGTAGTTTGATTAAATATGATCCTTTGCAATCTGTTTAAATTGGATGTTTTATCTAGATTGTATGAAAAATATTTTTGTATGATACATTACTAAAAAACATATAAAGTGATTTACTTAAACTATATATATATATAAAATTTTTTAGAACAAAAGCCTATAATATAAATAAAATAAACTTAGGATAATATAAATAAAATAAACTGAGGATTATAATCAATTTTATTTATATTTGTAAAACATATATACCAAATTGTTTTTAAAAAACATTTTAAGAAAAAAAAAACTTGTTTTTGGGTTATAAGCCCAAACATGCACATGCCTGTTCTTATATACATGCACAAGATTTCACTTAGAGGCTAATGTAATTTGTCCTATAAAATATAAAATAAAGGTATATTTGAAGTGCTTACGTGTAGACTATTATGGTATATTTGACTTTAGAAAATAGTTTATTTTATTTAATTTAATTTTTCCATTTGTGGTCAAATCTTGGTGGAATGGAGTTTCCAATATGGGCAAGTATCAATCAAATGGAGGCAGCAGCGCACCGCACTGCAGAGGGAGAAAGATGATGAAATTCCAAAGTATGAAATGTAATGTAATGTGTATGTATGGGCCAATCTGAAGGCAGAGAAACATGCACATGGTGTGGTCGATGGTGGGTATGGTAGGTAGCACAGGCTCTCTGGCACAGCCACAGCCACAGCCACAGCCACAAGGCTTTGAGGGGAACCCTCTTTTCCTCAGTGTACGTTCGTTTGTCTGTGGATATATGTAGTATAGTGCTGTGGTGTGGTGCGGTGCTGGTAGACTCGTACGTGCTACATCACATGCTGCAAAATCCCACTGAACTGAGCCTGAAATATCCTCAGAAGATATTTTAAATGCTGTCTGAGAATGAATAAAAGTCATAAATACTTAAATAGTACACTCTCCACGTAGATAAAATCAATGTATATTGATTTTTTTAACAATTATTTTTGGATGAAAAAAGGTAGATAAGGGCATGGTTCATGATCTCATTTTAAAAATAAAATCAAATAATTTTATTTTTAAATTAATAAAATTAAAAATAACATATTTTTATAAAGCTAAGCGTGAAATTATTTATTTTATCTTCTAAAATCAAACCTTCACTTTACCTTTACTTTAGAAAATCCAAAGACGACAACTTACTCTCTTCGGCGTAAAATGTTTCTATATTTTTATTTTTCTAAAAAGACATTTTATAAATTTTAATACTATTGTTCTTGCTTTGTATTGTAGGCGTTCGTTAGCCAGTTGTGGCATCTTTAGACAAGAGATCGACTAGTGTGAGATAAACAAAAAAGAAAATTAGTACTTCGCATAGCTTTGAAGAAAGGATTTTGCTGATTCACAAAAGTCTAGCGACTGTTTATTTTTTATTTTCAGTTTTTATTTTTTATTTTTATTTTTTTAATTTTTTAAAATTTATGAAAGAAAAATTAAAAATTATGAAAACTACAAATTTTAATTTTCAGTTTTCTTTTCATAATTTCCTGAAAACTAAAAAATTAAAAATTTGAAATTGAAAATAAATAGCCCTCTAATGTCTCATTTCATATGTAAAATTGATCGTAAAATTGGAATTAGATAGTCCAGTTCTAATTTTCATGTTTTGAGTAATATAGAATTAGAATAATAATTTTACAATCCAATTCTATAAGATTGAAAAATAACTAAAATTGACTCTTCATATTTCCTAACTCATACCATATGAATTGTGTTAATTTCAAAATTTATTATATAGTTTTTTCTCTTCATTTACTTTATAATAATTACCTTACAATTCTTTAGTAAATTCAAACATGAAAATTAATATTCTAAGTAATTTCAAAGTGTAAAAGAATTGGAATTAAAATTAAAATTCTACATGACAATTCCGATTTCAATATCCAAACAGACCCTGTGGAATTGATGGTGCCCATTTTACTCGAGTTCAAGCATGTTTTTCCAAGCTCTTTGAATGCTTCCAAAAATTATTATGTGATTGCCTAATTGGAGGCCTCGCTACAGTAAGCAGTAGTTGAATAAAAAAGAAATGGAAGAAAGGAAAAGAGAAGGAAAGAAATTGAAAGGGAAAAAATTACTAAATAAGGAGGAAAGAAAAAGGGTGAAAAAAAATACGTACGTGACCCACCATTGTATGTTTTCCTCCCAAAAGTAGGTGGAAAATTGGCAAAAAGAAATTATTTTTTAATTTATTTTCTTTTCTCTCATTTGTTTCTTTCATTTAAATGTAGGTTAGAAAAATAAAAATTTACTTTTTTTTTAAAAAAAATTTCTTTCATCTTATTTTCTTTTCTTTTCTTTTTTTTTTTCTTTTTCCAATAGCTCATCTCATTTTCTTTTCTCAACCAGACATAGTGTATGAGTATGCAAGACACCATAAGGTAGATAAGTAATGGGATAATCTAAACATCTAATGCAACCAAGGTTCATTAATTGCTTTTGGACATGTTCACCCTTGTCAATTTCAGTCTTCAACCATTGGACTCTATAAGTCCAACAGTCCAATGATCAAGTGTTAGTAATTTGATCTAATTACAAAATTGATTCTTCAAAAAATTTTAAGTAGTTATAATTAAAATTATTATTTTTAACTGTTATTCCTTTAAAACAAATTAAACTGAAGAGTGTAATCGACTTTTGCACTTAACTCTTGTTGATGTACAACAAATTACTAAATTATTATTTAAATTATTACTAATATGTAAAGTTCTATTAAATTTAAGCAACGGAACAATATGAAGAATCTTTTATTATTATTATTATTATCATCATCATCATCAGAGATAAGTGACCTCAGAATATTTTTGAGATTTTAATCAAGTTCTATGAAACTCAATGCATGGTCTGCTCTCACATCTTTAGATTTACTTACAAAAATGACTTTACAAACATGGCCCTCTCTTGTTCGTGTTGAAAAGTATGTGCGGTGGGTGATAATAAAAGTCTGCGAGTTTCATCAATTCAAATAATTGTCGCTATAAAAATTTAATTGTTGTTTTGCTGGTATATAAATTAACTATTAATTATATTACACTGTTATGAAACCTGTAGGCATCAGCTAACTAATCAACTTGTAGATTATATTAAAATGGGCATACTAAGTACGATGATCATGTTGTGTATAGTTTTCAAAAAGAATTGTGATATGATATTTTAATAAATAAACATATTATTATTTCTTCTTTCAAAAATAATTGAACAATTTTAAAATAACTTTTCCACTATTAGCATTTGAAATATATCTCTAAGTATCTAACTAGGCATTAACAAAAGTATAATGTGATTATTAGTCTTTTGCAACCGGCTATGAAAGAGGGTCTAAATATGTGTGTATGATAACGGGTGGTCATTTGACAGCTCAAAGCTTGACCCAACAAATTATTGACAGCATATGGCCAGCAAATGGAAGAAACTGGCCAGTTTATTGCTGGTGGATCTAGTCATGGGTGCTACCTGCTAAGCACTGATTGGACTCAGATCATTTTTTCTTTTTGGTGTCTATTTTCTTCCTCATGCAAATAATTTTTATCTCCGAATTTCTCAGCATTGCCTTCAAATTCTTGCAGACTAGTTGTCTAATTAAGTTAATTATTATTTCATTCAAAACCAATCACTGCATCCAAAATTTTATAAATACCAATCATTTTTTCTTGACCCAACAAATTATTGACTGCATCCAAAACCATTAGGCCTTAAGTTAATTATTATTTAATTGAGGTCTCATTCACATGTTTGATTTTCTATTTGAAAAGCTCTAGAGGTTAGGGACGGATTGCTTTCAGTTTTCAAGAAATTGTGAAAAAAAATTGAAAATTGTAGTTTTCAAAATTTTCAGTATTCCCTTCACAAAATCTGAAAAACTGAAAACTGAAAGCAAATGATCCTTAGTGATTTTGTTTTTTTTCCCAGGTAGTGCCTAGATGATAGTTTTGACAAGACAAGAACATTTTTTAAAAGTAATTTCTTTTTTTGCCGCAATTATAATTCTAGATTTCTAGCAGCATGTTTGGTTAGGATGGATTTTCACATGACGGTAGAAATAATTATGTTAAGAAAAAGTGAAGCCGTTTGTTTTATATTTTTACTTTTGATAAAAGTATCTCACTTTCATAAGAATTGATTCTAGTAAAAGTGAATAATATTAACTTTTACTTTTTTTTATCTCATATTAATTTTTTTAAATTCACTTTTTTAGCATCTTTCATAAACATAAATCAATTATCTTAAAATTAATATTTTTAAAATCAATTCCTTTAACATGAATTATTTTAAAAGCAATTTTACCAAAATTTAAACCACACGGTCCCTAGATAGTAAATTGAAACGTGCTATTAATTGTTGAAAATACATCTCAACAAGATGAAAGTTTCATGAGGCATTCTTATTTATGCTGGATATAATTTTTTTTTATCTGTTCCATTCATCACAGTTAAATGGTGAAAATGTGAAACTGAAAAACTCTACATGAGGAAAAACCAATTACTTGGAAGTCTCAAATGAAGCAAAAATTTTGTCAAAAATTTATCCCATTAGAACTACTACTAACTCAGCATTTATTGAAATTTTCACTTTTCCCCTTTTCAAAGTATAGTATGGAGAAAACAAAGCACACATTTAGATGTTAAGTTTTGAGGAAGATCTCAAACATTTTACATACTTAATAATATATATTTGATTATGGAATTTGACTGACACAATCTGTTTTCATCAGGTTGTCATAAATGTGTACCTTTCTATTAATTAGATTCGTTAGTTACTTAATAAGAATGATGATATGAGATTATATGAACATTCATATGCTTGTGTAAATTTGGCCATGACAAAACCATCTCCTTAGCTTGTACACTGTGTAGAAGGGATATCTATTTGCACTTTTTAGATCAATCACGGAAATAGATGCCAGGCGGAACTAATGGTAATCAAGGACAAAGACAATGATAATTTGTGACTTGGAAATTCTCATGTCTTGTTAGGTTCGGTAGATTGCATCTCACCTTGGAAATTTAAAGCACAAACAATACATAAGCCTAATTTTCAAAGCATATAAGAATATACATGGGCCTAATTTTTCTTATGTTCAAGTATAACATCAGAATAAAGGCAGCAAAAATCACATTCTTAATTATGCAGCCATGAAGGCTGTGCCATGTCAAGCACCAATTTCTGAGAAAAAGTGTAAGCTTGTAAATAAGCAACTATGTGGAGAATGATTCAAACTGATGAGCCATTCATTCGAGTGAGTTACGATTGGATGAGTTAAAAATTGCTTTCTTGGTCAATGTTTATCATGCACAACTTGACATTTATGAGAAATTCTTAAATACTCTAATCTTTTCACTATTTATTGTATCATCTTCATGAAAGAGATAGTAAATGACTAAGAAAGTTCAGCTCATTCACGAAGTTAAGATAACACCAATTAATCAATCATAGTAAAAGAAATTTCTTGTTCTAACAACACCTAAGAATTTTTCAACAATCAAATTGGATTGCCTTGTGTATGATGACTAAGAAAACTTTACATTGAGGTGATGCATTATACATAGATTTGAAAGAGTGGGCATGTCTTCATGTCTGTAAACTTGTAAAATTTAATAGTAGCATGAGCATCTAGAGATGTAATCATGCAAGGCTTTTATGATGCTATCAAAGATTCTGAGCTAAATCTGAAAATTGGGCTCTATTGATCTAAATATAATTCGTTATAGAGAAATAAATCCAACACATACTACAATAAGGTAAAACTATTAAATAAGTACCATCATACATATTGTATCCTAGAATAAGCTTCACTTTTAATGTGGCAGCTACAAGCACACCTGCATTATTGAGAACTGAAACTGAAAACCGGAACAAGGATATTAATCTGCTTTCCCCATCAACTCATCAAGAGTTTATTCAACCAGAATTGAAGAAACAGAACCAGAAATCTCATTGCATTCTCTGCATGCCGAGTGATCCAAACCAAAAGTCTCAAGCTTCATTTTCCACCAAAAATTGAGCCTATGCTTAAAGGCCCTCAACGAACCGCATGTGGTCTTCAAATGTTTCCCCATGTCTGATTTTGCTCACTGATCCATCCTCTTTAACCTAAAATGTTGCACAAGACAATATATTACTCTTTATCTACAAATCACTGATGAAGTTAAATTGTGACTTCATGTCATTGAAGAGTAGAGTGTATGCCAAGCATCACTCATGATTAGTTCCTACACTGAGATTTTTCATATAAACCAATGTGTGAAGTACTAATAACACGCTGCTCCTTCCACTAATGGTTATCAAAATCCATTTTACTCTCAAAACTACCGTCTAATTTAGAGAAGCCTTGCCAATGAGATTAGGAGTAGAAAAAAAAAAAAAGCAGTTCCATACCCAATACTCAGGGGTACCTCATCTTTAGATTGTAAGTTGATGCCATACTCATGCAGTAAGCACCAGCATCATGAACAACCAGACCAGCGCCCTACAAAGTGAAGCTCAGTTTAGATTTCTTAACAAGTTGGCATTCACATCATGGTAGTTTTGTTTTATTGATGCAACTGATTAAGTATAGGATCAATACATGATGTGATCATATCTTTGCTGGAGTTGGGAGTTCTCTGTTTTTTCCTAAGAGATCAGCAGACTCGCAAACAGGACTGACCACATCAAAGTTTGTTATCTCAGCATCAGCTGGAGGAGGGGAGACCAGCTCTATGTGCTGCAACCAAACAATGACATGTAATTCAATATTCAGGGAAAAGAAATTTCATTAAAACAAAAAAATGCACAACCAAGTGAGATAGAATATGTTTTGACAGCAAAATTTCGTTAGATAAAGGCATATGCACTGAGCAGGTCCAGAATTTTCTTTAGTCTCCAACATAATTCTTAGGGAGGAAGGAGGTAGCATCAAACTCAAAATTTCAATGAGAAGCTACTATGATGTACTTTATGACACGCAAAGAAGGCCAAGATCACTTGGATAAATTACCTGGTAAGCATCATAAAGACTAGGACGGATAAGTTCAGCCATGCTCCCATCAATTACAATGAAGTTTTTAGATCCATTAGTTTTGACTCTTGTCACCCGGTTAACTAAGCAACAAGTGTTTGCAATGAGTGATCTCCCTGGTTCAATGATGAGGTTAAGATCACGTGAGAGGACAAGCTCCCGTACCTACTCCAACCATAAAAATGAAAATATTGAATTAGAAGGAATAGAACATGTCTGATTCTGTGGAATTAATTGGCAATGCAAAGAAGCAGAAGATGCTACTCTATATGACTGAAACATACACAAACATAAATATGCAAGCACCTCTTGTAGTGAATGTGAAGACAAATAAATACCACGATTGAAACCAAAATAAATAATTACATAAATAACCCGTGTAATCAATGAGTAAATTCATATCATATATCATATCGATATGATGAACATAAAATGCTTATCAATCACAAATAACAAGTGTTCACCAAGGACCTTTATCAGCGACTAGTGAATAGTGAAAGGCCTCATGCTTGATTCTATACAAATTCAACAGGCATGGAAAGTTTCATCCTTATTAAAGCAGATAACTGATAAGATTACAACTGACAACCAACAATGCATGCAACTCAAAACATGACAGAGATCCGTCCCTCAAATAACATTATATATTCATGTAATTTCAAAAGGCTAAGGGCTAATTTTCCACAGTTCCCTGCATGTCACAGCCTACAAATGCTGCACATAATTATAAAAGTTACAATGTTAACAATGACCATTTATCTGTCAACAGTGATTCATTAGTCTTATAAGGAAATACAAAGTCACATAAAATGTGGAAAGATAAAGTGAGATTTCTGGGGCAGAGTCCTCATAGTATCAATGAGATCTCTGGGTGTAGGAAGAATAGCACCAGAATGCCAGAAATCCATACCAAGTCCACCACCAATATTTAAATATTCAACTTCGAAACCAAGAGCTCGGATTTGGTCAATGTAGTTTATCATAATAGTGGCAGCATCCCTAAATATGTCCACCTGTAGACAAATATTTAGAATCAACAAATAAAAGTGCAAATTGACAAAGGAAAAGTCATCCAACAGAAAAAAAAGGGTAGAAGTTTACTATATAGCAGTGTAATGAGTAATAACACAGGGAAAAAATTTCAAACCAATAGAAAAACAAAAATCAACTTGACTAACAATAAGAAAACAATTATTCTGATACTCACTCCAGATTTATCTGATACAGGTTAAAACAGGTGAAGGTGAAAGGAAAAGAAGACAAAAATATAGAGATCTTGTGAACATAACTTGGGTAATTGTTCATCCAAGACGGCAGTGGGCCCCTACAAGACTTAATTCATTCGGATGCTCCCTCACAGCATCTAGAAACCACTGCAGTTTCTCATTTCTAATGCCAAATTTGGAGTTTTTTTATTCCCAGTGGCAACATAAGGATGGACCTTAGGATAACAAAGATCAAATGCTAGAAATTTTCTTAGAAATAAAATAAGGTATTGAGCTGGGCCTGCCAAAAGTGACTTTGTAGACATAGCAATCAGTCACGACTAGTTAATAAAAGTTGGTGACATTGAAGGTCATGTTCTATTCATGGTTACGAAACATTATAGCAACAGCAGCAAGAGGGAATATGTATGAAACTAATGAAATGAGTGATTTTATAAGGTCAGAGGAATAGAGATCATAAGATAAGAATAAAACCTATTTACATCATGTCAAGGACCATGCAGGACAAGTTAAAAAACTAAAAAATCCCTAGTAGCAATAATATTATTTCAGTATAAAGCAAACATTTATTATTTTTTTTTATGAACCTTCTTTTGTATTTGTCTTGACTTCAGTTGTGTATGAGTCTATCAATTGACAATACAATATTATGTCTGTAAAAGCTGTTAAGGCCCTTCAGTGAATTACAAGCTGCAGGAAACAAGCTTTGTAACTAATGAAATAAATTTTAACAATTTCATACCTGTGGATCCACGTCAGGGGTTAATCCTAAGTAAAAAATTCACCTTCTTTCCAGCAATTCTTGCTGCAGCTACAATGTTTTCCAAGTCAAATTCACTATCAACGTTGACAAAACACCTTCTTGGGCAGCCAAGACCAACTCCTCCAAGATTTTCCCATTCCCATTGAAGATACACCTATTCATCCATGTAGTGATCCAGAAATACGCTTTAGTACCACACATTTCTTGAATAGAACAAATCACTAAGAAACAGTTAAAGAGAAATGCCGAACAATATAATTTTCATACAAAGCTAAGCAATCCAACATGAGAGTCTTATATATGCAGCTGACAAAGTCAACGACAAATAGATTGATATATGTAGAGTCATAGACATATTCATGAGTTGAGTGTAATTCAACTTTGTTAGATCAAATCCACCACGAAGAGCTAGTTTAAGCTCATTCCCACTTACAAGCACTGTACCTCAACCCAACTTGCTCAAATGCTCCAGAATCTTTAAAGTATTGTTGGCCTTGATGGCATAACCAATTATAGACCTCAAACCCTCCAAGGCATCCCTATAGGCTTCCACATTTGTAGTAATTTATCTGAGGCTTACTATACAAATAGAAAGGTCTTTTCTCAACAGACTCCATAACTTCATGCACTTTAAGGCCTTCACAGTAGAGAAACCCATCTTCAGGCTTGGTGAAACAGTGCTGAAAATGAGTACTAGTCTTGGAGTCATATAGTCTAGGATTAGCAATGGCAATGATTTTATTAGTTTATGCATGCAGTGAAATCAGCCAGACAATTTGGCAACTTATTTTTTCAACCGAGTTGTAAATGTGTGTTTGTTTTTTTTGAGGGAAACTCGAGCTAAACGTGGCCCATCAAATTAGACTGGACTAATTTAACAACTACAACACCAATGACACTGACGAAAAAATGTTAAACAAGTGTCAGTATGCCATGCACAGTGGGAAAAAAAAAAGCTAAATTAAAAAACTATCTATCATATTTCTCTTGTTGAAATAAATTGTATACACCCTTCATCTTCTCTTTTCGGTGAATCTATACTTTAGTTTTGTATTTTAAAAGCTATGCATTGTTTATCTTTCACTTTCTTATTTACACTAATGTTTTCATTGCTCACCGTTTCTAACGAGATTGTGTGCATGTTTGGATGCCACTTCCAACTATGGTTTGTTGTTTTTGTCCAAATCATGACAAATTTATCTCTCAAAAATAAAAACTCTATCATATAATAGTTTCTGAGATTAAACAATATTAGTTAAATTAATTTTCTAGAAATTAATATCGGTTTTAAGCAATGCTGTTCCTTATAAAGGTTAACATACACAATCGACATTTTTAATTTTAAAGACACTTTTTTTTTTGGTTATTGTTAAGGATATGTTTGCTAGAAAAGTTGGGTCATATATATTTTAACGGTAATAATTGATTTATTTATGAATATCTTTTTAGATGTGTTTAGAAATATTTAAACTAAGGATATGTGAAGTGGGTCTTTTTTTTAGATATGATTTTTGAGTGGTGTATTTACATTAATATGGTGTTTTGAAGAAATTTCCCACAATATGGTGTTTTCAGTATAGAATCCGTCAAAGACGGGTTCAACACTGAATCCGCCAAAGGCGGGTTCAATAAAAAAATATTTGTGTACTGAATTCGCATTGAATTCAGTGTAAAAAATATTATTTTATTGAATCCGCCAATGGCGGATTCAATAAAATAATATTAAAATAAAATTAAGCCATCAAAGTCAGATTCAGAATCTATTAAAATAATAATTTTTTATTGAATCCGCCAATGGCGGATTCTAAAACACCATATACAAGTAAATTTACCCATTTTATCATATTAGTGTAAATCACCTATACAAACACCATATATAAATTATTTTTCCATGTGAAGTAGTGGTGTTCTTGTATAGTTATTCGTGTCATAGAGAAGATATTTAATGTCTAGGGTGAATATAAATATGACATAACAAATCATGTAAATTTTTGTAATGATATTTTGGTACGAGTTTTGTTCTTATTTTATTGTTCCAAATGATGATGTGGCTTTTCAAGCGATGGAAATGAAGTTGGCATGTCATGTGACAAGTCTCCTGCATGCAATAGTAGATGCTAGGTAGACCAAGAGAGAGAAGGAAGTAGCATAGATAATTGTCTAACCATTTTTTTCGCTTGTTTCAGTTATCAGCTTTAGACTCGCTACTTGTTTGTGTTGTGGACCATAATCACGCACACACAATGAGACAACAACAACAACAACAACTGCACTATGCTTTCTCATCTTTCACTCCACACAACTTCTTCTCCAATATTCTTCCTCCTCTACTATGCCCTTTTGCATGCGTTCACCATTTGTGCTTTCTACAAGTTTTCTTTATTCATGGCGCTCTTGAGGCTTGGATCAAAATCTGATGCATTTCGTCAAGAAGGCCAATCATGGTAGGTACTTCTATCATAATAACCGATATATGTTGCTTCAATGGGTTGTGTAAATTACTGAATCTAAATGGGTCTTTTATTTATGTGTGATTTCCAATTGAGATTAATTTTGATATACTAATATTCAACAGCGAGAGTAATACATTCGCTGAGGTGGTAATATGTAGCTATGTAAGAAAAGCTCTTACTAATATATCGAAGTTTAATTCTTTATGAGTTGTATGCACTTTCTTTGCTCAAGATGATTAGTCATAAGGGTTTTATTATTGTTTTATGGTTATATTGATCATTAGGGATTGTAAAGGTTTAAAATTTCATCTGCAGTGCATTGGAATAAAAAATTAGAGATTGCACCTCCACCACAGCTGTTGAAGATACTAGTCTAATCAGTAATCACAGCATCATGAAGTGTATTGTATAACTTCATGCTGTCTAGGGGAAATTAAAAGTGGTGCATGTCATGCTAAAAGCATATTCACTACTTATGTTTTAATCAGGGAGACAGATATAAGATCCCACATTATTTCCTATTCTGTTCAGTTCACTAATCACTACGTAAAAACGCTGTTGAAGAATACAGAACAAGCATTAAAGAATTAGTTATCTTTGTAGAAAGTAGACTTATAACCCTCAACTTCTAGCTAGGATTTGTTTTCTTCCTTACACAAGCATATACTCCTGTCAAGGCCAATGCTTCTTCAATTTTGACTCCTTAATTAAGAAGTCCTATTATCTGAACACATTTTTTAAACATAAAATTGGGACACCCCAAAATATGTGCATGGTTCAATATGGTGGAACCTGATTAAAATACTTTATATTTAAAAAGACTCTTATTCTTTAAGGTGTCTTATTTGATATTTTCTTTTTATATAAAAGAACATTTCTTATATTGGTTTTAATTTTTAATTCATAAGTTTCTTTTTTTTTATTTTTTATTTCAGGCATTGTACAACCGGACTTCCAAGTGATCTAACGGTTGAAGTAGGCGAAGTATCATTTTTTCTCCACAAGGTGCATGCTCGAATTGAGCTTTTGTTGAAAGTGGTTTTTGTGATGTTGTTCTTGATTTTCTTTTTCACTTTTTACTTTCTATGTCTTTGTTGGTCTCTATCAAGTTCATACCTCAACTACGCATTTTGCATTTTTTCCATTAATTTGCGAATTTGATGCAGTTCCCATTGCTTTCTAGAAGTGGATTGCTCAAGAAACTAATTGCTGACTCCTCAAACGAGGATGGATCAAGTTGTGTTTTGCAACTCCATGATGTGCCTGGTGGAGACAAAACATTTGATCTTGTAACAAGGTTTTGCTATGGTGTAATAATTGAAGTCACGGCATCAAATGTAGTAGGTCTAAGATGTGCAGCAGAGTACCTCCAAATGAATGAGGATTATGGTGAAGGAAACCTCATTGGACACACACAGTCTTTTCTCAATGAAGCTTTGAGTAATTGGCCAGACTCAATAAAAGCTCTTCAAACATGTGATGAGGTTAAATCTTATGCAGAAGAGCTCAATATAGTTTCAAGATGCATTGATTCCTTGACCACGAAGGCAAGCTCCAACTCAAGCTTGCACAATAGGACTATAGCTGAACATGATAGGTTGCAGCACCAAGCTGCAGATCCAGCTTCATGGAATGAAATTTCTTCCGAAACCAAAGCACCAACTACAGGTGATGATTGGTGGTATGAGGATTTGTCTTTGTTAAGCTTTCCCCTGTACAAACAACTTATTTTATCCATTGAAGAAAAAGGTATGAAACCTGAATGTGTTGCTGGCTCCCTCATACATTATATTAGGAGGCAAGTTCCCTTGATGAATAGGCAATCAAGCTTCAATGACAAAAATAATGCCAATCAAGGGACACCTGCCAATACTACTTCTGAAGCAGATCAAAGGGCTTTGGTGGAAGAAATTGTGGCTTTGCTTCCTAATAAGAAGGGTATCACACCTTCCAAGCATCTGCTTAGGTTGCTCAGAACAGCCATGATATTACATGCAAGTCCATCATGCATAGACAATTTGGAGAAAAGGGTTGGATCTCAACTTGAGCAAGCTGAGCTTGCGGATCTTCTTATTCCAAATGTTGGTCAGTCTATTGAGACCCTCTATGATGTAGAATGCATTCAGAGGATCGTTGATCATTTTCTGTCCATATATCTGCCTGCCACTGCATCAACTTCTCCATGCATAAGCATAAATGGAGAGGGGCCATTGTTAGGTGGAGCTGATGCACTAACACCTATGACAATAGTAGCTAATTTGATTGACGGGTATCTTGCTGCGGTTGCTGTAGATGTTAATTTCAAGTTACCTAAGTTCCTGGCCCTTGCTTCTGCAATTCCAGATTATGCTAGGCCTCTTGATGATAGTTTATATCATGCAATAGATGTATACCTTAAGGTAAGATCATGTTGAATACCTTGCTTGAACAAAAAATTTGTTTTCAAGCATTTTATATAACATTTCAATTTAATCAGATAATGTGACATGAAATAATTCAAAGGTCTCTCGATGATGTATACCTTCACAAAGCAGCCTCTTCTATTGACATGCAGTTGCATGATATAAAAGAAATGTCTGGAAGTTACCATTACCTTATTCACAGCTAACTAGAAGATGGAATTTGTAGCTACTTTTGTGCATCTTTCAATGCTTACTAGAAAAAGAAAGACATGATAAGTGCTGAACATAGTCTGCTAGGTGAAATGAAAGAATAAATCATGAAAGGAGTACTACGAATTTCAGTAGTGACAAAACCTCACAACGAAGTACAATGTCAGCTACATTTTCTTTAAAACTTGTTTTATACATGCTCATATATCCATTCAAATTTGATAATTCTAATGTAGCACATTTATGACAACAACTACAGGCACATCCTTGGCTCATAGATTCTGAAAGGGAGCAATTTTGTAGACTCATGAACTGCCAGAAACTCTCATTGGAAGCAAGCACACATGCAGCACAAAATGAAAGGTTACCCCTCAGAGTAATTGTGCAGGTCCTCTTTTTTGAACAGCTTAGACTCCGCACATCAATATCTGGTTGGTTGTTTGCTGACAATATTGACAACTCACAAAACCTCAGTGGAAGTCTTGGTCCCCCCAGGAGTAATGGCCAGGTAGACCCTTCACAACAAGGTACTGGAAACTTGAGGGAACGTGTGTCAGAGCTAGAGAAGGAATGTTCATCTATAAGGAATGAGCTAAGGAAGCTGCGTAAGACAAAGAGAGGTTGGAGCATTTTCTCAAGAATCTTCTTTAGAAAAAGTTCCTAGTGTTTGCAATCCAGAAGATTCAAATGGCTGCAGTATAAGTATATCATTATTGTTCACTATGAATGGAAAATTAAATCATTAAAATTGTTGACAATGTTCATTGAAAATCATTGCTTAGGAAAGTGGAGATCATGTTCAGCTACATCTTCCGTGTTTCTCTTAATTGAATGTGGTAGTGGTTTTTGAATTTATACTTGATAATCAAAATCTTGGTAGGTATTACTTATCATAAAAAAGAAGGAAACCAGGACTATATGTATTTTATGGGCTAGAAACTATTGTTTTGTACGTCATATTTCCATCTATTTTGGAAAATAAATCAAAAGTTCCTTACCTTTGTGTAGATATGATTGTTGTGACTTGCTTTACTTGTGGACAATGGTCCATGTGCAGCAGATCTAGATGAAGTAGGCATGCAATTGCATTCAATGCAATTGTTGGTGAAGTGAATGAAATCCAAACGTGGGCGGTATTATGCTGTCTTTAACAATTTCGCAAGAGCATTTAAAGCACCTCATGCACATGCACATGGCTATTTGCCAAACCACGCTAAATCTTTGTGTCATTTGTTTTCATGCTTCTATATAGTTTTGTGCTACTTTGTTCATGCCATTGAGGCCCGCCATTTCACAACACTTATTTTATTAAATAAATAAACAAACTGATTAACTGTTGTCTCATAAATTTTCTTTAAGCAAAGGTTATTTTTATCCTTATGAACATTCATTCGTTGAGAAAATAAAAAGAACATATTCATGTGCTGCAACTAAATTCAATGTTCATCTTAGTTCACAATCTTTTGAATTGAAGGTTCAGCTCCATCAAAATAATAGATCAGACCGTTATGCTCTGAACAGATAATACTGAGTAATGATAACATTGACATTTGATTATTTCATGAACTAATAATTTGGTAAATAATTTTTTTATGGTTGACAGTACTCTAGATTATGAACTAAAACAAACTTCTGTATGCGAATCAGCAGAATTAGTAAATTCAATTTTACATAAAAAATCGTTATGGTTGACAATACTTTAGATTATGCTGTAGTTTTTTTTATAGATACATGAGAGTTTTATGCAAATTTTCATAATTGAGATGGACTTGTGTATAGAAAATACAAAATACAGAAGAAAGAAAAAAATTATTGAGCAAATTACACTGACCTCCCCTGAGGTTCAGTAAAATTACACACACCACCCCTTGAGTTTACAAACCTTTCAATGATCTCCCTTCTGTCAAATACAATTAACACCGTTAATAGTAGAAGTGTATTGTCCAAAACACCCTTCCACCATCACACCAGCATATCTCTGAGAATCCTCAACCCACCCTCACACCACTAGCCCCTCTCTTCTCATCTCACTACCTAAACTGAACCCACCCTAACTTGCAATGGTGAGAAGTCCCGAGAAGACAACTTGCAGCGGCCAGAGCAGCGGTGGCGCCGTAGCGACCCATGCGGCGACCACGCCCCGCAATGAGCCACCGAATCGTAGGCGACGCCACCGGATCGAGCGAGCAAGCGGATCGTGAAAGCGGAGCGACCAGATTCCCGACGACACCAGCGGCGCGACCAGAGCCTCGAAGCCACCAGCGGTGCAACGGACCCAAAGAATGGAGAGCGACAATGGCGTGACCATCGACGACCGCCGACCGACTGCATAGCCGACGGACTCCCACCGCACTGGGGCTGGGCGACCCGCGGCGACTACCAGCGGTGGAGCACGACGCATTCCACGATGTGACCGCCGTGAGAGCACAACCAAACCCGCGATGCCACCAGTGGCGAAGCGCGACCAGACCCACCATCCAACCACTGCACTGGACTGCATTCCACGATCTAACCCATCACACAGCGGCGTCGGCAGCGCAACAATCACCAAGGTACACCCCGACACTTGCTATCCTCCATTATCACACTGAGATTGGAATTTTTTGTGATTGTGCATTGTGATTTTTTTAAACTGGTTCTGAGATTGGAATTTTTTGGTTTTCTAGTGTTATGACAAGTGCAATTACTGATGATGTGATTATGCATCTGAACTATGTGAATGAGTCTTTGAATCCTACTGTAATGGTTGAGTCTCTGAATCCTAGTGTAATGACCGGGAATGAAGTGATTGAGAATGAAATTAGTGAGGCTGTAGCAAGTGAACAAGAAGTAGTCATAAGTGAAACTGATGATGAATGGTGTCAAAATTCTGAAGTTGAAAGTGTTACTGGATCTGATTTTGGTTCTGATTCTGATTCAACTGATCATGATGGTAAGGAAGAAACAAAAGGTGGGAATGAAAGTGATGAATTAAGTTGTGATGAAGAAAGCTATGATGTTGTTGTCAAAGATAATTCTGATGAAGATAGGGATGAGATTTACATTGATAGAGGTACAAGAGGAAAAGAATTTAGTCGAGGATCTAATGGGAGGATTGAATTAGAAAGGGGACTGTTGTTTGTAGATGTGTGTGAGTTTAGGGAAGCCCTTAAGGACTTTGTTATACAGGAAGGGTTTGAGATTAATAGAATAAAAAATGAGAAAGCTAGAGTGACAGCAGTATGTGCAGCTGCAGGGTGTACATGGAGGATTCATGCTTCCCCTATACCAGATGGAGTTACCTATAAGATTAAGACTTACAACCCTAAACATAATTGCATTAGGACTACCCAAAACTCTAATGCAACCTCAACTTGGATTGCCAAACAATTGCAATCTAAGTTGGTTGCTGATCCTAACATGAGTTTTTCGAGTATGAAGGCTGAATTGTTGGAAAAATTTGGGTTAGAGTCTAGTGGGTACATGAAATTATATCGGGCTAGGAAAAGGGTGAAGGAACAATATGAAGGAACTTATGCAGACTCATATGACAAGCTGCCAGCTTGAGCTAGCTCATAAGGGAGACAAATCAGGAAGTCTCATTAAGATAGAATTAGAAGGGAGGATTTCTACAAACCCTCAGTTCAAGAGATTTTTTGTTTGTCTTGATGCAATGAAGAAAGGCTTTGTGAAAGGATGTAGGCCATGGTTTGGTATAGATGGTTGTCATCTAAAAGGTAACTATGGAGGAGTGTTGTTGTCTGGTCAGAGTTGATGGGAACAAAGGAATGTTCCCAATTGCATTTGCTGTGGTTGAAGGTGAATGCTTGGATAGTTGGAAGTTTTTCCTAAGCTTGCTGCATGAGGCCTTAGCTTCAGTTCCTGAATGGAGAGAGGAACCATTAACCATTATGAGTGACATGCAGAAGGTAATACAACAAAATTGCTCTTATTTATATGTATAGTTTTATTTTTCTTAGAGAAAGAATTTAGTGCAGCAACATGTGACCGATTTTGGTGTTTATTGTATCATGTATCAGGGTTTAAGAGGTGCTATGGGTGAATTCTTTCCATTTGCCAAACATAGGTACTGTCATTCAACTATTGCACTCTAGTTTTTAGGTTTAACTAATTGTTTTATGTGATTGGTTTAAGTGTTAATTTAACCAAGGAGTTTTGTTGTTGAATGTAATAGGTATTGTTGCAACCATTTATTAAGTAACTTCAAGTTACATTTCAAAACACTTGTGCTTAGCATGAACTTTTGGTCCTTGGCTAAGGCATACAATGACTTTGTCTTTGAGAAAGGATTAGAACGAGTTTCGACCATTGATGAAAATGTCATCGAGCTGGTTATTATCAAGTGAGAGGCCTAAAGAAATGTGGGCTAGGCACACATGTGACCCTAGGTGTAGTCCTGACCACATTACTAATAATGTGGCTGAATCTTTTTAATAATTGGGTGGGTGATGATAGGAAGAAACCTATATTAGGATTGGTTGAAAGCTTGACCACTAGGATTATGGCAGATTTCAAAGGAGGTATGAAGAGGGTTGTAGCTTTGAATTCCTAATAACCCCTAGGATTAGGAAAATTGTTGATACAATTATTCAAGATGGGAGGTTTTGTACAGTTACATATGCCGGAGAAGATGAGTTCCAAGTTAAAGATGGGTTCACCACTTTTGCAAAGGAACCTAAGAACTAGCTCTTGTGGGTGCCAGTATTGGAGATTGTCTGGGTTGCCATGCATTCATGCTTGTGCATGTATAGCTTATAAGAGACGTAATGTAGAGAGTTATTGTGACCACTACTATTCTACTTCTAAGTATTGCACCACCTATCAAGAGTTGGTACACCCGATGCCTGAGTTAGATGAGCGAGACAGAGATGGATTTCCTAGGGTGGAACCACCAAAGTTAAAAAGACTTCCAGGAAGACCTAGGAGAGTTCGAAGGAGAGGACCTGATGAGGGTAGAGCCATACAAAGTGATTCAAGAAGGTCAAGATCACTGAGTGTAGCATTTGTGTAAGCAATTTGGTCATAATAAAAAAGGTTGTCAAAGGGCTAAAACAGCTAAGGAGAAGGTATTCTTATTTTATTAAAATCGACATATTTAGGAGTTTGTGTTATTGATATTTAGATTCTGAAATTTTTTTTTTCATATATAGAAACAAGAGGCTATTTCTACGGCTGTTGAAAGCATAACTCAATCCTCAATTGCAACAAGTAGAAGGGGAAGGAAGAAGGTAAATTGAAGGCATAACTTTAAGGTGTTGGATTAATGTTAGCAAGTAAACAATTACTAATTGCCTGACATAAATTAGTCTAACATCGTTTTATCCATGCAGAGACAAAGGATAGAGGAACGGGATGTAGCAATTGAAAATACAAGTCAGCTAACAATCACAAGTAGTTTCAACCAAGGAGACCAACAAAAAAATGGCCACACATAATTGCTACTGTATAAGGAGTTTACAGGCTTTATTATGGGATGAAACAATTTTTTTTTTCTTTTTTTGGATGCAGAACTTAGAGCTTTATATTTTGGTTATATGGATGTAAAGGATAAGGAAAATTATTGGGAGTTTGATCAGATGTTTGAGTTATGTATTGGGAGCTTAGTTTTACATGTTTTGTCCCCTTAAATTTCAACTCAAATAAATAAGGATGTTTGTGTCTTTTTATATATTAAAATTTTCTACTTAATTACAATTTTGCCATTAAAAATCATGTGCCATGCACATGATCTGACTTCTGTTTCAATAGTTAACGGAATATTAACTGCAGGGGTGCTTAGTGTAATGTTTAACAAAGTTCAGGGGAGGTCATTGAAAGGTTTGCAAACTAGAGGGGTGGTGTGTGTAATTTCGCTGAACCTCAAGGGAGGTCAGTGTAATTTGCTCAAAATTATTTACTTAAAAAAGTATACAATGACTGAGCAATTTTGTGAAGCCAAGTTTTTATTTTTCATTTTTCGTACAACCAATTATAAACTGTCAATTATGAATAAGTTGAGTAAATGCATCACTTTAGAAGCGTTCCATCTTTTAATTCAAACATAAAGAAGAGGAACACCATATTTTACTGATTTTAAGAGTGGTTTTGGCCTATAATTTGTATAACTTTAGTTTGTCCAAAAGAAAAGCAATCTCGCTTCACTTTTTCACAAATCATGGTTAAAAAAATATCTTCTTTAAGGAAGCATTTGTAGTGGTTCAGACATTGAATTTGGTTGGTCTTGTCATGTTAAAACTAAATAAATAAATGATGGGTGACCGGTTAAACCCTCGACCACCAATGTCCCAATTCAATGCCCAGATCACCACAAACGTCTCCCTTGTTGAAATGTAATTCAACATGATTTTGCCAAAGATGTTGAAATTCAATTTACACCGTAAACATTATGGTTTAGGCTATCCACAAATAAAAGAATCTATTTGTTTTAAAGTCTTCTGAAAGGAAGAAATTGGCATTGCGAGGCATTTTTTTGGTAGAAGTAACAATCACTAAGAAGTTCATCACAACTTCGGAAAACAACCAAACAAAGATGCACAAAGCAACAAGTAACATTTTATTGGAAAAAAAAGGCCATTGTTCTGTTAAAAGAAAAAGATAAAACGACAGGCAAAAAGAAGGAACAACTGTGACATAATTATACTGTTGCATTTGCAGATACAAAAGCTGAATTTGTGTATATGGTGAAGCATGAAGATAAGAATGCTGTTAATGTCAATATCTTCCTTATCCAAGGTACAGTAAGATTGTTCAGGAGCAGTAGAATGGAAATTTGACACCATAATGCATGTCCTTTTAACTTAAGAAAACAAATGTGTACCATAATAATATACAAAAACCATGTTACCTAACAATGAAATAGGTGTTGAAAGGTACTCTACATGCTAGAGGTCCAAGATGCTGATGTCTGCCAAAACTAGCACTGCATAATACACAGTAAACGTTTTATACTTTTGCCATTTGCCAATATTAGATTTTTAGTTTTATTCTTTTATTCTAAAGGATAAGTTGACTGATATGGAGAAAGGAACTTTCAACTGCCCCTGTCTTCTTCCCATTTTATCCATTGCTTAAAGATGAATAATTGGGTTTCCTGAAATATGAGATCCAATTCATCATGCTAACTTCTATATAACTTTCTTCTTCTATTATTACATGAAAAATGATAGAGAACTAGAATTTTTGTTAGAATCTATTCATCATAATAACACGACATGCAAGTTTACCTTGGATGGATAAATGGTCCATGCCACTTTATTTATCCAACAATTATCCTAATTATTGTAAGAAATTCTAACATTTTTTTCTGATAGTGTAGCGTTACTCTTATTACATTATTTTACTTATTCCTTGAACCAAATCAAATACTTTATTATAGATTGTTTAAAAGGGAAAAAAAATGGCATACTGCAAGGGACTTCATTCTGTTTAATTTTGTCAATGCCTAACCTGTTTTATTGTTCATGTATATCACAATGAACATCTTTGCTATAGAGTCATATTAACATTAACAAGAACAGTTGTAGGATTTATCAAAGGCTTATACACGACCTTGATGTTTGCTGTTTTCTTTTGTTCCTCTTTTGCCATGCCATGTTTCATCATGACTATCTCCTAACCAACAGACCCAAATGTACTAAGCAGTTGTTTCAACAACTGGCAATTGGTAGATGATAACGGGACCAAAGATGGGTATCATATTGTCTTGAGATACATGTGGCACATGATCCCTCAACTTCTAGTTTGGATCCCATGTGGCCTTCGGTTAACACATAGCATTGTCACATTTGATAGGCTACAAAGGGGCCTACAAACTGAAGTGTCCATTATATTTTTTAGTTTTTTAACCTTTTATGTATATTAATATTTTGGAATAAATTCTTAGGTACTGGCTATATAGACACTACATTAGACACATGTAAGGTTTTTGTAGGGATGTTAAAAGGTGAACTTATCTCGAAAGGCTCTGTTTACAGATAACAACTATTGAAAAGAGTCTCTATAGAGTAAACCATGATCTCTTGAAAATGTAGTAGTATGCAAAGTGTACAAACCGGAGTCTCTGCCTGAGCTGAGGGGAAAATTTCTTCCATTGATACAACTTGAACACATTATATAGAAGTATGCTTACAATAAAATTAGTTAAACTCAGAAGTAAATGCAGTGTCTATTGCGTTTTCGCTCAAGAATTGGCTTGGATCATACCCTATTTTGCTTTTTGGTCGGATCAGTCTCCAAGACCTATTGAACTCGGAACCAGTTACATCAGGACAAGCAATTTGAACTCAAAAATCAGTTAATACAGTACAAGCAATGAACATGTCTGTTGCATAACCGGTCCCATTCTTAATTATTAACATTCACCCTGTTCAAGTTGGACCATAGTCTTTTCATTTAGACTCTCAAGCCATGCATTGTGTTCTCTTGTTTGCCTCCTTTTTCTTTTGTGAAAGATGCTCTTTCTTTGTCTTTTAACCAATTGATTTTGTGTGGTTGCCTTGCCACTTTGCTCAGTCAAATAACACTAACATGGTTAAAGGCACAGAAAATATGGTGTCAAAGGTACATTGAAGATAAGTTAAATGTGAAATTAGTTGACATTGAGTAGTAAGTTCACAAGCCTCTAGTACTTACAAGTTACAACTTAAGAGGAAATCAGAGTTTCACAAGAAGAGAACAAAGTACTTTCACATTTTCAGGTCAATCCCAGTACTTTACAAAAGAAATTCCAGAAAGAAAGAAAAGAAAAAAAAGAAGGAGAAGAAAACAGAATACTGATCCCAAAACAACTTGTTCTTCCATCTCCAAAATTCTATCTAGTCTCAGTCTTCCTCGAACATTAAGTAAATCCAGCTACGTTGGGATGTCATACTCCTGAGGATAAGCAAGCTGTTGTTCCATCTGCCAGCTTAACTTGGAAGCAACACCTTCATGACAGGGAACATATTCCTGTGAATTAAACACGAGAATATTTCATGTTGTGTTCAATGTAATTCTAGATGATAAAAAGTAAATTACATATACAGTCAATTTAGATGATAGAAATGAGCTTATTGTTATAAACATTATAGAAATATATAGTTATCTCATCCAACGAAAATCACCTCCAATTTCTTCACTAACTCTTTTGCTGTTGGTGCTGATACAATTATGTGGCGAGCATTTGGATTGATGAATCCCTCTTCCACAGCTTTGTCAATGAATGACAACAAGGAATTGAAGTATCCATCAACATTTACTAAGCCCACCTATAAGTTAAGGAATGTCAAATATAATTAGGCAACTTCATGGAATTGAGTTAACTTATAATATATGTTCCCAATTAAATGGGAAAAGTGAATTACCGGTTTATCATGAATACCAAGTTGAGCCCAGGTTATGACTTCAAGAAGCTCCTCTAGAGTCCCATAACCGCCTGCATGTAATTTACATAAGTTTTTCAAGAATTTAATGCAAAAACTTAATTAAGATAGGCTACACAGACAAATTGAACCTTTTTTCCCATTGATAGCGACTTACATATTGCAGTCCAATAGACGTAATAGAATTTTATTTAAGTAATTTGAAAACCATGTTTCATTCTTTGGTTTCATTTGACCCCGGCATCTTTGTCTTCACATGTTTAAGATTAACTACACTAAATAGAGTGAATTGCACGACATTATGAATGTTTTAGCATGACATGGAGTGAGAGGTCATTAGGATCATCTATTGATTCACCCAATCTAATGAGAAATTCTTGTATATTCCCAGAGCAAGAAATTTCTCTCACTTTGTTCCATTTATCGCATGACAAATCAGCTTTGTAGTGGTTTAAAAAGGTGGTAGAAGGTGATAAAAAAAATAAAGATGACCCACAAAACTATTTGGCGAAGTAATGAATTTCTCTTGCTCTTATAGCATAGTCTTCATCTATTCTTGGAGCTTTGGTAATCCACTTTCATATGAGGGATCCCAAGATAGAGTGATTGACACCTTTTGTCTTTGCGTGCTTCCTCTATCTGTACATCTGTCACCAATCTAAAGCACTCAATTACTCAGATTGATAACTACTAGAAAGAAAAAGATCGTAAAGCATTATTCCATGCCAGGTGAAGGTGCTAATTAGAAACGTTATCTTGTGAAAGTTCTTATTTTGCTTTACTACCTACCTTCCCTATCAAAGGCAGAAAAAGTTTGGTACAATCACGTCATGGTTGGGAGAAAGGTAAAAATGGTATTCAACCAGAACCACAGTTAGCTCAGAGCCGCTGAAGTTCTTATTTTTAGCCAAAGATTTTAAGGGGATAAGGATCAGCCAGTTGTGAAAGGGTTGCACTCTAATCATCATAGCATTGGGATATGTGAAAAGAAAAGTCATAATTCACAAAATGTTTTTACAGCAGTGTCAAATTGAATTGAATTGAATAAAACTGGCACACAAGTCCTTTTGATTCTCTGTTTGGAATCATGAAATCCTTGTCCACTTCTGGATCTTCAATGACTATGTTTATGCTTAACAAGTGAAGCCAGACCCCCCAAAAAAAAAAGGTTTAACAAGTGAAGGGAAATATTATT
Source organism: Dalbergia cultrata (assembly GCA_031216105.1). Lineage (NCBI taxonomy): Eukaryota > Viridiplantae > Streptophyta > Magnoliopsida > Fabales > Fabaceae > Dalbergia > Dalbergia cultrata. The sequence goes on along the minus strand of CM062351.1, from coordinate 52,355,527 downwards.
TTAAGCTTTGAACACAATGTATGGATATAGTAAATAGACATAGACATAATATACAAATATGGGTGCGTAAGAAAAAGTGTTGTGTATGCTTAAGTAAGAGATCATTGCTCAACAAGTGAAGGATTAGTACATATCCTTTGCATTGACTGCAGACCATACACAAATACATTAATATTAATAGTTTATACCTTGTCAACAACATTCATGATTAGGCGTGATATTCCTTTTAAATTTTAATAACGCTTAGACAAAAATGCGTTTAGCAAAAGAAAGACCAGTTTGGTTGAATGCTGAATATAAAATAGTAACACATAGAGACCAATTGGAAAATTTAGTTTAATTATTCTCAAAAGGTTCACACACTCGGTCAGATATGGTCAATGCTAAATGATAAAACTAGAAAGCTACAAGCACCTTTGATGCTACTACTATTTCTTGGTATACCCTATATTCTAACGCTACCAAGTGTTTTAACTGGCTAACCTGGTAAGGCAATAAAGGCATCTGAATGCTTAGCCATCTCTGCCTTCCTTTGATGCATATCTGCTACAGCTTTTACTTCCCCCACTGTTTCACCAGTTAGCTGCAGAAGGTACCAATACACAGTTCAGGGAACAGAAAATGAGAAGATAAGAAGACCAAAATGCAAAGAGAGGAAGGGCAGCTAAGTAATGATGAGAGTTGCAGGGTTGGTAATCCGATGCATTTATCCAAACAACATAGACATTAAAGCTGATTACATGGGTCAAACGAGGATATAGTATCATATGGTACACTACGCTATCATATCGTACACTATGTCACCCTTTCAATTTGAGGTAAAAAATGTGATAAACTTGGCGCAAATTTTGATGAATGTGTTTTGTGTGTAAATTACAATATAAAATTTATAAACGAAATTCATCTTTACTTCCAACCAAACATACCCTAAAAATAAAAACAAAACCAAAGGAAAAAAAAAATGGGAAAGTTCTAGCCCAGTAAAAGCCAATGAAGTAAAACAAGAGAAATTTCACAAGCCAAAGGGACAAACTTCAACAACAAAAGTGTAAACTACCAAGCTTAAAGCCAAGGAAGTGAAGGCTTTTAACTGAAAATGAACAAGAAACAGAAGGTGAAAAAAATATAACCAGAGGGAAAACATGAATAGGAAATAGAATGAATGGGAAAAGGCAAACAAAGAAATAAAAAAAAGAGCAAAATCTGAGTTCTACCCGTGTTGAAGAGAAACAAGGAAAAAAAAAATAAAAGACTAAAAGCTTTTTTTTCCCCTGGCTGAAGCAGACATACCTCTCGAGGCATGAGCGTCTTGGGAATAACCCTGCAAGAAACAGTAACATGACAAACAGTGTCAATGGAGAAAGAGAACCAACAAATCAAGCACAGCGATGAATCATTGAATCTGACCCTCCTTTTACCCCACATCTTTGGGGGGGGGAAAAGAGATATATAGAAAAGAGAGAAAAAGTTCCATACCCAATAACATGCCTACCACCATCATGAACAGCTTGTGAAACCAAACCCATTAGACCAATGCTTCCACCTCCATAAACCAGATCAATGTTCCTTGAGACCTTCATAGACAATTAACAAGAAGTTTAACCGGCATAGAGAAGACTTAAATAACAGAAGCAAATAAGAGTGGCTGTGATAATATGATGTCAAAAAAACCAAAAAAAAGGGTATAAATGATGACCCCATTTGAAAAACAAATGGCATGTGAACATTTTTTTAACTGTTTGAGATCCAAAGAATGAAAGTGAAAAAGGGAAAAGCACTGAATACGATTCTTTGAAGCTCAATCAGCACAGGGCACTTGTACGGTCGTACAAGTGCTCAGTTGAGAGCTAATGATCTTCTCAGGTAATATAGCGAAGTTCAAGGAAGAAAAAATGCATATTTTGGGTGACCCCTTTTCAGAATGGTTTTGGACGTGTAAGTAATATTGACGAGAGAAAAAAAAAATGCTTATCTTTGCATTGGATAGATGATGGATAAGAACTCAAATCAAGAGAAAGCACAGTTTCAAGGGAATCAATGTGAAGAACAAGTTACAAACATGTAATGAACACAGTGAACAAACCCAACAGAAATCCACAATGGTAGTAGAATATTCAACATGTCATATCATTGGGCTTAACCATTTCCATCACAAAAGGAAAAGCAAACCAGAAAAAAGCAACCTTTTTTCAGAATTTTTAGTTGAACAAGACAATATTGAACCCCCAAAAAAAAAAAACAAACGAAAGGGGCGTTCTGGATTTGAACAAAAGAGAAAGAAAAAGAGCATATTTGAGTATTGAATAATACCAATTCATTGCCAAGTTCAATGGCAGCATCTTGATAGCTGCTCTTCTTGCCAGGGCTACTCCCACAGAACACACAAACCCTCTTGAACTTTGACACCCTCTTCTCACCATTATGCGTCTCCATTTTTTCTCTCTTGTATGTAGTAGTAAACTTGTAAGCTATTGCTAGTTTCCAATAATCACTATCACAAACACACAACACACACTTTCACAGAACCAAAACGATTTAATGATATCAATGACTGCTATATCCTAAACAAACACACAGCTTGTTGCCATGTATGAAATGTGACACGGGAAAATCATCATGATCATCATAATATGAACTAGAAATGCAACTGTACTACACACTTTGTTTGTTGTTGTTGCTGCTGCTGCTGTTGGTGTTGGTTGCTTCAGCAGTAGGAAAGGCACTCACTCACTCACTCTCTTAGAAAAAGAATACACAAACACAAGTGCGTTTTGTGGTTTGATGGGTTTATATAAACCGCCCCATTGAGAGAGAGGGATGGCACGTGAGTGGGCGTAATAGCACGCGTGGACTACCGTGCTCCTAAGGTCCCATCCCCAGCCTCAAGCTCAACCTCAACCTCAACCTCAACCTAGTAGTAGTAGTATTAGTAGCAGCAGCGGTAGCAGTCTGGGCTAGTGTTCTGTGTTTTTGGCCTAATCAACATGGTCACAACTCCGTTTTTGTCCCCTTTTTTTTTTAGCTAAGGTCGAATTTACTGATTAAGATAAAAGAGTATCTGTCACTGTAATCAAACATGTGTTATTGCCATATTTGTGTCATTTTTTTTCCTTTGGAAATTACACCTACTCTCAATAAAGTGTGAAATTAGTATCGACTTTTATCTATTTGTAAAATCGACTTAAAATATCTTTGATTTTATGATATTATTATGTCGTCCTCCCCTCCTATATCTCTATTATACATTGCACATAGCTTTTAAAAAATGTCAATCCAGGTCATCTTAATAAATAGAAGAGAGTCAGGTGCATTTTACCAATTCATAAAAAAAATCAATGGTATTTGTCATTTTTAGTAAATCATCTTAGTTTAGGGCCTATGTAGCTCTAACTAATTTGACACGAAGTGAATTGGTTCAGTTGAGAGTAAAACTCTCCTGATATCAAGGGCTCATTTATTTTTTATTTTGTTTGTTTTTTCAATTTTTTTATTTTTTAAAGATTTTGTTAATGAAACGTTTTTTTTATTTTATGTTAAAAAATTTCAATTGAGACCTTGTTTTTGATAAATAAATACCGGACTATTTGAACCAATGAAACATTAGGACATGGTCGTAGCTTTATTAACCTAACTTTACATGTAATGTAATCATAAGCTTGTTTATATAAAAAGGTCATGGACAATAACTTAATTGGTCACCTAGGTGGTCTTAATTAACTGCAATAGAGGATCTTTTAAAATGAAACTTTACCAGCTAGGGCCCACACTTTGCTCAGGCTATGACTTTTAATTAAGGCTTATTCATGAATTGTTTTGATTTTAGTTTTCTTTTTTTAATGATGTATTGTGTTTGATTAGGTTAGTTAAATTTGATTTTAATTTTTTTAATAAATATGAACCATATTATTTTTGTTTTTACAAAGTCATAAAGGGTATGAATTTTTCCTAGAGAGTATAGGGAAGGGAAGGTGGGAGTCGATTATCACTTAAAGGTATGAGACAATCAAGATCAACAGATTGTAGGCTCAACCACAAATATGCACGATATTAAGAGCAAAGGTATTACTGAAGTTAAATCACAAAACTTTAAAAATTTTCAAAGGGATCATGAATCACTATCAAAGAACAAAATAGAATAATAATGCATAAATAATTCAATATAATTTCTCTAAAACTGGACGGCTATGTATTATTATGTAATAAAAATTCTTTATGCGTTGATAATAATAGAGTCGTAGAATTCCACCATATGGGAATTTTGATAAGTCTTGGGACTATTAATGGGAAGGAGAAAGAATTGAGGCTTATCCAAGAAAAAAACTTGTCATGGCCACTCACTAGTCATAATAGTGCCAATTATGTGCGCAAGTGCAACACTGCCATTTTATTCTTCTTCTTCCCTCTCCCTTCCACTTGCTCGGTTTTATATTGGCCCTTTACCCAAAAAGTGTTGAACAAATTTGTACAAAAAGGTTTCTATCCAGAAGAAGCCTGCATCACTAACAAAATGATCCATCCATAACTTTCCAACCAACCAAAATATCGATGCTTAATGAAATAGACCGCAAAAGACAACCATGAAAGGGAATATATATATATATTAAAAACCCTAGTTTTTGCAGCAAAAAAATTGCCAAAATTTTAGATAAAATATATGAAATACTTGTTGGATGGAATATCATAATATAAATAATTCTCTAATTAATTTAGGAATTAATAATCATGTCATATTATTCTTGTAAATAAATTTAAACAAAAATTCTAGAGTGAAAACTCAAATTGGTAATTGAAAGAGTTGTGGATATCAATTTAGTCATCGAACAATAGTTGTAATATTAATTTGATCCTTGAAAGATTTGTGATATCAATTTAATTAGCTCTCTAAATATTAAAGTTTATTGGAAGTTAGTCCAAAATATTAAAAAAAATTTAGACTAATGACCAAATATTGGTGTCACAAATCTTTACGAGAATCAAATTAATGTTTCACAACTCTTTCAAGTATCAAAGTGATACTACAAATCTTTCAAGTATGAAATTGATATCCTTCCAATTTGATGTTTTGCTCAAAAATTCTATTTATCTAATATTTTCTATTTATTATTGAAAACTGTGGGGTTGCAACAATCAATTGATGGTTGAGAATAGGTATATGACAGATTATTTTATTTTATTTGTTGTGTTGCATGATAAATTTTGTTTATGCCAAGCAGGTTATGGGTAATAGCAGAAGTTACTTGAGATGGTGGTCATGTGCTATATATTGAGTAATGTGCATTGATGATTGAATAAGAAAACATATAAAGTGTGTAGTGCCCTATGTTACATGTGCCCTCATCCACCCTCCCTTAGTCGACACACTTGTTATACGCATAGGAAACATATGATTTTTATTTCACACGCCCTTTCCATTACCCATATCCCCTCTTCCACAATTTCTCGAGCATCTTGTCCCCATCCTCACTCTCACAAATTGCATGCTCTCTCCTAGCTATCCACTTATCAAACTTGGTTCTCCAAAAGCTCTCAACAACAATATAATTTTGAACCATTCTTATGATGAAACTCAAATTTTTAACTTAAAATGTTATTTGTATATAAATTCTGAAAAGACTATATGAATGATTCTCACATAAATTTTTCACGTTGTCTAATTATGTGAAAATTTTGTTTATTATTAACTCAATAAGTGAGAATCAAACAACTCTAAGAGTTGGCACTGAGTGGAGCATAACAGAATCTCATATCTAATAACTCATTCAAATCTCTACTCATTTTCTTGAGAAGAGATAAATGTAAGTTCTTATATCTCTAAGACCAGAGATTCTAATTCACTATCTTGTGTTGGGATAGTATCTTCTCAACCAAAATTTTTATATTTTTTTTCACCTTAATAAGTAGTAGCAAAAAAAACTCTTATATATAAAAATTTCACCAGAAAATAATCCATTATAATGTTCATATAATAGCTTGCCAGTCTCTGAACATTTCCATGGGGTTTGCATTAATTAATTGCTGTGTTTATAACACATGCAATGTTTATGTTTATGGCTGTTTGTCAGGATCGCTGCAACCGAGCCCATGCCTTTAAGTAAGCTAATGGTCATAAATTATGTTAGTTCTAGAGCTCCAATCCCAAGGTAGCCTTTCTGGCTGCTGTTGTTTTGTAGCTTTTTATTAACACCTATGTTTGTCTACTTCCTGTCCTATCCCATTTTTGGAGATCATAAACTAATAATCACTCATTCTCAATGGCGGATTGGAGCTAAAAAATCTCCCCCCATGCTTGCATGCGCGTTTAAAAGCATGTTTTTGTGTGTTAGTGAATTTTCTAGTTGTCTTATTACTATCCTAGTATGTACTACATAGGATATACATACATATGATTAACCTCAGGAAATAAAGAAATGATGTTCAAAGACACAGACTTAGGGCAGTACTTCAAGCCATGTGCTTGGAATTTTCTGAAATTCTTCAATCTTTCTCGAATTTTGAGGTTTTGGTCTGTGAATAGTATATAAAAATAAAAAAAATACCCATACATATAAGTTATAGTCCGTTTGGAGAGGGCCAAAGGAAATTTTAAAATTCCATGTATCCACCAGTGCATAAAAGATATAATACTATACTTCAAATAAAGTTGTCAGTGAGATAAGCCATTCTCTAAATGAGACTTGCAATAGGAGCACCTAATTATCTCAAATTCGGTTGTTTGATTCAGAGTTTTCCCATAGAGTCAGAAGATTATATAGAAGAATAGGTATTAATGTTTTTCTTTGAAAGAGAAAGGTAAATGATTTTAACAAAATCAATTAACACAATATTCGGTGTTGTAAAAATTGGATATATAATTCGTGTTCTTGGGAATGGACATTTGGGGTTTTCTACATAAATAAAATAAAATAAATAGGTTATTACATAAATCTCCTAGTTTAAAGTCGTTTACAGATATGTTCTAATTTAATTTAATAGAAGTCGACTTAAATCGACTTTCCTTCAAAATTTCAATCACAGGTGCAAAAAAGTCTATCAAAATCGATTTTCACACTGCAGTAACATTCTATCCATTGAGATAACAGAAGTCGATTATAATTGACTTTATCACAAAGCAGAAGTCAATTATAATCAACTTCTCTAACAAGTTGACACAATCTGACACTTTTTTAAAGTTGATTATAATCGACTTCAAAACCCGATTTTACTTTACTTCAGTCTTCCATTATGAATATAGAGCTCCCGGATCTATATTGCTATGTAGAAAAAAATTAGAGATTGAGTGTGAGAATTCATAGTGAGATGGTACAAAGTTTTGTTCACATTTTGATACATTATAATGGTGAGATCATAAACACAATTGAGGGAAGACATTTTGTAGTTACATATGCAACAACCATGCTAAGCTCAAGTACATAAAATGAAAGCCCTAACCCCAAGTATAATATAAAAGTCCAAAGTACACAATCACAATATAATCAGCACTAATGTAAAGTACATGATATAAAGGTCGAGAGTACATAACCACTATATAATCCTTAAAATTCTTATGTATATCGTCGTTGTGTTATAGGGAGTCACATTACTAGCCCTCAATGCAACAGGCATGGCGGGTAGTGTTTATGATGGTTATGTATTTTATACTTTTATTATGTACATAAAGACTTTTAATGATTATATAGTGGTTGTGTGCTCTGGACCTTTATATTATATACTTTGCATTAGTACTGATTATATTGTGATGATGTACTTTAGACTTTTATAATATACTTTAGGCTAGGGCTTTCATTTTATGTACTTGAGCTTAGCATGGTTGCATGTGTCACTATAAAATATCTCCCATGTGTTTATAATCTCACTATTATAATGTATCAGAACATGAATGAAACTCTCTACCACCTCACTATGAGTTTTCATACTCAATCTCTAAATTTTTCTACACAGCAATGCATATCCGGGAGCTCTATATTTATAATGGAGGATTGAAGTCGAGTAAAATCAAGTTTAAAAGTTGATTATAATCGACTTTAAAAAATGTGTTAAAGTGTGCCAGCTTGTTAGAGAAGTCAATTATAATATACTGTAGAAGTCTATTATAATCGACTTCTGATTTGTGATAAAGTCAATTATATTCGACTTATATTATCTCAACAAATAGAATGTTGATATAGTTTGAAAGTTGATTTTAATCAACTTTTTTGCATCTGAGAATGAAATTTTGAACAGAAGTCAATTTAAGTCGACTTCTATTAAATCAAATTAGGACATATTTATAAATGACTTTAAACTGGGAGATTGATGTAATAACCTATTTATTTTATTTTATTTCTGTAAAAAACCTGGACATTTGTAGTATTTTAAAGTTGGGTGAACCTTTCATCCATTGAATGTGAAACGAAAATCGAATGACATATATATTATTTATGAGTGATCAGATATAACAAATGAAGAAAAATATATATATTAATTATATAATATAAGTCATGATACTTGTACAAAATACTTTATATATGAGACATAAAATAAACTTATGAAATTAATAAAAGAAAAAATGTAATAGATGAGAGAATGTTTATAATTTTTATTAATTAAATGTTTGTGAAGGCTTTTTTATTCTTGAGATTATATATTTAATGTAGAGAACTAATTTAATTCACTTGCAATGACAATAATTTAAATTCTAAAATTTCAACTTTAGAGAGAGTTTTTCCTAACTACCGTCTCAACTTAAAATTGCTTATATATGACCAAGAGAATATGAGTAATGATATATATCTCTTTCTAACAAATGACTTAAAATACCTCCTAATTCAAAATTCCTCATAATCTTAGGGAACAATGGGATAGTTGAAGTCGCAAAGTGATGTGACTAGTAGGGTTTTACTAATTAGGATTAGTGACTTCTAACTCAATACAGTAATGCCTAGCTTGCTTGAGGGACCATAAGGCGAGACATATGTATCTCTGCAGGATCAATTACTCACGGCTGAATGTTTGTTTTGCAATTGCAAGCATCTTGTCAAACAAAAAAGCTAAGTGGGTAGGGAAGGAAGTCTCGGGAGAGAGAATCTCTAATTCTGAAAACCAATTAGTGCAGGCAAGACAAGACCATAGCAGCAATATGAAGCTGTATTAACTGTCTTGTATATTGGTGTCACAAAATCATGCCCAACATAGATGGTTGGAAGAGAGGCCTAATAGTACAAAGGGGCATGATTGTTTGTATAAAGCTTAGTGGCTATGCATGTCAATGCTAGTGTGTGCTGTGAAATCTTCTGAGACAAGAGACTGATGGTATGTTTGATTTGAAAAGAATATACAGAAAAAAAGGAAAAGGGTATGGAATGTTTTAATATAGAGAAAATTTACTTGTATCAAATTCAGCAGCAGTTTTACATAATCATTTGATAAATATCTTATTTTATATAACCTTTTAAATAATAGAATAAAAGTTAATCATTTGGTATTGCATAATTGAATGACCATAAAAGCTCTTGTATATTATATTAAAAAAATTTTAATTTTTATTATCGATTAATAAGGAAGGACATGAGCGGATGCGCACAAATTTTTGTATCAATAGCCAATGAATTATATTTTAAGTGACACTTCTCCTAATCCTTATTTATTTGTCTATTCCCCTTCTTTTCTCCCTTCTGGCCCTACTAAGAGCTAGGCCCCTAGCATAAAATACATTAATTAATAAAAATTTATATATAATTATATCGCGTGAAATTTTCATGAGAACATTTACATGCTATTTTACACCACTATCCAACCAACTGTAGCCACCACCACCCGAGTAATTTCTTCGTCACATTCTTTCTCCTTTTCCTCTTTTTTTTTTTTTTTTTCCAGTGCATGATTTTGCTCATCTTTTTGTCATTAGTAAAGTCCCACAACTTTCTGCGTCTTCTCTTATGCTGATGAGAGAGTACGGTGAAAACAAATTATATTCCCCTTTTGCTCCCTGAACTCTTGTGCAAATTGTAATTATTCTATAATATTCTCTTAACAAATAAACTTCTTATCTGATCTAAGTTACATGGCCAATTTTTTATTTGACAATCATGTAGGACAATTCTTTCCCAAAAACATTGGATTTTCGAGTCTTGATGAGGTTGGCTATATTTTTGTGATAAGAAAATACTTGCAATCAAGATTTGCATATATTACATGAAATTAATTTAGATATAAGTATATAATTTTTTTATCTTATTATATATGACTTTTTAGATAATTATTGTAAGAGTTAAACATTTTTCTTGTTGGCAGGGTTAAACACTTTTAATAATATAACATGTTTGTATAAAAGATTTACATAAATAATATATTAAAGCTGAGCTGGTCATGCTCTAATGGATTTTATTGAAACAATCATATATAAACATGGGATTTGTTTAAAACTAGAACCTAGTCGGTATTAAAGAGTAAAGGTTCATTTTTTCATCCTTAAAATTATATATATTTTATTTTAATAATTAAAATTAAAAAAATTAAATTAATTTATTTCTTAAAATTGTAAACAACGATCCAAATTAATCATTATATTAATGTTCGAGAAAACTAACTTTAATCACTTAAAAAATTAATTTAAATCATATTTTATAATTTTAAAAGCTAAATTAATATTTTATTTATTTGAATGATTATAGTGAAATACAATTATAAAATAAAATGAAGTTTTACTTCTACTATTTAAACTTTAACCAACTATAGGTTAATCGATATTTAATGCCATGCAGCTATTGATGTCGCCTGCCGGTTCCCTGCCTCCACTTTACTTTCTCTGGGAAGGAATCGCAGTCCTTTTTGTCATCATTAATTTACAAATGATTGCATTGGTATCAGTTAATTAAACTTGCAGACACACAGAAATACCACTCAACTGCTATGAAAACCTCAAGTTTTATCTAGGTGAGTAGATCACACTCAATTGTTTGTACAGAAATATGAGTTAGTTTATGCGTTACAGTTTTCCTATCGAGGGGTCTAACAGCACTAATTAAAAACGTCCATTAATAAATTTTTTTGACACTTTTACTAATATATTCAAAATAAAAAAAATTAAAGATTTATTTAGTTTAATTTTTTTCATATTTTATTTTCATCTCATTTTTTTGTTGCTCTCACAATTTTGTAAAAGAAACACAAAAAATAATGAAATTCAATTTTCTGTTTTAACTATTTTTCTGATGAAATCCCAAAAATACAAATATATATATATATTATCTGTATGTGCATATAATAAATAAAAATTGTAAATGAAAACTTGAACCAAACACACTAGGTAGTTTTTGAATCAAAACTTTTTACAAGAGTTTCCTAAATCAATATCTTTAGAACAATCATTTAAAAAACTCTTTATGTTTTTACTCTATTTTCAACTTTTTTATCATTTTTTTGTTAATCATTTTTTTTTATTGAGTTTGCTTATGTTTTTGCATGAGTTATAATCTACTTTTTTTTCTTTTGTTTTGACATGTGGTGATTTAAAATTTTGGAGTTACCCTTTCGAGTGTGACTTTATCTAACTATATATCACTTTCGGGATAAAATTGTATAAGCTCTTTATTTTGTGATATATAGAGGCATATATGTAGTTTATCGAAATTTTCAAAAACACACTTCAACCTTTATTTTGAAAAAAAAAAAAATTCTCACCCGTTTTCACAAAACTATATGGAATCTTTAAAGTTATATATCATCCATCTTCTATCCCACCCATTCTTTAAACAAACTTCTTTTATGAGCTATCTTATTTTTATGTTAGGATATTAGCATGAACTACAATGACCGAAAGAATGGTGATTGGTATATCGCTCAAAAAAAAAAATCCAAATGAACATTATCATCTTATTTTAGAAAAAAATGTTAAATGACACTAATTAATAAAATTAGAGTGTAAATATGTGAAAAATGAAATAAATTAAATTGAAACCAAACGGATGTATACCTATTGTTGAAACCTTGAAATTATAAAAAAGAGCACACTTTTTGAATATCGACCAGGTTCAGCCTTTCTGACCTAAGATTTTCATTTGACTTATAGGTGGCATTTGTGAAATGGTGCCAACAAGTAATTTCAATCATTTGTTTTATTTAGCAAGATTATCGATCATTGCACTTCTTTTTCCTGCTGTAATCTCTTCTCTTTCGGTTGCTTTTCATTTCCTTACCTTGGAAAATGTTGACAATTGCATCTTACTTACCGCTATGGTCCTTGTTTTATGCATCTTCATTTGATTTGAATTCAAGTACTACTAGTTAATTTTATCGAAATTTCTGCCCAATATATTAAATAACAACCATACGAAATACTATATACTACATTTTACACAAAGTAGCTGAAGTTATGTTTGGGAGTTTTAAAATAAGGTAAATAATCATTAATGAAATAGAGAAAAAAATATAAAAAATAAAGTGGGTGGTAAAAAATCACTCTAATATTTGAAAGTTTATAATATAAGTTTGTTTTAGATGGATCTAGGTATATACTATTAGAAGTAATAACTAATTTCATTGAAGCATAGAGCTCTTAAATATGGATTTTGCCTCTAGGCATGAGATCCTCTCCATACACAATATTAGGAATCGAACCCTGATTAGATATTTAAGAAGCCCGACTAACTACCAACTATGCTAAGCCTATTGATTAGTTTATATTATAAGTGAGTTAATAGAATAATACTCATGATTAATTTATAATATAAGTGAGTAATAAAATGATGCATAAATTTTATTGTCCATGTTAATCCTCGCAATTTATGGGTGATTCTCTTACAAGAGATTAAAAAGATGGCAAAACAGCAAAATCTCCCAAAAAAAAAGTTTGCTTCCCTTTCTCATTCTCTGATTTGGGAGATGTGAAATCACTATAGAGAAGGGTTAGGAGAGGTTTGGAAGACCCTTGCCATGCCTCACCCTCCCCAAAACCACTCCGAAAACACAAATACGCCAGACTCGTCCTTGTCTCTCCTCTTCATTCCCTCCTCTACCATCCTCCCAAACAGACCCTAAAGCTACAGAGTTTGTGTTGTGAAATGTGATTGTGAATGGTGTTTGGGGTGGTTGTTGCTGTTGTTGTAGTAATGATGAATACTCATTAGTATTGGATGAGACAAGAGCATGAATAATACATATATATACACATTCCATCAGATTCAGAAGCACTGATTAGGTGTCTGAGTTATGTGACAAGGTGCTGTGCTGCCCTCTGCTTATCACATAATTTTGTCTAGCAACACGCTTACACGCATAATCCCCCCCTTTTAGCTTCTCCCTTCCTGACACGTGGCCCCACCCCCCAGGTACTATCAATTACTACTTAGAGTATTGCATATTTTTACAACACTTTGGAATATTAATTGCAATCGAGTTAGAATTAGTCTTTTACTAAAATGAACACAACTCTAAAAATAAATCAAGAGGATATAGTAGTTTATCATTATTTTACTTTCAAAAGTAGATTTTGATCAAAATATGAAAATTTTTATTTTCTATAAAAATATATTGGAAAACTTAATTCCTCATTATCAGTTGATAAAAAGCACTGTCCAAACAAGCACATAATAGTTTATAGTATTTTATGGTTCTTAATATTATTTTGTTTTGGCATATTTTAAGTACATTTCTTTTGGTACATTAGAATTTTAAAAGTAATAAAATTCAATTTATAATCTCATATAAATTATTCAAGTTGCCGATCACTAAGTTAACCCAAGAACCATACATATTTTAGGTATATTTGAATAAATTTATCTATAAAGTCAAAATAATTTGTATTAAAAAGTTTCAAATTATTTTTTTTTGAGAATAGTTATTTTCAAAAATCAAATTATTACCTCATACACTTCGTAATCAAACAGAGCACTGAGAACAGCAGAGTAAGCAGAGCAGCCCCAAATTGCTGCGGCTGAATTGCAAAGTTGCATGCATTTTTGTTTCTGTTGGCCACTTCTTTGCCCCAAAACACGAAGGGACGTTTGTTGGTTACACCCAACTCATTCTGTCGACCCAAAATTTCACCCCCTTTTTTTTTTCTTTTTTTTTTTTGGGGGGGGGGGGGGGGGTAAGTACTTTTAAACTCAGCAATGATAAGCTTTTTGAATATTATCAATTAGGTTAGGAAAAACTTATTTTAAAAACAATCTTAATCAGTACTCAAGCAAGTATTAATTTCACATTCAAAACGTGTAAATACTAACTTTTTTAAGCTTAAAAAAAGTGCTGAAGATTAAAAATAAAAAATAACACACATTACTTAAAAAATAACATTTTTATAATATTTAATGCAGTGAAGAATATTACGTATTTATTTTTATGAGCTACTTTTTGGTTTTGTTCTTAACAAGTACTTTATTCATTTTAAAATTTATATACATACAAATAAAAAGGTTAATAAACTATTTTAACGATAGTTAAAGATAAAGTAATTTTATTGAAATGTTTTTACATTATACCTATAACCTAATATATATGTTTCACTCACTCTTTTAATACGTGTAAATGATATAAAGATAAAATTAGAAAAAACTATCAATAACTTGTTAATATTTGAAATAAATAGATAATTTAAGGTATATAAAAAAAATATAAGTGATGTACTATAGACCATGCTTATAAAATTTAACATTATTTGACGTACTTTTATATACATCAAAATGGATGAAGAAATGTTGAGGCATTTGTTAGTAAAACATAAATACTACTAATTTGTTATTATCATTTTGTTTTTGCATCATGATTTTCCCTTTTCATATGGTCTCGTAAAGGTAGAGATGTAGAAGGGCCCCCTAATTACGTATGTCCCAAAATAAAGTAGCCATTTAGGCATAGAAGTCTTAATTAAGGTTACTAACAAATAATGATGTTCTAGTTTAATTCAGTCATTTGGGTGCTTTTTGACCTTGTTCGTATCCAATGAGCATGGCTTTTAAGTTTTTAACTTCCAATTAAGTTTTAAGGTCAAGAAAAAGCTATAGGAAAGCGATGTTTTTCCAAAAGTTCGTGTTGCTTCTCATCAGTTTCTCACTCTCACTTTGGGATCATTTTGAGGGTGTAATCACTGATTTGTACATTGTGATTAAAAGGGGTTTCACTAGTGGCTTAATGGTAGACAATGTACTTATCGTTATCAAACTTTGCTTAGTCTAATCCATCGACCAAAAGTACAATTTACTTTATTTTCTTTAATCCCTTTTTTCATTCTAATTCTCCCGCTTCTGGATCTTAGTTGCAACTTTATAATCTCTCACTTTATGAGCTTTTGAAATTTTGCAATAATAATATGCATGCCTCAGTGTTCAAACAGAAGTGTGCATGAGTCTCAAGCATGCCACAGTGAGCCATTTGACGTGTTAGAATTTGTGACCACCTAACTTTTACGGCATTATTAAGAAGCCTTTTTGCAAATAGAATTTTCTTTCCTTTTATTGGGGTGATTGTATAGAGATTCTAGAAATGCTACAGAAGGAGAATGAAAAAACATGATAGACTAATGAGGGTCGAATCTCTAACTCAATATCAACAATATTTTGAATACAAGATTTAGAAGAGATGTTATTTGAACTAAACTCACTGATCAGGTATAGAAATTTATTTCTGCATGCTTAAACGTATCCAAGCCTAAATCTAACTACTAACTATTAACTAGAGTTGCCATAATTTATAAGAATTTGGTTTGTAGCCTGCTAAGAATTGAGTTTGATTTTTCTTGTTGATGTGAGGACATCGTTAATAAGCGATTTCATAAGTCTCTTGTAAATGCTTCCATTCAGCTCAGAATGTGCTATGACCTTAGTGAACCAAATGACTTGATGCTGAATCCACCTAAAAGTTTACATTCCAACAAAATCTGAATACTAGCTATTTCTAGTAAAGCTTAAATCTATAGAATAAAGTTAATCTAACTGTTAATCAATTTGTTATCTTATGGAGCTAAGAGATGCAGATGATATAGCAGTGTCACCTATCCGAATTTCTGATTTGCAAGTTGATTCATATGCTCTTGTTATTGTAATCTCACTGTGGGTGTAGTTGAAGTGACTATTGTGGTATGATTAATGGTATCATTGTTGTAGATGTAGTTGGTATCCGCATACTACAATGTGGAAACTATAACTATAACTACCTCAAATTATAACTGAAATTTTATTCAGCTCCTTTATGTTAAGGTAAAGCATCACTCTAATTTGCTAAAGACAAAATCCTAAGTACCATTAAAGAAAGAAAAAGAATGTTTTGAAGAGCTAATAAAATTCTCTTTCCTAAACCGATTTCATAGACTAAAACTGAAAGACAGCACTTTGTTTTTTGTTGGAAGTGACATATTGAGGGACAATAATTGAATGATACTATTACTATGCAAGCTCTTTCTTACACGGCAAGGAAACAAATAGTTTTACTATTTATGGAAAATTCAATTTGATGCCATACAAGACTATGAATATTTTTAAATGGGATTTGTCTTTCTTGGCCTGCACTATATGGTTTTGAAGACAGGACTAAATGTTTCATGTACCATCGAGTTCCCTTGATGGAAGTGACAAAAATAGTTTAGGGAAACCTTACACACTAGCTTTGTCCTTAAACTCCTGTAGAAAATGTTGATTGAAATTAAAACAAAAGTTTTTTTTACCTTTACTGGAGAAGATTCTCAAATATAGGTGTGGTCGTTTTCAGTCCCCGCACGGTTTAACGTTCACTAATAAGATTCTTACAAACATACATGTATATATATTGAATTATGTTATTTGTGATTATAATACATGAGACATCATATATTATTCACTAGTGGATGAGATGTGGACCTTATTCAAATAAAGTCTACATCTCATCTAATGGTGAATGAGATGTCAGTCGATATACTATTTCATACTTTGTGAATACAAATAACATTTTTATTTTTGCCATGCTTTGCCAGCACCAATGTCACTCAAATGCTCAATGTTCTCTTCTTGTGAATTCCACCCAAATTTGCTCCGCCAATTCTAGCAACAAATCTTGGATTGGTTTTGTCACTTTGTGTAATTTCAACTTGCACGCGTAGAAGGATATACAAGAACCCCTAACACGATTCTAGCTACCTAATAGTGGTTTTGGTTCTTTGTTTGAGTAGGTCAGACAGGGGTGTATAATCACAAAATCATGTTTGTCTATTTTGTGTTGGATATATATGAGTCTAAATATGTTTAGATTCCCCATGTGTTTCAAACATGAAAAGACTGGCATCTAGAGTGCGTTTGTTTGGAATTCTGAGCCCAAAATCACTTTTTTAATAAAAAAGAATCACTTTTTACATATTGAAATAATTTTTAAAAAAATTAGAATTAAACAAAATAGTTTTAAATTTTTTTGAAACTAAAAAGAATAGTTTTTTAAAAAAATTAATTTTTAATTTTTTAATTATATATAAAATTTTAATTTTATAATCACTTTTTTTAAAATATAAAATAAATGCATCCGTAATACAGCTTAGTCTTCCATCAAGTCCATTTTAGGGAGTATACTTTCGAGCAGAGTGAGGGTAAAACCTTAAAAACAGTACTTCATGTTAAACTTGTTTTTTATCTGTATGTGTTATTTTTTCTACCTGTGCTTATCTTTCTTCGTATCGAAATATACAGTAGTTAAAATGCTACTATTCAAAAACTATGGTCCAACATTTTGTAAACTTGTTTGATTTTACATTGGATTTTCCTTTAAAAGAGACTTAACTTTGAATTGCTTTTGTGGTTAGTGCACTCAATTTTGTTAAAATTACTTTCTACATAAAAACATCAAATGATTTTGTGGTTAGTGCACTCAATTTTGTTAAAAGACAGAACGCTCTATTTTAAAATGATTTTTTAACTAAAATTAATCTCAGTAAAATCAAGATCATCAATAAATGAAACACACACACTAATGTAGCTAAGTGAGGTAGGAACAGAGGAGTTCTTCATTTTGACAATTTAAAGATTCCAAGTCTAAATTTAAATTACCCTATTTTGGAATACAATAGGGAACTAATTAATCCTTCTTAACACTATAAAACTGAACATTAGCACATATCATCATAGTTTATATTCCTAGCACATATGTGCACAATTGAAAACATGCAATGAGTCTACTGACTCCACTCAAGGATCATAAACTGAAATATGGTCGATTGATCAAAACAAAAGGGGTCTATATGATATGATTATGATGGTGATAATGCGCCACAAGGGGACTATACACGAATGTCAAAAGTTTCCTGAAAAATACTTGGACAAAGATAAGGGATTTGCAGAGTCATTTGGCAAGGAGCGCTTGGCATGTACCACTAGCAGAGGATAGGGGGTGTCATAGTCAGGGTATAGGAGAAGAAGACAAAAAAGGCCTGCTACATGTCAATTGAGTGGTTTGACTTTCAGGTCCACACACATAGCATAGCCCATATCTCTCTGTTCAGTGTGTGCCATGTATTGGAAAGAGCAAGAATTAAACCCTGCCCCTTAGCCTGATCATTCTCCATTCAATGGGGTCTTGACACGTGGCAACCCCACTATGATACAGCGACAACACTCTTTCCTATCCCTGCCCCTGCCACTCTATCCTCATCAATTACGGTTATAATCATGATTCATTATACCAATTTTCTTGCATGGAAATGCAGAGCAAGTTCTTCCTCGTTACTTCCTCTCATTTATTTGGGGTTTTTTATTTTTTATATGCTGTGTCAATTTAATAATTCATCATATATAAAATTGTGTAAAAATTTACATAAATATAATGTGTAAATTTTACCATTGGTGAGATTTGATGTAAAAAATAATATTTTTTGTTTTCCAAATCTTGCCATTTTCGAGATTTGGTTTAAAAAATAATATTTTTCATTTTTTAAATATTGCCGTCGACAAGTTTTGAATTAAAAAGTAATATTTTATTAGTGAAATCCGGCGAGATTTCATGAAATCCTGCCATTGACGGGATTTCATACACCATAATCATGTAATTAACCAAACTAACCCATATCATGACAAATTTTACCTTCTCCCACTATATTAAAAAAAATTACCCATTTACTTGCATGGAAATGCCATGCTGACTGGTTTGGTTTCCTTTACTACTATCAAATAAAATAGTATTTATTATTTGTTTTAATTATTAAAAAATCCACGTATTTTAAACTTTTTAAATGCTAAATTATTTTAAAATGTATATTAATAAGAGTTTTTCTGATGAGTGTGCTAAATGGCACTTGCCAGAGAATTAAAAGTAGTAAATCTTACATTAAAAGATATATTTTTAAAGTTTCTAAGACAATAAAGAAACTAAAAAGCATAAAAATTGTTACTTTTGATTTCGCAATGAATATCTTTTGCTAGAAAAAGGTATTAAATATCTTTTTATTACCTTATTACCAAAAAGAAAAATATCTTTTTACCTTTCAATGGGCTAGGTATTTTTGTTTATTTTTTTTAAAGTAAATAAACAAGGTGTTGGAAAAATTGTTAAAAGTACATAATATTACTCTTTGAAAAATATTATTTGTACTCATTATGCATGGGACACCGTGCCGACTCACATCTTATCCACCATTAGATTGAATGTGGATCCCACTTGAATAAGATTCATACCTTATCTAATAGTGAATGAGATGTGAGTCAACATAATGTCCCATGTATAGTGAGTATAAATAATATAACTCTTACTCTTTAGATACATATATACAAAAAGGGTTGTATCAACAAGATTAGCTACTCTAATAAGTGACCTCCACTATCAAAAAGTGGGAAAACGTTCAAACTCTAAAGAATATATTATTGAGAGAATCTTTCAATTGTAGAACAGTAGAACTATTCAAAGATTTGATCTCAAAGTAACGAATTAGGCAAACTTGTTTTGGAGATCACCCGTAACCATGCGGATTGAAGGGTAACTAAAATGGTCTAATATATATGCCAAAGCCTAATTTGAAGGAGTTTCCTATTTACCTAAAGTGAGAACTCAATCGAGCTTGCGTTGTTATTTGGAGCCACATATTGGTCAATTTTTGTCCACTTGTTATTAAAGTCTATGGTATTTACATTATATATCATGAAAGAATAGGCCTTTTCTAGCTGATTTTATTGGTGTGGGCCAAAAGCCTCGCATTAGAAGAAATGTTAAAAATTTGATTTGCATATCGAGACCATACAACAAAAATGAATAAGTCCTAGTAAAGTTTCATTTTATATTTTTCTTGAAGATATTGCAATGCCTTTAAATGGAAACTGTGTTCCTTATTCTCTTAGCTTCTATCCTTCTTTGGAAAAAGAGTAAAGATTTAATGCTATCAATAGCTTCTCTTTTGAATGATATAACAACCACTTTTTTGACTACATTTGTTTGCATGCTCCTTTGTTTCTAACCGAATCACATAAGACGGTTGAAAGCTTCTTTAAACTATGGAAAGTTCGGGACTTCTTTTCTTGTTCAACAAATTTTACCACTTTATGAAAGAAAACATGATTATAAAAAGGATTCACAATGGATTACCTTTTTCACTTTTATGTGTTTTTTTTATATATTTAAATGTCTAATGTATGAAACTACCAATTTTGAACCAGCTCTAGTCAAACAAAAAGTACTTCAAGGAACAATAACATGCAATCAATTGGACAGCATATGCTTTGGATCAATCGCTTTCTTGATATAACATAATAAAAAATGTAAGAGTATCCCATGCATACCCATATTTTTGGATCGAAACTATGACTTGTGAAAGAGTCCAAAACTCATGCTTAGAGGTATCTCCTAGTTACTTAATTGACACGGTTCTATATGTTCCATGACCCAATGCATGCTATGCCCTTTTCTTCTATTATTTTCAAGAAAGAATAATGACTCGGGCATTTGAATTTCATAAGGACTAATTAATCCATTTTCTTAAAAGGTTTGAACTAGCTTCCTTGACCTACGACATCAGCATGAGAGATATATTAGATCACTCCGTTTGAATATTGCATTAGCATTATGAGTCGCTAAGGTTAAAAGGTGGCATGAGATCTTTTACAAGCCTTACATTGGCAGAAAAAGTTAATAAGGAAAAGACAAAAACAAAGGTGGTGGCATTTAAACGTTAGTAAAAGGCAGCTGATATGGCTTTATTGATATTGAAGACTATTTGTCACATATTTTTTAGACAGTGTGACACTTCAAACTGACATTCTAAGCACCGCCAATGCTTTTTTTGGGACTTTATTTCATTAAAAATTATTCCTGTTTATCTAGCTTTCTCATGTTAATTACCATCAACATACTTGATTTTTCTTGCTAATAAATTTTCTCAATTTTCACTTCTTAAACTAATCACATATTACTAATTGGAAAAGTATAGTAGTAAATATGTGAAGTGAATGGCTGACATCAATTATAATATATTAATATTGATCAATGGCAGTCCATGAATTTTAAAAATGTTGAATCGGTAGAGTTATGAAGGCAAGCATGCAAGCACTATGATATAAAAGCATACATAGGCTGTTCATGCTAGACATGATAGTGAACGAATAATAAGTTTGCTGCATCGATTAGCGAAAAGAAAGCTTAAGCTTTGGTTGGATTTTCGTGTTTTATTTTCGTGTTTGGTATGGCTTGGCTTGCAAGACAGATTTCCAACGATATATGAGTAGCTACGATGCACTTGTCTCTAACTTGCACTCTCTAATCATTGCATTTAATCTATTTATTCAAATCTTACGGCTATATGGCCGCTTTGATTTGCACAAATTTGCATGATATATGCTCATAGGAACTCGGAATTAGGCAAGTTTCAACTGTATCAAAATAAACTAATAATAACACAGTGGCATTAATTAATTAATTAATGAGTAGAATACTCCTCCTTTTCCAGAATATTTGTTCATTTTTAGGAAAAATTATTTTTTAAATATTTATCAATTCACATTTCAATAAAGTTAAATTTTACCGTGACTAATTAATAATTATTAATATAACATTTTATTTTCAATCATTTAATATACTTCACAATTAATTATCATTAGGGTATATCAGTCTATATACTATAATTTTATATAGAAGTACTCTATTATCATATTATTTATCATCTTTTTTAATACTCATATTTATTCAAATTTAACAAGTATTTTGAAAGGAGCGGAGTAATTGAAAAGTTTACTTGATTACAAATTAAAAAGAAAATGGACTAGTGAGTAGAACAGCACACTAGATTTTGTTTTTCTTTTCTTTATATTAAATAGGAACTAAAGACAAAATGGGCTTTCTTTTCATTCTTTGAAATTATGTGCTTTAGTTTTAGGAAGGTAAATGGGTTCGGAATATTCTTTCTAGAGCCAACTTTGTTGAAGAATATTCCATTGAAATCAGGCAATGTAGGCACACAAAAAAATTTGCTGACCTGCATGAATTGTTTGACCCTAGTGTGTCACAACGCCCTACGGGAACGTGACATAGTGTTTGTTGCTTATTGTCAAATGTCTTGCCTCGAGTACCCTTGGGGCCCACATTAACTATTTCTGAAATTGTCGTCATATCAAACATTTGAGCTTTGAGAGCCGCCACATGCAGTTCAATGTGGCCAAACATTGAGCGTTTGCCCCATAATTATTATTATTATTTTTCAACTCAGTGATAATCTTTAACAGTTGCATTTCATACTCAAAGCTTTTATACAAGCAAACTTTTGTCTCAACTCTAGTCTATTGCCCTAGTCTATAAGATGAGTTCTTACTAGTTACAAAGTTCTCTCATGCTTCAGTTCCTTATAACGTGCACATTGTACATTTCTACAAATGCCATAGATGTTATAAACTTTTGAATCTCAGATAAATAAGTGAGTCGTATAATTTTATTTCATCTAACAACTATTATGATCCCCATAAGAAATTCTGGCAATAATTTTCCGGTTGGGTTATATTGTTCTCTTTTCTTTCTTTTTTTTTTTTTGGTTTGTTTCAAATCCTTCACCTATCATCATCTGCAAAGTCTGGTTCAAGGGGCTTTCTCAATGACCCAATGAACACGTTAAGCTCGGGCCCATACCTCAAGCTCCTACCTCTCCTTGGGCTTGCTGCCAATTTTGCTGCAGACATTGAAAAACTTGACCCACTAAGTGGCTGCAAAGGGGCAGAGAAATGTTCAGGCCCATTTCCAAGCCCATGGGCCATCATCATCATGGTACTCTCCTTTTTCTTGAGGTCACTAGTTTCCTTCATTCTCTTATACCTAAACCAAGCTGCTTGTATGAAGCATGCAGCCCATGTTCTCCACTGATGGGAATGGAACCTGAAAGTGTGCCTAAGTTGCTTGCTATGTAGCCTTCTGAATTGGGCTGAAACAAATTTCAAGTCTTCAGCAATGAGTGCAAAGGCTTCAACTTCAGTTATGGCCTTAACTGTTCTTGTTGAGGATGGAAGGGCCACAATTGGACGAGGGTCCAAGGCCCATGTAAGAAGCTCCTCTCCACAGAAGTCACCAGGCCCAATTCTGCAAGAGTTGAAGAAACCAGTTCTGCCACCATTGGTTGTGCAAGAGTCTAGGTGGCCTCTCACAATGAAGAGCATCTCATTGACAAGGTCACCTTCACGGACTAGGCACGTGCCTGGAGTGCACAGAGATGGCTTCAGCCTCTCACATATTGCATCTAGGATACTCTCATCCATCTGATCAAATAGTGGTACCTGACATAGGCCAAGAAACACAACAACAACATAAAACTTAGTATATCACCGATTCAAAATTTACATCTTATATTCAGGTCAATTTTGATATTTGTACACTAATCTCATACAAATAACTAGATAGTTTGGTTATATTACTATTGAATCTGCCTCAAAAAAGAAAAAAAAAATGATGACTGATGCATTGATAACTAGGTATATTTTTAGTTATCTTATTAGTAAAAATAAAGGGAAATGACATCAAATCTCATATTAGTCACCTTACAGTATTCACCACATTCATAATAATATTTGTACAGAAAATTAAACCACCTGTTATACATTGATCTTCTGATGTCTACAATAATATCTAAGTCATAGGTTCAAAATGTATTTCTGTTTAGGACACTAACAATAGGTGATGAATACAGAAGATTTTAATAATGGGGACCAAAATAGTATGTAAATATAATAATAAATGGGATATGCTCTATTTTATTATTTTGTCTTGTTTTAAATTAGTGTGGGGTCAAATACCTGATATATGGGGGGCAAAAAATATGCATATCCATATAATAATTTAAATTTTTTAAAAAATTTTGTGGGACATGAGCCCCCACATATCAAACAATGGATCCGTTCCTACGAATAATATAACAAAAATGTTATTTTAATATCATAAAAATAGATGTCTCAACATTTTATTACTATTGGATTTGATATCGGTCCTCACTTATCTCATCTATCTATCACATTTAATGGTGACAAAGTAGGTGTTTCAATGAAAACCCACTTTTGGGTGTTGAAATATCATAATCTAACAATAGAATTTGATATCATCAACTTTGTTCAAGATATAAACTATTTTTTAACCCACCAACTTAATTCTGATATAGTTAAATATAAAGTGTTGTATGTATTATCTAAAACTAGAGCATATATTTCTCACTAGGAGTTAGACACTGCATGAGAATCTTATTTGGAACTTCCACAGTGCACAAAACTTAGTCAAATTAAAAAGGACATGCAGAAAAGAAAAACTATATGTGAAATTTACTTGTCGAACTAGATTAAGGCAAAGGTGGCGCTTAATGTCACGTCTGAGATCAGCAGGAAGGTCTCTGAGAATGGTTTCCTCATCAACTCCACGTGTAGCAACCCATCTCAATTGGTCATAACGTCTCACATTTTGCTTAAGGTAACTTGGGAGCTGCCTATGGTGCATCCATCTTTCAGTATCTGTCCTTCTTACTCTCCACTCTTCTAGCCTCATAGTGGTGGATTGCAGGTAGGTCTGTTATAATAATCAAATAAAAACTTTTATGAAAACCAAACATGCCATAAGGAACATTAATATACCAATAGTCAATGAGTTTGTTTTTGAAAATATTTGCCAGGTCCTGAAATTTGCAGTGTATTTACTTACTTGCATATTGCCTATGAGCAATGCAAAAAGCACCAACCCAAGAATTGCAACAATCACAGCAAAATTGATCTCTGTAACATGTGTGCTTGTAAAGAGATTCTGTCCTACAGAGCTGAAAAATTTGACACAGAATTTGTTAGAAATTAAATTAGAATACCACAAAAGACACAATAAAAATGATTTATTCTCTTGGAACATGAAGTTCATGAAAACATGAATTCAAAAAATTTATTATCTATTTGTCTTTCTCACAGATACAGTTGATTGGAACCTCATAATATCAGTATCATCTTTGATCCCTTAAGTATGCTCATTGCCATCAAATTAAAATAGGTACAGCAAAGGAGGAATAAGTTTGTTCTTTGATGGATTATCCAACTTTGGCATCAGCAAATTGAGTTACCTTAAATTCCTCAGTCCCCACCAAAGGCAGTAATAGTATTTGTTGAAGAATTTCGAGGCCGTAATATCCAAAGTCAAAGCATCAGCAAAAATGCCATACTGAAAGAAATCACTGCTCTGATCACATAGATCTGAGATATTGCTTGATTTGAACCAAGCAGTCCTATCCGGATCACCTATGCTTTGACATTCAAGATAATGATACTTGCAATCTGGATACTGAAGATTACAAGCTTTCTTCCAACATTCATCTTGCCTTTCAATTGATAATAGATACCAAGAGGATCCTAAAACCTTTTTGAAATAGAGAAACAATTAAGAGCTGAACCAAACAATAATATATATATATATGATAAACACATGAGGAAAAAAATGTGTTAATACATTAAAAGTAGAAAGCTACTAGTACTAAGCGCATCCCAATTTCTAATGCAGAGAATTATTTGGAACGGTGACTCACATGACTTGCCAGCATATAGAGCATCAGATTATATGCTGCCCCAGCCCAAGCTTTTTCCATCATTACTCCTTTTGCCTTTATGATTTCATGTGATAGAGGATAAATAAGATACAGCCTCAAGAGGTATTGAAAAATGGTAACAAGGCGCAGAACATGCCTTGAAGCTAACATTTGTGACCCCTTTAGATTTGGAATTACTGCCCAAATCAACACCTGACATTCATATGAAATTGTTGTAAGTTGCAGCAGAAGAAACACAAACAGCACTTTGAACTGCAAGATCAATTTAGTTAAGAAACGGCCCTGAGAAATGCAGCCAATGGCACAACTAAGAAGTAGAAAATCATTTTTTTTTTATCATAGCACAAAGTAGATGGTTATATCAATTTGCAAATGTTATATTTATATATTCACATACATATATATTGGCTTTATCAATTCGCATGTGTTTTGGACATGTCTGAATTCTAAAACTTGCCATTGACTTTATAAGAACCAACTCACCCCTTCTTTTTTCCACCATTACAACTATTCACAAATTTTGTGCTCAGTGAAGAAAATAAATACAAATTACATATCAGGAACGTACTTGTGGAAGTGGCTGTGCAGCCACTAGATCAAGCCAAAAGTCCCTATGCAGGTAATTTGATGCAATCTTGGATGAGTCTATAATCAGCTCTCCTCTCCCAGAAACACGAGAGGAAGGAGCAATATAAGCAGTTTGGAACCGAACATAAATTTGAACAATGTAAAATGCATCAACCATTGACCGAATAATGGTAAGGGACACTTCAAGACCATTAGACATATCAATGCACTTGTCTTTCTTAGCCACTGGTAAGTAAAAGAATAGAGGATCCACAAACAATGAAATCAAGCATGCTACCAAGAAGAATTGGTTCCATCTATTCACTCTAGGACCCCTAGGATCCAATATCAACATCTCTGCTGCATCAAAATCCTCAGAAAAGACCCTGGAAAGTTCTCTTCCCTCCGCTGACTTGCCTATTGCACCCTTCCTAAGCTTCTGTTTCCCACTCATTATCTTATAGTCTTCCATGGGCAAGTGACAACTTTCTTTGCTCTCTGTTAACATCTCTGTCTCAAGATCATCACGAAACCTGGATGCACATGTGATCATGAATTTTAGCACTGAAACTAAACCAAAGGGTAATGATAATATAGCCTGCCTAGTCCTAAAAAATAGTAAATAAATTGATAACAACAACGCTACACAATGAGAATTTTGGCCAGAATTTGATGTATCAGAACGATGTGGAAGATTTTAGGATAGTGGAATGGGAATACAGCAATCAATGGTGCAAAAAAAAAAAATTATTAGGAGTCCACCCACGATAATGGCACCTAATTTAGACTGTTCAATTCTAGTAGAAAATGTCAGGCTTCATAGTATTGTTCAATTGATAAATGTTCTATAAGATGAAGTAAATAGAGGCACTGACATAAGTTACACTAAATTAATTCTGAATCAGGTGCAAATTTGCAACACTCACAAGAGGGTAGACCATGCAAACCTTACAGATCTTGATCTACCAGAAGCCATAGTTCTCTTGTCTAGTTCAGCTTGTGAGCTTCACCCTGCAAAGAGACATGAGAAAGCACCATATATATACATATGTATTGACTACCATAAAAGATACTTGACTTAAGATCTCAACCACAGAAAAAAAAAAATATGAAGCAAAAATATCCGTACCGTATCTCCCAAAAATCATGTGACAAAAAAGTAGCACAACTAATAGTGTTCATAAGCTACTAAGTACACTAATCTTTACAGGAAAAACCTGTGAATTTGGCACTGCTAAAAGCTTAGGAGGGACTCAAAGTCTTCTCTCCTTGGACTTTCATGGTCATATATGGAAGTTACTTTTTCTGATGAGATAAAAGGATGAAAATCGTGAAAGGAAATGAAACATACATGACATTGAATGACAGAGAGCCACCAAAACTCTCTTTATATCCACTTCTTCCGTTTTGTATAGCCATGCAAAACTTTATGGTGCAATGTGGGAAAACGTATCACTGAAAAATAGAAAAATAGCACATTCAAGTTCAATTGATAGAATAGAAGTAGAAAGATTAGGAGCAGTATTTGACATGTACCACAAATTCTTTGACATGAATCTCCTGAATCTCAAAGTTGTCAAAAACACTGAACAAAACCAAAAGATGGGTGATGGAGCAGTCCTCATTCTTTTCTTTTGGTAAAACACTTTGCTTATTTCTCCTCCCACTATGCTGGCTTCTGTTATTGTTCCAAATGTCGAGTAATGTTATTTATATATCAGAAGTGAACGTTACAAACAGACACTGAAAGGAAAAAAAATTTAGTAATAACAGGTGAGCCAAGGTTTTGTGTCTCTTTTTATGATGTCCACTATTATGTAAAAATAACTTTACTCAATTGTGTGAGAATAAGTCAGAAAAATAAAGTAACTAGAAGATTACCTATTAGATAAAATTGAGATCATGTCACAGTTGTTCATACTGCATATAGCATTTGAAGCTTTCAAAGTGACATGGGGCCTATTCACGTGTAGAATAGAATGCTCCTCTGAAGGGATAGAGGAAGAGCATCAAACTTCAGAATTGCATTGCATAATAAGCTCTTTTTCTATTATGACTTTTGCAGAGATTTTAAGGACCTTGAGAACCTTGTCCAACAGAAACACAGATTGATGTCACAACTATTAATATTATGCTGCTAACGGTTAGAGACAAGCTCCAAGCAAATTCATCCACCCTCCTCTCAACTGCATGTACTGCACTGTGCTGGGACAGTTATTGATTAAAATTAGGAACTTATAGATTTAATCCAATCAATATAATAACTTGTGACATTATTTTATTTTGTTTCCATGAAATTAATTTTTGCGTGATTATTATAATTATCTTCATTTATCATATATTTTCCGTAACTTCTTACTTCTAAGACATTTTCACGGCTTACTCCTCCTAATTTTCATTCACTTTTCATTCCGTTCTTCCTTCTCATTTTTCTTAAGTTTCAAGTCATGTTGCTATAAGCTGGAGTTGATGCTGAATTGCTGATGATGAAGGCAAAATTCTTGAAAATAAATCAGGTCAAATCAAGATGTTGAGCTTTTAAAAAGATGGTGGCTTTGGTTATCAAGCTATTTTGACTTAATTTCACTCACAAATTCTCTTAAAATTGAGGTTAATATTTTCTTGACTTATCAGCTTAATCAATCCTCCTACCAAATATCATTAACCACATTGAGAGGACTTATAGGGCTAGGCAGAATAACCGTGACTCGGGCCAAAAGTGTGACAATGTGAATGGTGAATGAATATGAATATGCAGATTAATGGTGATGGTGCAAATTGCAAGGGTAGTAGACTGGTAGCATTGAAGACAAAGATGTGCATGCACCATATACCTCAACTACCCGTAGACAGAATGATAAAAAGCCGTTGTAGCAATCACAGGTATATGCCAAGGATGCATGACACACGCTACAAGTAACTATTACACACCCTCCAAAAAGCATTATTGTTTTTGTTATTAATATGATAAAGGATAAATCCAGTTATTATTATAAAGTCTAGATACAATGGTGTATGTGATGTGCGTACAGACTACAAAATTAGACTAATGTCCCGTATCAATGTATAGCTACAACGTACTACTTGGATTTTAATGGTTATCATATAATCATATGATTTATAGCAAGACAGAATAACACCGTTTGATTCATATAACTAATCCCCTTTAGTCACTTTTACCCAATGAGGCAAAACCTGATTTTGTATTAAGGAGCTAAAGTGAGTTTATAAAAATCTGTGTAGTTGGCTCTGAAGTTCAAGATATATTCATCAACGCCACGTCTTCAAGGGATTCAGCATTTAAACATAGTTGAACGTGCAAGTACACAACAGAACCGAGTAGGAGAAAATTTCACACAAGTATACGAGGAAGAAAGGAAAAAGAATCCCAATAAACTTTTGAAAAATACTTGAGAAGAAACTATTATCTGCAATTCTCCATCACTTGATGATTTTTGTCAATTAAATGCTCTTCATCTAGGTGACAAGAATTTAGTAAAATACAGTGATCAAGAAGGAATTCCACGCCAATTACCCCAACACAACATGAAGCCAAAAAAAATGGTTATCACAAGTACACAAATCACACAATTCCTCTCTTGACTGAGCATATATGGAAGATCAAATCCTCAAAATTGGCGCTTGGGCTTAGAGTCTGCTAATGAAACTCTAATAGCTCTGCCATTCAAATCCTGCAACCAATAATAGCAAATAATCAAATTGTTGTGATGAAATGAGATGCCACCCATTGTGCCCTATCAAATACGAATTGACAAATCCTAACTCATTAAATAGTAATTTGTGTTTAATAAATGGATACTTTCATGCATGAAAGCCAAATACACATATTTTCAAACACTAATGAACATTCCTGTAAGATAATCAAGCTTTTATCGAGCAAAATGTGAAGAAATAATTTCAATGATCCCAAATTTTCCAATGATGAAAATTGTTGCACATTCATGAAAATTCTTGCACTAATGAGATTCCAATGACGTATCAAAAATCATGTTCTATGCAACTAAATTTGATATGTGAATTCTGAAAAGAAAAAGCACTACCTAATTTACAAGGATCCCAAAACATAATAAAACATGGCATAAAAATCAAACTGCAAAATCTTAATTTGTCCACTTCGCAGAAGGGAAGTGTTTGGATGCTTACCACACCATCCAAGGACTCAATAGCACTGTTAACCTCTTCAGGGCTACTATAAGTCACAAATCCAAATCCCCTTGATCTTCCACTTTCCCTGTCATAGATTACCTTGGCTTCCAAAACCTTTCCTTGTTCACGGAATAATGACTCAAGTGCTAAGTGGTCAACACCCCATGCAAGATTACCTACATGAACACGGTTTCCATTATCTGAAGAAAAACCACCTCTGCCAGGAGATCTGAATCGAGAACTCTCGTTCCGAGCAGGAGGTGGTCCACAATTCACTCTCAATGGCCTTCCATCTAGTTCCTGCAAATTTCCAACAAATCTGTTCTTAGAAGTGATAACTGACAAACAGAATAATCGAAGTACCATATAGAATACATCAATACAATAACAGACAAATTCAAATTTCAAAAAACAGCATGTTTGAATTATAAGCTATTTTGAACACAAAATGAGCTAATACAAACAGACGCTAACACTGTTAAATGATGTCATAGCTAACTTCACTAAACAGGTCATAATCAGAAACAATGACCAGTAAAAACAGTTCCAACTTTCTGAAACACAAATGAAGCAGGACCACAAATACAATGTTGTACTATCATCAAACAAAACACCACCAACTCACATAGCCATTGAATTGTTGAGTAGCTGCTTCCGCTTCCTCGGCCGACGACATGGTCACAAAACCAAAACCCCTGCTTCTTCCAGTTGTCTTATCATAAATCACCTGTCAAAATTTCCAACATCAGAAGAAAAAAAAAAAGTGCTAATACAGACAGCACAATCAAGTTAGTTCTGTTGTTCAACTTATTCTGTTATAGCATGTCGTGTACAACCTCTCATGCAGTTAGCAAAGTCAGTTAAGCTCTCTCTGAGTAGCAGAATTGTATATAGAACATAACTTGTGGATTCAACATAGATGAGTTCATCTTTCAGCTTCAACAGTTTGTTATTATGGCATACCCAATTTTCCAGCCCTAGAAAATTAATTTCCATCATAACAAAATGAGCAATGCAAAGACTACGATTTCAACAAAATTCCCCTCATAGGGTACCCGATTCAAGCATCAAAATCCAAACTTTATTTCTGCATGCAGAGAAATATATATATATCCGTATGCAAAGCAATTTGCTAGCCCTGGAAAATCCAATTCCATCATAACAAAATGGGCAATTCCAAAATCATCATTTCAACAAAATTATCCTCAAAGGGTACCCAAATCAATCATCAAAAACCAAACTTTGCAAAGAAACCAAAAAAAAAAAATACACTCACCTCAACGACTTCAACTGTTCCAGCACTTTCGAAGAGCTCAGCGAGCTGTGCACTGTCAACGCTGAAAGGAAGGTTCCCAACGAAGAGCTTGGATTCTGGTGAGAAGCTACGCTCGTCTCCTTCGCTGAGTATCTCCTCGTCCTGGTCGAACTCCGAGGACAGCGCAACATTGGACACGAACCGTGACGACAACAACGTTGGACGAAAACGAAGGAAAGTAGCGGAAATGGAAGTGGGCTTGGGGTTAGTGTTGAAGGAGAGGGAAGAGAAGCATTGTGGTGGTGAAGAAAGAGGTTGTCGGGTTCGGAGTGTTAGGGTTGGAAGCGCTAGAGAAGCTGCTGCAGTGGTAGACATGGCTAAGGTTTACGGATAAGGCTGGCTGGGAACAAAGAGCGGAGAAGAGACAAAGAGGGTTTATATAATAATGCAACGATACGAAGGAGGCCCAAGAGCGAGAGGGGAATTGAGGAATGAGATATTTATGGGAAGGAAAGGAAAGGTGAGAATGCAGATAAGGGCAATGGTATAACCTATTTACCAATATGACCTTGTGTATGAGATATTTTAAAGATTCAGTTTACTCCTGAAATTATAATCATGTTACATTTTATTTGACTAGAGTGACTTTCACAATAAAATTTTAGGAATTAAAATGTTAATTTTAAAATTTCAGAAATTAAAGTGAAGTACACTTATAATTTTATACTAAAATGAACCTTTACTTATCTTTTATGCTAATTTGCAGAGATATTTCAGATTTTGGCAAAGAATTTGAACATTTTCCGATTGGATCATTAGATGGGTGAAATTATTCGGCAATTATTATTTTGAATTTTGGTCTAAACAACTTGTATCTCTCTTACCTGAGACAATTCTGCTCGACTGAATTGCATACTCACAATTCAAACTTGAGACTTTATCTACGTTTTACGCTTTCATAAGCTAAATACTTAAAACAACAATATTATGGTTTTGAGCGTAAATTTTGTGAGAGAGTTTTAGCCTACAATGAATCCACTTAATTCGAGTGGGATTTATTCAAATCGACTAGACCAACAATGTTATGGTTTAGAAAGAAAAAAAATTGTATGCACGATGTAAATTGCAGTTGATTTTTTTATTTTTTTGGTCAGAAATTGCAGATGATTGGAATTGGCATGGGTGAAAAAGATCCTGTGGAGAGATATTTTGGGTACCGAATGGATGAGATAACGGCATGTAGGTGTGGCCCAAAAGGCTTAGGATAGATCCAAGTCCAACTAATTGATTCAAGTGGGAAATGCGTGCTATTTGTTTTTGTCCGTTTCTTCCTTGGATGACCAAACGAAAGCTGGATTTTCTTTTGAATAGTTATTGGTATACAATAAAATTACATAATTAATATACATTATACATCTTATCATCACTAAATATAATATATAGTCTCTACTCACTCATTCCATTTATTCATCATATTCAATAATAATAAAGTATATAATATATATTTATTATTCTCATAACATTTCTTGTTTCTTTTTTTCCTCTCGTTTCCAAGTTGGCTAAATGAGAATTGGCTCTTTAACATCACAGTCGCGTTTGGCTAAGAATAAGATTGTCTTACGAGGGGCTTAGCCTAAGATGTCGTGATATGCATAAGTAAAACCAAAGAAACCCACATAAATTATTTAATTGCTTATTTGTTTCAATAAAAAAAACTCTTCTATTAATGTTTACTTAGAGTTTGTTTGTGTAATTGACTTAATTAAGGCCTTATATAGGAGTTACTTATGACAAAAGATCCTATATAAAAAAAAAAACTTATGAATAAGTTAATTTTTGTTTGATTATTCAGGAAAATGAGTGTTTATTTTGAGTTAATAGTGTTTGGTTATATAACTTTAAAAGTGCTTTTATTTATGGAGAAAATATTTAATTTTATAGTTTGAATATTTATAAAATGATTATAAATAAATTTATTATAATATTTTTTATTTTAAAAAAATTTTAATTTTGATGTATTGATACTAGAAATTTTTTTACATAATTGTCCAATTACATATTATTATATTTGTAAAACGTATTTAATTCTTCCCACACTACTTCAAAATTCATATATATATATATGAAGATTTGATTAGATGACAGTATAAAATATTTTTACACTATCAATATATTTAGATTAAATTATTAAAAAATATTTTAATT
The DNA here is from genome assembly GCA_031216105.1 of Dalbergia cultrata. Taxonomy (NCBI): domain Eukaryota; kingdom Viridiplantae; phylum Streptophyta; class Magnoliopsida; order Fabales; family Fabaceae; genus Dalbergia; species Dalbergia cultrata. The sequence continues at coordinate 52,321,382 of CM062351.1, read as the reverse complement.
GTTGTAGTTAGAATATTTAACTTATTGTTCTTACCTTTAAAATTGATGTTTTGTTAAAATATTTAATTGAAATTTTATTAGTTTTATTTTATAATTTATTTATTTAAAAAGAATAGTATAAATCAGTGTGAATAAAGTTATTATAAACTTACGGTCCTATTACAAGTACACTTATTTCTAAAAAATTTCTCTTGTGACACAAATAGTCAAGCAAAGACATGCGACGATATAATATTTAGAGGAAAAAAAAAAGTATCCTTAAAAAGTATCAATGACGTTGAATAAAATAAAAGAAGAAGCTGCTAAACAACTTTTCAGGAAGTTAAAATTTATTATTTCACTTTGATCCAAACACTAGTGGTGTGACTTCTAATAATCCAAAAGCTAAAATAAGTCATAAGCCTATCTATCCAAACGGACTCTTAGTTTAATTTAATTTGATAACAATGTGTTTGTATGACAAACAGATGCCACTTAAATTATTTGAAAAAACCTTCAATGGAAAATGTCATACTAGAAATCTTTAGAAGTCATCTGAATGTTTGATAAAATGTAAGTGGTAAAAATAATCAAACAATTTTGAATGGTTAATAATTGTGTAGGTTTATCTAAACATTATTCACTAAGTATTTTTTCCTTATTCGGCTGTTGATCTTCAAAAAAAAAAAAAAAAGAGACAGTAAGTAATTGGAATTAATATTTCATAATACTAATGTAAATTGTAAAAATGGAGAAAATATTGGAGCCTGAATTCTACAAGGCCTCGTATAGTAATAGTTTCATATCACCTTCCACTTTATATCAACATGTATGACCCCTTCTCTAGACTTCATCAGATCGTACTTTTCATTGATGCGCCCATTGTGGACTACATCTTCAAGATTGATGTCCACATAACCTAGTGATTCCTACAAAACAAAAATGGTCTACTTAACAATACTGAAAAATATGTTTTAAATCTATATTGTTAACATCATTTTGGACACTTGGAAATCAATCTATACAGCGGGGGGAAAAAAAATCTATAGCAGATATGCTAACCTTTGGTCTGAGACTTAACCATTTCCTCTTGCTCTTGCTCATGACTTCAATATGAAGCTTTTCCTTTAAGGGAGCCTTTTCAAGCAAGAATTGGAACTCCTCATTCCAATTTGGGTTCCTGGTTTTCTTCATCATCTGAGGAAATAAAAATTAAAAAAAAAAAAGAGTCAAAAGTTAAATTAATAATTATGTGTTCAAAAACTTTTAACAAAATTAATTTGTAGTAAAGCTAAGATCAACTTTAATTAATGCATGTCAATGTGAATTACCACCTTTGTTTTCTTCTGTTCTCCTTTACAAGTGATCAAAGCATAAGGGTTGTTATGATGCTTTCCCTCAACACCCTCTGCACTTCGGACTGTAACCATAAGCAAGCCAGAACCGTGGCATGACACATTCTGATCACACCCTTCTTGTGGCTTTGCCTCATAACCCTTCAAATGCTCACTAAAATGATCGCTATCATCCCTGAAAGGATTGAATGTTAACTTGACCACAAGTTGCCCTCTGAATTTTCTGCTTTGATGATCATTAGGATTTGTGTCCTTGACCAAATTTAGTGTGAATTCTTTGGTCTCATATGGGGTAAGCAATCTCAGTGGAACTACTTGCATTCCCAACTTGTCATGTATCCCAACCTATTAAATCAACAGAATTAATGCATACAAAATCATTTATTCATCAAAGGGTTAACAACAATGTCACATTATTTTGGCAGCTAAATTTTGACAAAATTTTTAACTCTATAGCACTTTTTTATTATACAACATTTTTATTAGTTTCTTTTTAAAAAACCAAATCAAAATACTGGTGTGGGCTATGAAGATTAATTTTTCACATATCAACGTATAGGCCTATACAAAATTCATTAAAAGAAAGTAATGAACCTTTTCCCAATCATATACATGAAGCTGAAGAACTTCAGACTGAGGGTCCTTAACTGCAAGCTTGAACTCCTCATTCCACTCAGGGTTCAGGTTTTTCATCTTTATAGAAGTCTTTTTTGATGGGAGCCCATCCCCGCTTAAGCCTAGTTTAACATAAGGATCAGAAGTCCCTAAGATATCCATTTTCAAGAGTTTGAGTGCCCTCACAATCTTCACATATAATATACCAACAGGCCTTTTTGTAGCCCCTCTGTAGTACATGAATAAATCAAAATGGTCAATCACATTTTCTTATTAGGCCTTTGAAATAACAAAAATAGCAAAGTGAAAATTTGATTGACAAGAATGGTGTGACAAGATTCTTGATTCTTTAATGAATAATCGAACTCCACCACTACATATTCAATTCAACTACTATCATAAACTTAGTCAAAGATTCTAAATGTACTTTTTTTTTTATAAGATGTATAGCATTGCTCTTGTATTGCAGAGCTTTCTATTACAGCAAGAAAGTCCAAATGGTTTGGAAAAAAACTACAGCCTATGTACCTAATTACAGCATGTGCATGCTTTGCTTACTAACTAGTGTCATTTTGGGACTCACACTGAACCATCAAGAACTGGTACTTCAAAAGTATGAGGCCACATATACAAGCTTGCTACTTGTTTTTCTATGGTTTCCTGCAGTTACAGGAACATTTGTATTTAGTGTTATTTGAAAGTATAATATCAAAAACAAAAGGGTAAAAAAAAAATCCTCTTCCTCTCCTGAATTGACTACTTAAAATTTTTTTTCTCCCAAGGCATAATGAAAGTGCTATGTACATCTAAACTTAAGGTAGGTGTGAAAAGAAAAAGATAGGGAAAGGCATAAGCCTAATTCACTATATCATTGGTGTAATTGTGATACCTTCAAATGCCTTTCTCAGCCTACATCTCACTATAGAAATTCTGCATTGACAAATGAGTATTAAAAAAATAAAAATCATTTATTGGAAGCCAAAAATCTACACAGCATATATGGCATTATTTAATGATCTAGCTACTGTGAAAAGTTAAATGTATTCTACATGTTTGAGGATTTTTGTGGTAAGATATTGAGCAAGACCGTTTCATTTTTTAAAATCAAACCATAGCTATAGTCTATGTAGATTACCTACACAACTATATTGAACCTGTAATCATAGGTACAGAAAGGGAAAGCACCTGAATATATTGATGTAAACCAGGAATTGCCATAATATCCAATCCCATGAAGTTCAGCCCAAAGTCAACATGTGGCTGTATAAAATGCATTAGAGTCATGGCCCTGATAAATATGATTCATAAACCAAAGCTACTATACATACATCAATATAGTAATGTTATCTGTGCATTAAAAGAGGACATTAGACACTGTAAAGAGAAAAATACAGATCTTTGGCCCCACCACCACCAAATACATTCTGTCTTTCTTTCTCTATGTAAATGTCCACTTTTGATGTACAAATAAGATTACTCTAAATATATTAGTCCTGTGAAGTTGCTCCCAGTCTGGTATTTACCTTCTCCAGCAGAGACACAACTATACTTCCAAAACATGGGAATGTCGGCAAAAGCGGCCTTAAAATTATCCGGGGTGTAGCAAATATTTGTACATCTACCAGCTGGATACAAGCATATGCAGATTGCATTAAAATATATGGGAAACAACTCTAAACTAATAGGTATCTGTAACAAATAGACTGATTCAGACTATAGAAACATAAGCAAGCTTCACATGACAATATATCATCATAAAAAAATGATGAACACATTAAAATAAATAATTAGGGTACCAATAATACACCCTTTAAATAATTAGATCAAACACCACCTCAAATATTCAATTGAATTAATTAAACAATGCCGTGACAATCTTGAACTGAAAATTCTATCTGACCTGTATTGTAATCGGAAGCCATAACAATTTCAATACCAGAGTTATGTCAGGATTTCCAGCCCACTTGACTGCAGGCTCAAATACAACTCCAGTTTCATAATTTTCAAGCACCTTGATACCTGCCAAATTGATTAACAAGACCTCAGAAATGACTATACTAAACTAATAAGAGAAAAATAAAGAAGATTCAAGATTCATATACACTGCAGAGAGCAAAAAAGAAAAAGAAAGTCTATGTAGATATCACATTTTGACTATTCAAACTTCAGTTGTTGTGAAATTGGCTTGGACTTTCTTTTGGAATATACTTACCATTGATTATTGGCGATAGAGTTCCAAGAGTTAAACTCTTAAACTCTGCAGACTTTATGGTAAACTTGCCAATGTAATCCGAAAAAATGGACTCAGTGATCTTTCTTATGATATTGCATATTGCCTGCAAAAGTAAGCAACTATTAGAAACTATATAGCTCCACATTTCAAATCTTCTCATTTTAAAAGAGCCAAATATATGTTGTCGTTCAATGAAGTAACCTTATTAGCATAGGGCCAAATATCTGATATGAACTTGTTCATCCAATTAATCTGCACCATGATACAGATGTAAACATCTGCAGCAATGAGAAATTCAAGACCAATAGAAAATAATAATAATAATAATAATAATAATAATAATAAACTATAGAAAGATAAAGGTCTGCTCTTACTCGATCATAATCAGGATGCTTTGTCCACGCAGGTATATCTGGGAGAAGAACATCAAGCACGTAGCTTGTATCCAAATCACGAAGATTTCTGATAATTGGATCCTGCATATCATATATTTGATGAGTAACACTAAACTATTATTTAGGATAAATTCATGCCAATAATTCTGATATAATTATGGCTATGTAACGTTACTCATAGGATATAATTCCGGTTATGTAGCATTAAGTTTAGAATAAATTCATGCCAAAATGCAGCACCATTATGATCTTGATATAAATTTAAGAAGAGGAACAACACAGTGATACTTTATAATGCATATATTCATTAAGCTACTAAGCATGTGATAGATGTATATGTGTGTGTGTGTGTGTGTGGCAATTCTATGTATGATCATACATGAAAGTTAATTAGCTTCGAAGACAGAAGATTGAGCTCTCTTGGCAGAGAAATGATGAATAGAGAAATTGATTACCTTTACATCTCGAGGCTCAAAATAAACGAAGAGAAAATACCCCAAGAAAAGACCAATAGGAATGCCAATTCCAAAGCATATGATTCCGAGTAATGTAATAAGGAATGCCATTTTTTCTTCTGACCATGTAACATTTGTTCTGTGTATAACCATATAATAAGTTGTATATATAATTATATATATAAGTTATGGTAGAGAAAGTAACCGAATTGTTTATTTTGAGAGACGAATAAAACAAGAGAGAAACGTCCAAAGCACTGTTTCATTGGATATACAAAGGAGGTACTCACATGGAGTCAAAGTAAACTGATTCTTGTGACAAAGCTACAGCCCATATCCCGCACGTTGAAGCAATGCAATGCATGACACTTGGTTTTGATTAATGTATGCAAATATGAAAACTATGTTCACTTAGGATCATAATTTTGGCATATAGCAAAAGAGTAATGCTACACGATCGAAAAAAAATATTAAAAGAATTCTTGAAAGAAATCATAGTAATTGTAAGATGAAATAAAATAGTATGACCCATTTATTTCTTTAATGACTGAAAATGATGCTACATCATTTCTCATTTTGACAACAAAATTTCACAAAGCTAACCAAACTTCACTCAGTCTTTGCTCTTTTCACAAGTTAATTTTCTGTGTTTCTAAGAAGTGTGATTATATACATAGATGTCATGTGCTCATCACCTTTGTGAACAGACACTGTTGAAAGATATAATTATAATTAGAAATTAATTAAAGTTAGTTTAGTTAGTTACATATTAGTTAGTAATTTATTATACTCATTACTCTATATAAGGAAGTTTACACTTGTATTAACTCATCATTTTTTATCATTAGTAAAGTTTCATTTCAGTTTCTATCAATTATCACTCTATTCCCTCTATGATCACCATAAATTTCAACAAACACAATACCATCACCTCTTACATAGAAATATATACGACATATTGACCTTATAATTAATAAAAATGTAAATATGTACCTACGTTCATATAATAGTATATCATATCTATATAGTATATATTTTAATTTGATTATTTAAACTTGCAGTTTAGGTTTCAAAGGAACCTCACTCTCCGAGAAAAAAAAAACAAAACTTTCAATTGCAAGTTGAAAAATCAAGTACGACCAAAAGAAAAATCAATCTCAACCTTTTTTCCTTAAATATAATGGCGTAAAATGCTAGATACAAAAATTTAGACATTTCAAATTTGAATACTACACATCATGTTCTAGAATAATGGGTTTTTTATATTTAAAAAAAAAGTACACAAAAATGAACACCAAATGGGAAGTATTGAAAGAATGCACAACAATCTCTTGGGTACCCACACTATCTTATGGGCCTGCCAAGCATTTACTGCAAGCCCATAGTGGCCCAGAACATAACATAGCTAACGAGCCGATGATGGAGGCATGATACACGCAAGGATGATTATCAACTATCAAGCACGAAATTGTTTTCAATTTCTTGGAAAGGCTTTATTTTGCGTTGAAAATTTTGGCATGTTTATTGTTACTCGTTTTTAAAATGATTGATTTGGGTGTTATATATAACTAGTCAAGTAATTGTACATTAAAAAAAAAAAAAAGTGTTTACGGCCACTTCTTTTTAAGACTTCAACAACCACCTTTTTTTTTTTTGAAAAAACAAAATCATGCAGAAGCAGAAGAATTAGCATTTTTTTTTTTCACAAAAATATTGCTAGACATCCTAACATTTGGTCATCAGTGACATCACTATAGTGCTACTAATATTGCTTTTATTTCACACCAATCAACTCTGAAAGGAAAAAAAGAGCTTAGATTGAAGTTTATAAATAAATTAGAATAATGCTTATATCTACCAAACCACATCACTCAAGAGCCTTTTAGAATTAGGTGCAAACCCTAAAGAGAAGTTTTGTGCCTAACTCAACGTTGACCAATTAAACAAAATATTATGTTATTTGGTTAACTTTGTCTACATAAAGGCATATGGTTACAAGTGTAGAACGAGTCATGGTAGGTGATCGATGCTTTGACAAAATAGAATCAGTGGTAGGTGATTAATATATCACTAGTTATTCTGAATTGGCGGTGGGTGAACACACTACTCGTGAATCTTGAAATTTTGTAAGGCCCCTTCTTTTCCTAACTTAATTAAAGTTGCAACGATAAATTGATTCAGGCATTGTTTGTTCATTTTAAGTAGTAGTATTATTATTATTATCATTATCATCATTGTTTGGTCATTTTAAGTATTATTATTATTATTATTATGTAAGTGGGTTTCTTGGTCGTTTGTTAATTATATTATGAACTTAATTTAGTTTTCGTTTGTGTTTTGGTCAGTCATAATTTAGTTTTCTGACAAAGTACACTGTACACTGACCCAACCCACCCATGTTTTCACACCTTATCCCGGCATGTGTTAAAATGGTACTCAGCAGACTCAACCCATAACTTGTTATTTTATAATTAATAATATACAACTTTTTAATTGATTATTATATAGTTTATATTTAATTAATTACATGATAATGTATCATTATTATTGCAGTTAATAATATATACAAAGTAAAAGTTATCGATGAAATAAAAAATGTGCACATGATTGATTAAACATAAAGCTGGTATGAGATTGTGACGCGAGAGTACAAATTGTACATTTGCACCAGCGAAGAGCCAGTGCAAAGCATGCGAAATTTAATTGTGTACTACTACTAGTAATAATAAATTTGCTGCTAGGAGAGAGATACTTTAATGCTGAGCTGATGGCTGCGGAGGGTGAATTAATCCTTCCCTCGTTTTATTATCCTACCCTTCTAGGATATTCATCTATTTTTAAATAAAATCACCTTTTAAAATATCTGATAATTTTATATTTTGATAGATTAATTTTTTTAATAGTAGCCCTAGTATTAGTGAACATAATTAATTATATATTAAAAAATTTATTGAATAATTCATAGGAATACATTACTTCATACAATATAATTTTACATAAAAATATACTATTACTATATCATTTTTATACATTTCTTAATATTTATATTTATCTAAATTTAATAGATATTTTACAATGAAGAGAATGTATATAATAGCCACCATTTATTCTCATTAATTATCTAAAAAAGAAACGACACTTATATATATATATATAATAAACACAATGTAGAGATACATAACTAGAAAATGAAACGAAAATGGTCAAAATTATTGCATTATATCTACTTTCCAGCTATATATGTACAAATAATAGTTGAAAAAAATTAATAACAAAAGAAAAATAGACACAAGTTGTTAGGTAACACTCACATGCATAAGTTCAGTTCCAACCGTGATAAGTCTTATCCCATGCCAGAGTAAATAATAAGTCTAAGATTACTTTTGATTAATTATTTTAAGTCTAAGATAAACCAACATTCCAACTATATGAACTAAGCATAATATGCTCACGAAGATCAAGATGGATGTATGCCTTAGGATTTATATAAACATCACCATGCGAATATTCCTAATGATTATTAGCATGTTTGGTTTCTCGTTTAAAAATCTTTAGATTATAGTTTGGACAAAATCTTTTCTTTTATAGTTTTTCTTATTCAAACTATAATTTGAAATTTTCAAACGAAAAACAAAACATTGTATAAATATTGCGTAGTAATTTTTGTGCTTGCTTGACCGGTGGCTGAGGGCAATGATGTGAAACTTAGAAGTAAGAATGTCCCTGATGATTTTCCAAATTGCTTGGCTTGCTTGGCTTCTAAACGGTATCGTGTGCATATTTTAGTTCATACAATCTTAATACACAATCCAAATATTATTATGAGATATATATAGCGAGTAAGTACCTAAAATATTCAATGATCTTGATAGTCGCAGTCTCGGTCACGCCTGATCAATTAGTAGAGAAGCATTTTATTCTCTTAAAAAATCCTCCAACAACATGAACCTGAGTGGTATTAGAGCTAGGTTCCTCATCTCTTTAGTTAGTTTTAAGGTTGAATTAGGCCCACTGATCAATTCTAATTAAGATGCATGATATTAGAATTCATCCTATGATTGTTATTGATCGAGCCACCTCACATACGTACGGTCAATGACATACATTCTAAGTTTTTGTTCAGTCTAGAGGATGAATGGGTATATTAAAATCTCACATTGTCTAGAAATAAAGTATATGTAGTCTTTATAAGTCTTGGACAACCCTCATATTTTAAACTAACTTTTAGAGTTGAGTTATGCCCACTCAATTCTAAGATCTCTCACATAAAAAAAGTATTCCTACACAATAATAAAAGATGGATAAAAAAATTAGGAGAGACAAATATATTTACTAAATTAAATTCAGAATAATAAGTGCTTAAGTTATATATACTTAGAAGGTCAAGAACCACGGCTTCCCTCTGGAGTTCCAACTGAAAAATTGAAACGATTTTTTTCATGTCAATTGAAGTAATTATGTTCTTTGAATTGATCTCTTAGTTGTTGAGAGGTTTACTCAAAATATATACTATATAAAACATGCATGCCTAGTAAAATTTGCAAGTAAATGAGATATAGAGATGGCAACAAAGGTTGTTGTTTCCATTCTAATATAATTTCAAGACCCCAAATAATAGCATATTTAAATTTTAGTTTGTACATTCTAAATCAAACCTTTTTTCCCCAACTATTCTTTTATGAGAGACAATCATGTTTGAGGATTTGAAATCTTATATGTTATATAGCTCTAGTGACACATTTATAGCTCTAGTGACACATGTTAATTATTCCATACCCAAAGACCACATATCAAAGGGAGTAGTGAATATTTACCACTTCAATTGACCATGTATTGGTCCCAAATCATAGTTAGAATGATGTAAATTGAATTTTAATTCAGTTTAACATGCTTTGACAAAATTATAGCTTAACATAAGGTTCTTTTTTTTGTATTCAACCAATTAATTTATGGTTACATCAGTGATTTAAAAAAATATTCATGGTTTATTAAGATCCATCAATTTAAAAAATATTAAAATTTAAAATCTAATTAATGTAACTTTAAATAAATAAGTTACATATTAATTCATTAATAAAAAATTAATAATTCAAGAAATGAAGTATAAACAAAATTAATTTTTTATTATTTTTACCAAATTATAAGTAGATTGTTATTGATATTTTATCTATTTGTTTTGGTCTAATCCAAAATCGATCTAAGCCATTCACTTTTCACATTAACAAAATTATTATATTAACTTATATCTTTTATTTTTTCAAATGTATCCCAAATGATATTAATTAAAATATATTTTATTTTAAAAAGTGATTGTGGCGTGCCCTTTTGAAGAGTGAGCCATATATACTTTCATTTTTACCAATTTTTTCTTTTGTCTGAATTTTTACCAAATAATGAAAACTACAACTTGACGGTAGAGCTTATTATGACTTGTTATCCACTTATTCTTTTCTTTATAAGATCACGATGATGAATTAAATTTATAAACTAGGAAAAATATAATTTTTTCCTGTTCACAATAGCTAATCAACGAGCTAAGAAATAGTTCAGTCCTATTCCAACCACTGCACTTTTTTTACAAAATCCAACAACTACGCAATGGTAGTGGTAGGTGTGATTCAGTGGATTGCGATACCACAAGTTGGAAAATTTTGAAGTCTTTCACATAATGCTCTCACCCTCTCTATACTTTATCACGAAATTTTCTTTTCTTTTTTCGTAACCCCTCGTTATCAAAAATAATAATTAATTCTTTCAAGACGTAAATTTTACATACATAATTTTATTTTTGACTACGAGATCCTTTTCATACACACAATTAAACTCAACTAGCTACCTAACTGTATGCGTTAGGTCTCATGGTTGTATAATGAGAATTTCTAACAAGGAAGCGGTTTATGTTCTATCTATATTTTCGAGTTTATTGGCTTATTACTTGGGGTTGCGTTGATTTTCGGGTGAAAGCATGTTCTATTATTGTAAGAAAATGATACCAACAAAGAACATATCCATTTCCAACTACCAAAGGCTATAATTATTGTAAGTCCGTTTCAGAAAAACATGTTATGGATAATATTGTCTTTAACGGCTGAGATAAACTCACTATCATCAACCTTCTTTTTTTTTAATTTAATGTGGAAGATGATTTATCAAGACCTCAAATTCATCCAACAACGAAGGCACAATGCATGGCTTCGGGGGAGCCTCAATCCAATAGCAAGAGCCTCCATAAATAGCCAAGTGCGTAAGATAATCAGCCGACCCTTTTTATAATCTCTGCTAGCCACACGGTCAAATAAATGAAACCATGAAGCATATGATGAGATAACGTCACTTTAAATGTGGGTATTATATTGCATTAATACCATTTTTATACATATTATTATTAGGAATCGAACTCATGAGTAATACCCTTTCATTTTGAACATCAAATTAAAATTTCCATAATTATTTACGTAGTAGTTGATTTCCTCAGCTGGTACATGAATTAAAATCTCTTCTTCAAACTCGCCTGAAAAATATCCTGGAGGAAACCTATAAAAAGTGTCAACTAATTTTGGATGGTACAATTTTGAAGCTCGAATGATCTACCGTTTTGACTTTTGAGAAGCCATTAATTAATAACAAGATATATGATTCGTTTCAATAAATAATTTATTTAATTTTGTATGTAAAAAATAATAATTTATACATGAGTTATTTTGTATTTGGATATGAGATAATAAAAGTACTAGTTTTGAGTATTTTAAAAAGCATTTCTTGAAAAGTAAAAAAATATTTTGGCTTTTAAAAAGCAATAAATTGTATAATTAGACAACATAAAAAATAAAAAATATGACTTTTAGCTTTTTTAAAAATTAAAAAATTCATAAATAATGAATATTATCTACATGAGCCCATGGTAAGAATGAGACTTGGCATTGAGCACGTAAAAAAAAAAAAAAAAAGTTGCCATTGAGATTGTTTCCAACCAATTAATTTGGCGATCTATGATTTCTATTTTTCTGCTGGCTTTATATATTTGCTTTATGCTTGTCTCATAACAATTTTGGTCTTAATTTGCTTAGGTCAACAAAGAAAAGCGCGTTTCTTTCTTAAGGTAGATAGCATTCTTGCACCTACTCGCATGGCATTTAATAATCTAAATATTCTAAGTCTTCAGAATTCATAAGTCTATAAAACAGTTAACGATTTAAGAGGTCAAAATAAAGCTGCACTGACATTTTCTTCTGGATAATGCACATAAAGCTATTATATATGTACTCTTTTTATTTACTTATAAATTTATACAATTGAATATTTATACAATTGGATATTTAAAAACTTTCGCCTTAAAAAGTATGAGAAGATGAAAATTTTAAAATAAAAATAAATGATATTTATGTCGAATAATAAATGAAAGTATGCAAAATAACATATATATAAATCCTATATTTGACTGAAAACTGTATTATAATTCATAGAGTTGATTTGTTGATTTCTCACGTGCAATTGTTCAATCTGGAACTTTGTGTAAGATCATATCATCATAATACACTATAAGCTACATTATTTGACTCATTGACTTATTGACTATGACTTCCTGTGAGCCTTTTTTGCTTCCACAGATCATCCTCAGAACCTACGTTATATATAAATTGATGTAATTAAATATGTAATTAAATATATAATGTCATTATATTGTATTCATGAAATGCTTAGCAACCAAAGCTTTGAGATTCTAGTTTTGAAGCATCCGTCTATAACTTGAATAATGTATATTTAAAATACGTACTTTAATCTTAATCACAAGAGCAAACAACTTTTGAAGTATGAATTGTTAACCTGCAGATCACATTGAAGCTCATGTCACGTTGATTAATTTATGATTTAGCATGTATAATGATGAAGGATAAGCGAAATTATTTTTAAATCTTTAGATGATTGTTAAGTAAAATGATGGTTCTAATTGCAAGTGAAAGACGAATACAATATTAAGAAATTCCCCGTATACGATAATATCATCACTGATGCATATATTAAACCAGTACAATTTCGCGAAACCTAGCAAGCAACTTCATGTTGAGATTCAATACTCTTTCCAATCTATAACATAAGTAGTTAAATATAAGTTGTTTTCACTTTTTTTTATTATTATTCTAAAGAACTCCTAGTGGAGTTAAAGAGAAAATGGGAAAGAGAATGAACAAATAGGGATAAAATTATTGACCCAATATTAACAAACTCTTAGTCACTTTGATAAAAAAATGATGCCATGTGAGCTATAGTTTATTGACATTGTTTTCATATTTTAAGAAAGTATTCATTACCTTTTATCAATTTTACCACTATATTTATAATTAGTGAAAATAAATGGATGTGAGAATGATTATTTAATAGATAGATAATTTATTATGAGTGATAAATGATATTTTTATCTTTTATTTTTTAAATTAATAAATTAAATTATTATCTTAATTTTATATGTATAATCCTAAGCGATTTATATTATATTATGGATAAAAGTGATTGTCATTGGATTGATTGATAATCTTTTTGAATTCATAACATGCATCCATTTTGATATTTTCGCTGTACAATTGTTCATTACGGCTTTTACGTGGAAATTGCAATTGCTTTGTGAGTTTGTGCTGCACATGCCGACAACGTGGAATCTCACTTGGTGTTGGTGGTTGCAAATCTGTTTCATTAATTACTCTAAATTCTTTTTAGAAAAAGGTGTTCTATACCGAAGACCTCAAAAAAGAAAAAAAAGAAAGAAAAACTGTTCTACCAACGTGTCGTTTTGCAAAGCCGTCACCAAATATAAATTTGGACTTTGTATTTAGTGCATTATCAACTCTGCGTTCAAACGGGGTGGCTGAGACTTACCGGAAAAAAGGGTAAAAAATGTTAAAAGCGAAAATTGCTTGTTAACTTTTAAAATAAATAGAATTTCGGACATACCAAATGATAAACTAAGTCTCAATTGCTGATACGTTTTTTTTTTCCTTGCCTAAGAATCTTTCTTATCTTGAATTGAAGTCCTCGTTCAAGTCCCCTGAATTTTATTTTCTTAATATTAATATTTCTTTTCTCGGTAGAGCAATGGGCCCGAAACCCATATTATTACTAGTTTACTACTTTCTTTCTATTCGACGCCAAGAACAAAAAGACAATCTTAGCCCTTTGCGGATATTATCTTGTTGTCCCTGTAAATCAGCAATTGACCAGTGTTCCTGGATTTTCATATTGGATTTCTATAGTTTTAAATAAGGGTCCATTATTTAAATTTTATCTGCTTCAAAATAAGTGTTAATTTAGAAAATTTAGACAGTATTAAATTTTAAGAGAGAGTATAGGTGGAAGAGAGAACAAATTGTAAGAGATAATACAAGGGCAATTTTATACAATTAGTTAAATTTATAAAAAATCAAAATGTCTTTAATTATTTTTTTTAATCCATGTGCCTAGTTAAAACTACACACTTATTTGGGATAGGAGGAAATATTTATTTTAGGATTTTGCTATTAAATACCTTTAGAGCATTATTCAAGGATACCAAAAAAAAAGTTTAAAATTTTCTTTTAGATCTTATGCTTTGAAAACATACAATTTTATATTTTCAATGCTAAACTTTTCTTTTTTGATTTATTAACAAGTGCGTAAACCCTAAAGAAACTCAATAACAAAATCCTTTAATTTAAAGAGAATTATGTTAGGCCAAATTGCCAAAATGCCGACCAAGATGCTCATTAACATAGACTAGCTAAGTCCGAAAACAGCTAATTAATTATATGATGATTCATCGAGTGATATAACTTAACAGTCCGAATTTTCCCTTTTAGTATTACTTTTTCATATTCTGTGTAATGGGCAAGGAAAATGTTACGTTCATATATATAGCATGAGATTCTCTCAAGAACTCACTTTAATATAACGAATTTGATTCAGTTGCGCAAGGAATGCTCCATTCAATCGTCATTCATACATATATAGCATGAGGTTCTCAAGAAAACCCCCCTTTAAACAAAAACGAATTTGATTCAGTGGCATAACACTCTTCATTTTACATTCTATTCTTGCATCGCATTTCAATCCTACGATTGGTAATTTTGATGTTTTGCATAAAAATAATAATAACAGTAATAATTGAACCTATCCCAGTAAGTTTAGTCACTTCAGTTTAACTGATTCATTGTAAAATCCCATCCGGAATAAGATCAATCCAACTCAAATTTTAAGAGCAGATCGTGAATTGCTTAACATAATTAATTTAAAAAATCATATCAGGGCATACAACTATATATATATATATACACTTTACATGTTCCACCTAATTATCATTTAGATACGATAAGTTTTTTTTTCCTTCTAAACCTGTTTGCTATACCTTCTAGCCAACAAATTAAGAGGGAAAAAAAAAATACATGAAACTCGAACATTTATTTGGTCAACCTTTACCATAACACAAATTTAAATTGTTGGTACTATATGTTAGTGCAGTTCCAATCCAAAATTTCATGAGATCTTTCTGGACTTAACCTCTTTTGTGATGAGATGTATACGTAGGGGCTTCCATGGCCGGACGCATTAGTAAAAGTAATTTTTTAAGTGGGGCTTTGCGCTTTGTTTCCATTTATAGACAGAAACATAGAGTGAAAATCTCACGTAGTAATAAATATTAACTCCGGTACATAAAAAAATAGATTGTCAGAAAAAAAAAAAATCTATTTTAAACAAGCATCTTCTAGTTAGAAATTATAATAAACAAAGGGACACCGTTGTGATACACTCTCATCTATTATTAAATGAGAAGTAGATTTCAAACTAAGTAAGGTCTACATGCTATCTAATGATAAATAGTAGTATATTGACACAGTATCTTACAAATTATAAAAATAAATAATATTTCTCTTATAAACAAACAACTAATAGAAAAAATTTAGAAATTAGACTCAAATCATGATAATAAATAAACAAACAATTGATTATATGAATAATATAAACATATAGATAAATAAATATGTTAGGAATAGGTCTAACATTTTGTAGCTGGTGTATGTTCATCACTTGCATTGCATCTTCTATTCTACTGACTTGCTAATATACTTGTCATCACCAACTACTTCCACTAGGCGACATCGCACCCAGCTACCAAGTAATGGATCCAACAAAACATTCACACAAAACGCGCCACGTGTCACAACAGGAGCCGCGCGATGGAGAAACGAAATCCAACGTCCTCTGTTACTCTCTCACCAACCCCCCCTCCCTTATGCCCCCTTGTGCATCGCTGCCACCCCTTATGCCCACCTACCAAACTCCAACGCATGAGATTTCAAATGGCCCCAACACACCCCCATTATATAACCCCCCCTATTCTCTCTCCCTTTTCCCTCAGGAAAGCATCTGTAGTTTTCCACCAAAATCAAGATTTCCTCTCACCAATTCCCCAACCTTCAGTAGCTTAAAAAATTCTCATATATACTCTAGCACCCCAAGCCATTGTTCTTTTTGGTGCATCAGCATTTTCATTGATTGTTTATCATATAAGATTTATTAAAGAAGAACTGCCCCATTTACCTAAAAAAAAAACATCCTAGTGTTATTGTTGTTGGTTGTTGTTACTATTATTATTGTTCATTAAAATGGAGGCAACAACAATGAACCATGCCAATGTCTCTCATCATCATGCCGATGCAACTTTCTGCTTGAGTGCTACTAATGGGGCATCATCACGTGACACGTCACGTGACCCATTGAACTGGGGTGCTGCAGCTGAGGCTCTGAAGGAGAGCCACGTGGACGAGGTGAAGAGGATGGTGGAGGAGTACCGGAAGCCCGTGGTGCGGCTCGGCGGCGAGACGCTGACGATAGCTCAGGTGGCGGCGATAGCGACGCAGGACAAGGGTGTGGCGGTGGAGCTGTCGGAGTCTTCAAGGGCTGGCGTTAAGGCGAGTAGTGACTGGGTGATGAACAGCATGGACAATGGCACCGACAGCTATGGTGTCACCACTGGATTCGGAGCTACATCACACCGGAGAACCAAACAGGGCGGTGCCTTGCAGAAGGAGCTCATTAGGTAACTACCTATTTAATTTTGTGTTTACGTATATACATTGGCTCATCTTATGTTTTAAATGAGATCTAGCCAACTTTTCAAGAAATAAAAGCGTTTGATTTTTATCCAGTCACGTGTCAAAGCATTTCACACACTATAATTAAATCATGTAATTTCGAATTTGTAAGAATTTTAAAATAGTGAGTAATTTAGTGAAATATTTTTATTAATTTAATAATTTATAGTTGGATATCCATCTAATTTTTTTCTTTTAGATTGACAGTGTAGATAAATTAAATTTATTTAGGGATTTTGTTAACCATGATTAAGGATACTCAAACTGTTAAAAGTTGAAATTTAGTACATGGTTTCATGTGTCAAAAAAGCTAAAAACATATTTTTAAGATAAATATTTTCTTTTTTTTTGTTATCTGAAAATATTGGTTAGATAAATCCTTTATTTAAAAAATAAACATAACTAGCATTGGGATTGATTTTTTCTTTCTTGGAATTTTTTTTTGGTAGAGTTTCTTGGGTTATATACTAGTGACTATATTATATAAAGAAATATCGAAATTCGTAGGTATTTCCTCAAAAAAAAAAATAAAGCTCTGTTTAATTCATGATTTGACACTTTGATGATTTCATTATAATTATAGTAAAATTGATCGAGAACAATAATGATTTATAGATTTGAAGTGTGAAATAATAATAAAAATTAAATAAAGTAAAATTTTATTCTTAGTTCTAGAGCACTTAAAAAATTCTTAAATAGGTATGTAAAAGTTGTGAGCTGCTGCAATTTTAATAGAGTGTTATTTGTAGTGTAAAAGTTCGAATATTAAAATTGTTATTTGAAGAAAGATTTTACTTAATTATCATCGTTGACATAAAAAATATATAAATGTTTTCTAAGAGAATAAATATTATATATATATATTGAATAATTAGTTTTAAAAGATTTATGTATTTATACTTGAATTTTTAATTTTTGGTATAATATAATTATGTGAATAAGAGGTATTTTTGAACGTGCAATAATATGACAGTATCAATATGTGCACACACGGCACACCGTGGTGTTGTTGCAATTCACGAATCCCATATCCTTCCTTTTGGAAATCGAATCCCATATCTTCCAATCATATGCTACAATAGTACAACATGACTTTTTTTTGTTCATGTATTCATGTTACCACTACCAAATCCTAAATTAATTGAGCGATAAATATGCAGTAATGAGTTTAGTAGCGCCTAATACAAGTTTCTAGACAACTTAATTTCGGTTGTTGTTATTCATATATATTTCATATGTTCTCGTAATTAAGAAAAATGATGTGGATGAGCTGGCTTAAGTTGATAAATAAACTTTAGCTATACTTTGTACTTGTTAAAAAATGAAAAACGTGGGTTTTTTAATGTTGTTCGGTGAACATAAAAACGTGAAAACGTGGGTTTTCAAACCTAACTCGCTTACTGTGGGGTAAAAAGTACAGTAAAAACTAAGAAAGCAAAATTGAAAAGGTCACGAGCTGGCCGTACAAGACAAGAAATTATAATTTAATCACAAACAAAAGTTTGGGGCTGAGGCATGTGTCCCCATCCACTTCCAGATTCACTCTCACTCTCTGTATTAAACTCGTCGCGTGGTGAGTGAATTTTTTTTTTCCTGATAAATTTAACATTGGGCTTCGCACCCTTGTTTTACCCCTCCCCCCAACCCCCAACCAAAAAAAAATTAACATTTTATATTAAAATACATAGATTAATTTTGATATATAGTTAATGTAGAAAGTTTTGCATTATTATCATATAAGTACTTTTATTTATAAGACTTCTAATATAAGGAATAGTTAACTTGAATATTATTAATGATTTGTCAATACATAATTGAATATATGGATAATTTTTTAACGCCGATCATGTATAAAAATTAAATCTTAAGTATATTTATTATGAAATTCAAATTTGTTTAAGATAATATCTAAAAAAAGTTTAAGATATACTCACCTATCATTAAATTTACACACACTGTTCTGAATTAACCAATTAATTAACGGTCTACGGATTGGCAATTATTAGGACAAGCACGAGCGTTGCACGTGGCCCTTGGGGTTAGGTGACTGCATACCATTCTTAGTCCTAGCTAACTCACCATCTTTGACCTAGTGGTTGCCCATCTTCTAAGTTATTTTTTTGTTTTTTTTCTTTGTTTCACAAACTGACGGCTTTAATATAGTTCATAATTAATTCCCCTACCGAACTATCTATTGCATGTGACCTTGATAAATTGATGATTAGCAATCTTAAATAAAAATTCCTAGTAATTCTTAATTATTCTTGTCACTAATTCATTATTTTCACTACTTTTCAGGTTCTTGAATGCTGGAATATTTGGCAATGGTACTGAGTCCAATTGCACACTGCCCCACACAGCTACCAGAGCAGCCATGCTAGTGAGGATCAACACGCTCCTCCAAGGTTACTCAGGCATTAGATTTGAAATCCTAGAAGCCATCACAAAGCTACTTAACAACAACATCACCCCATGTTTGCCACTTAGGGGAACAATCACAGCTTCTGGTGACCTTGTCCCACTTTCTTACATTGCCGGTTTGCTAACTGGCAGGCCAAATTCCAAGGCTGTGGGGCCCTCTGGGGAGACCCTTAATGCCAAAGAAGCATTCCAAGTGGCAGGAATTGGTTCTGAGTTCTTTGAATTGCAGCCAAAAGAAGGCCTTGCACTAGTGAATGGCACTGCTGTTGGTTCTGGATTAGCCTCAATTGTGCTATTTGAGGCCAATATTCTAGCTGTTTTGTCCGAGGTTTTGTCAGCAATTTTTGCTGAGGTGATGCAAGGGAAGCCTGAGTTCACTGACCATTTGACACATAAGTTGAAGCACCACCCTGGCCAAATTGAGGCTGCAGCTATTATGGAACACATTTTGGATGGTAGCTCTTATGTGAAAGCCGCTAAGAAGTTGCATGAGATTGACCCTTTGCAGAAGCCTAAACAGGACCGTTATGCACTTAGGACTTCACCACAATGGCTTGGCCCTTTGATTGAAGTGATCAGATTCTCAACCAAGTCAATTGAGAGAGAGATTAACTCTGTGAATGACAACCCCTTGATTGATGTCTCTAGGAACAAGGCCTTGCATGGTGGTAACTTCCAAGGTACCCCAATTGGAGTTTCTATGGATAACACACGTTTGGCTATTGCATCAATTGGCAAGCTCATGTTTGCTCAGTTCTCCGAGCTTGTCAATGATTTTTACAACAATGGATTGCCTTCAAATCTTTCTGCTAGTAGGAACCCCAGCTTGGATTATGGATTCAAAGGTGCTGAAATTGCAATGGCAAGTTATTGTTCTGAGCTCCAATATCTCGCAAACCCGGTTACTAGCCATGTTCAAAGTGCTGAGCAGCATAACCAAGATGTGAACTCTTTGGGCTTGATCTCATCTAGGAAAACAAACGAAGCCGTTGAGATCCTAAAACTCATGTCATCCACTTACTTGGTTGCACTTTGCCAAGCAGTTGATTTGAGGCACTTGGAGGAGAATTTGAAGAACACTGTGAAGAACACTGTGAGCCAAGTTGCAAAGAGGACACTCACCACGGGAGTCAATGGGGAACTCCATCCATCAAGATTCTGTGAGAAGGATCTGCTCAAGATTGTTGATAGGGAGCATGTGTTTGCCTACATTGATGACCCTTGCAGTGCCACATACCCTTTGATGCAGAAGCTAAGGCAAGTGCTGGTGGAACACGCACTGGCTAATGCTGATGATGAGAAGAATGTGAGCACATCAATCTTCCAAAAGATTAGTACATTCGAGGAAGAGTTGAAGACCCTTTTGCCTAAAGAGGTTGAGGGTGCAAGGCTTGCATATGAGAACAACCAATGTGCTATTCCAAACAAGATCAAGGAATGCAGGTCCTACCCATTGTACAAGTTTGTGAGGGAAGAGTTGGGAACTGAGTTGCTAACTGGGGAGAAGGTGAGGTCACCAGGTGAAGAATGTGAAAAATTGTTCACAGCATTGTGCCAAGGCAAAATCATTGATCCTCTACTTGAATGCATTGGAGAGTGGAATGGTGCTCCTCTTCCAATATGTTAGGAGTGTTCCAATCAGTTTACTTTTGAGGAACCGGTTTTCTCTGTGTACTATGTATTTTGTTGTATTGTTGTAAGCATTTGGTTTGTTTGTTAAAGCATGTGGCAAATCAATCCAGGGACACCTAAAGTTTCAGTTTTCCTTGTTGATGGGGGAACTGTAATTGATGTTGTAATAGAATCTCTCATCTGTTTGCCATAGCTTTTGGTTCCAGATATATTAATACGTGCCCTTTGGTGTAAAGGATGTTTCTTTTTCATTTTTTCCACTTAAATAATACTTCTAAATTTCTAACGAGTTCTTCCAAGGTTTATTCTCTTGATTTGGGATAGAGTTTCAAGGCAATAATTTGTGATTTATTTATTCTAATCTTTGATTGAAAAATAAATAAATAAATACAGCAAATGTGTAATAGTTTCATGCAAAAATAATTCTTGTTTATACAATTCTATTAGCATATGACAGCTTCTTTTCCTTGATTCTTGCGGTTGATAATCTGAGAACAGGTAGCTCTTTATGGTCCCCGGCATTAAAAAAGGCATTTGACCATTTCCAGTGATTCAGCGTCCATCCAAAGCAAAGAAACCATGGTGAATTTCCTACGCGACAACATTCTACGCAGGGATCTGAAGTGCAGCAACTTATTGTTATTTGAGCTAGATTTATAATCTTAAGTTTACGAGTTCAAGGATTCAATTTTTAAAATACTTGTAATGATTTTTTTGAAGAAAAAAGCATGTAATCATTGATTCATTATCTTAGGTTCATAATCTTAGTGTATATTTTAAGTAATACACATTTTTCTAACAATACAAGCATCAAATTATTTGTATCAAAATACCTATTAATTTAAAGGAATTTCTCTCATCCCTTTATAAAATTCAAAGAAATAGGTGCATTTTAGTTATTTGTAGTTAAGATTAAATCACGTGTCCCACTTATTCAAGTTTTTCAAATCTATCAAATCAAAAATCAAATAATAGTCATTGATTATACAAGGATACTGATATTCCATAGGTAATAAAGGAAAAACCTAATTTAAAATTGAAGTTTTTGTTCTTAAATGTAAAATTAGTTACTAAATTTTTTCTTATATATTATGCTTTAATCTTAATAAATTATTATTATTATAGTAATAAGAAAGGAAATAAAAAATTATTATTATTATAGTAATAAGAAAGGAAAAGATGATACCAAAATTGAATTAAAAATTAAGTATCACCATATGTCTACCAAAACAAGATTAAATCTCATCAACTCATGCAGAGCAATGATGATTAGACACCGTATTTTTTTTCTTCAATCTCTCTTTTTTTCTTTTTGTTTACATTTGAAATTTAAATTTAAGCTTAGTTGATAAAAAAAAATTCAAAATCAAATTAGAATTACAATTGACTCAATTCTAACTTGACTCTATCTTAATCAATATTCTAAAAATCGGACCAGACAGTCTGATCGAATCGGTTGAATCAGAAACTGGCCTGCTGCTCAATCTGAGTTGGCCCTGAAAACCATCTAAGAAAGAACCAGTCAAGAACCACTTTGAACTGGTCGGAAACCAGTAAACCAAGAAAACCGATTTTTTTTAAAAAAAATATGCAAAATAACATAATTTAGAATAAAAAAATCTAAAATCTCATTTTTCTTAATTCTTTTCTTTTTTTTATATTGAAATTAATAACTCGAGAGATTTAATATACATGGAAAATATTTATTTTAATTAAGAGATTAATTATGTTATATTCTATAGATTTTGTTAATATCTAATTTAATTTTTAATTATTTATAACACATTTTTTATTTTTATATATTTCTATAAATATAAATTTTATTATATATCGATTCGACTTACAATTGAATCGATTTAACCTCTAAGCCCTTCTTTCACCGGTTGGATGTCCGGCATCAGAACCTTGATCTTAATGGACTTACTTACAAAGTCTATCGGCTCGGCTCTCTAAAAATAATACCCAAGAGGACGAACAGAGCACAGACTGGACACAATCACAGCCATAGTCACAGAGACTCAGCAGCGGCACCATCTCTAAACCTACTCCTCTTGACCACCACAACCTGAAAACCATTCCTTCCAAGCTTTGAACATCCTCCAGCACCATCATCACAATCCAACAACACACACCACCACCCATCATCATCCTACTACAACCCCCTACCTTTTAACCTCACAGCAACCACCACCCGTAGCAAATAATCTTTGTGTCACCTCTTCACCCCTAACGCAGATCATCACAACCCACCACACCACTTCATCCTCGTCACTGTAGCAGCCCCCAGCTTCAGCCGCGAACGCCCAATCAGAAACACAGCAGCGCCGTGAAGCCCATCGCCCGCGACTCCGCGCTTCCGCTTCAGCCCCAGTATCGCGGCGAAGCCAGCCGCCATCCCCATCACGCTGAACCGGAGCACGTCTCAGTGCCGCCGCGCCCATCCGTGCGGACCTGCCATCGTGAATCAGAGTAAGTCAGGATTAGAAATTAGGGTGAATTCCTTTTGTTCTTTGTTTTGTTTGGTTAAGTCTTTGTTTGCTTTTGGTCCATGATTCTTGGGCTTCGTTTTTGGTTTTAAGATTTGGGGCTTTCATTCCTTTTTGGGGCTAGGTCTGCTTTATTTGGGCTGATTTTTTTTTAACAGTTTTAGTATTCAAGTGGTAAAAACAAATGTTTTACAAAAAAATGAAAGAAATAATAAAAATATTATTTTTATCCGTGTAATAATTAATAATTATGATTAAGAGGTGAATGTCTCCGTAGTATTAGATTGTAAGGGTTTATTAAGTAACTCAATGTTAACTCGAACCTTGTACAAAAATGAATTTCTTTTTTAATAATTTTTCAGTCAAGAATCTATTTTCAAAATTAAAATCAATAAACACATTTTTTTATTATTTTCTTCTCTTTTAATTAAAATTTATGAAACACACAAGTATTTTCTATATCATTGATGTGGTTTTGAGTTCATTATTGTATCATAGGATACGTCAACATAGCCAACAACTATTAAACAAAAACTATTTTTTATTTAAGTTTTATTCTTATTTTTTAATTTTTTTCTTCTTTAATTTCAATTCTTTCTTTTTATATATATAATTATGATTTTTTTTTGGGAAAAATTAAATATTATTAAAGTTGTAAATTAATTTATATACTAAGTTCTAAGATAATTGTATTTATACATATGTATTAAGGGTACAGTAGATTGAATTTTCATATTTCCATAATCATAATTAGATTCTCGGATTGAAATATTTTTTAAAGGATTTATTTTTACCAAGTCAAATAATTTTTTAATTTTAACTATAATTAAAATTGATACCTATTTCATTCTCTTTTTTATTTTTTTAGAAATAAATTTTTATTATTATTTTGTTATGCCACCTCTAGAGATATTGGGACAGTTCTATTTGTAATTTAGCACTTTAATATTACGTAATTGTTTATTCGTATGTATTATAATGTAACATCATGAACGTAGTGTTGAATTACGAGTGAAATAATATGGTAACATCTTTGTTGATGCTGGGAGAATGTGGTGAGGTGGCAGTTCAGTATTGGGCAGGGCTTTAGTGCACGCCGTGTTAGAATCTTCAACTTTTCTTTTTTTTTTTGCGGATTTTGAACCGTTTATGGAAGCAAAAGTAAAGTAGCAGCGACAATAATGCTTTTGAGTGAGGCGGTAGAAAAATACTAGTAAATACAAAATAAATAATTAACGCAATAAATCAATAAATATTGGAGTGATAATAATAATGATAATAAAATTAAAATACACTAATTTGATAGTAACGTAGTATTGGGGTTGTGCCTGTGTGATAGAACGTGAGAATCAATCAAATTGGGTGAGAAAGGTGCCTCCATCATTCATCGTCGTTCGTCAACTATGGCTGCTGCTGCTTCTTCTTTCCAGCTTCTAAGACGAACCCTCGGAAGCCGCTATGTGGCATCAAACCCTATTACTACCACAGCCACCAGATTGTTGTCTTCGGCTGCTTCCACTCCGATTCGCGCCACTCTCTTCCCCGGCGACGGCATCGGTCCCGAGATCGCTGAATCCGTCAAACAGGTCCACCCTCTCCCTTAGATCTACTCAATATTCCCTTTTTTTTGTTTTGTTTTGTTTTCATCGGTGCATGATTTACCTGATCTTAGATGGATAAAAATTTTTACATTTTCACCTTGAATATGTAATTTGTAACATAATTTTATTTACATATATATATAAAAAAAATATGATGCATAATGAGGAAATTTGAAAAAATAATTGGGAATTTGTGAAATGTTTACTGCTCGTTAATTTGAAATTGTTTATGCTTGAATGTGGAATTTTGCTTCTGCTTTTTTATTTCGGGACACGCCTGATTTGATTCTCGAGTTTGAATGAGAGTTGAGACGTGTTTCGGTTCATAATTTTTTTTTTTTAAAATTTTGGGCATGCCATGTGTGGTTTCTATCTTGAGCTGCGGCCGCCTTTCAGTTTGCATGCTTTCTGGGTTTATATAGGTAAGAAAAGGGCAGTGAAGAATTTAAGGCATTGGGTATCTAGATAGAGATAATGACATGATGCTAAGACTAATTATTGTGGCATTGGCACCATTATGGGTTGTGTAATGTGGGGGTGATGGTGGTGACTGGCATGTATACCGTTGTGGATTAATGTAACTGCAAGATCAGAGACTTAGAAATTAATATGAATTGCTTATATTCTCTGATGTATGCAGTTGTCAATGACGAACATTTTATATGTTTGATATTTTGCTTTTCCCCATTTGCAGAGTTAGATTTAACATTACAAACCTTTTCATTGAAGTTAACTGATCCTTTCATATGTTGCTATGTATGCTTCTTGTTTTGTATACTTGTATATTCATAGAAATTGACCTTTTTTGTTGAATTGAATGTAACACTCTGTAAATTCTTATGATTGCAATGATTAGATATTCAAAGCAGCTGATGTGCCCATAGAATGGGAAGAACACTATGTGGGGACTGAAATTGACCCTAGGACACAGAGCTTTCTGACATGGGAAAGTCTAGAATCAGTGAGGCGAAATGGAGTTGGCTTGAAAGGGCCAATGGCCACGCCTATTGGAAAAGGGCATCGTTCATTGAACCTTACTCTAAGAAAAGAGCTTAATTTGTATGCCAATGTTCGACCTTGCTACAGCCTGCCTGGCTACAAAACTCGGTATGATAATGTCAATCTCATCACAATCCGTGAGAATACGGAGGGGGAGTACAGTGGGCTTGAACATCAGGTAAGTTTCACAGCAATTGATGTTATATACTATCATCCCAAGTTCTGATTAATATGTTTTTTAGTATTTTTGGGTAACAGGTTGTGAGAGGTGTGGTGGAAAGTCTCAAAATCATTACACGTCAAGCAAGTTTAAGGGTAGCTGAGTATGCTTTTCACTATGCCAAGGCACACGGAAGACAGAGGGTGTCTGCTATCCACAAAGCCAACATTATGCAAAAGACTGATGGTCTTTTCCTGAAGGTTCATCATTACATACAAACTCCTATAAGTACTTCTCTCAAAGTTTGTTCGCGGATACTAATGAATGTTCACCGTTTCTTTTGAAATATTTTTTAGTGTTGTCGTGAGGTGGCGGAGAAGTATCCAGATATAACATACGAGGAGGTTGTCATTGACAATTGCTGCATGATGGTAATATTGGTGAACTGGACATAGGATACAACTGCATTTGGAAATTCATTTCAAGTATAAGAAAAGGAATGACACTGCTTAATTTTTGACAATCCACAGCTTGTGAAGAATCCTGCACTTTTTGATGTATTGGTGATGCCTAACCTTTATGGTGATATTATTAGTGACCTTTGTGCTGGCTTGGTTGGGGGATTGGGCTTGACACCAAGGTATTTTTAGTATTTTAGTTTAAAAGAAAAATTTAAAAAGGCGTGGCGGTAGCAAACATTTCATTTGACAACATTTTATATCTTTTGCAGCTGCAACATTGGTGAGGGAGGTATAGCACTAGCTGAGGCTGTACATGGTTCAGCACCTGATATTGCTGGAAAGGTAAGCTGTGAAAGTCCTTTCTCAACCTTATATCATCTGTCCTGGATCTTATCACCTTGTTATCATGGAATATGAATTCATTTGAGTTGTTTCATACCTGTGCTCAATATGCCCTTTGTGAGGCATTTGGATTAAACTAATATGGCAACCATTTATATTGTTTGTGAATGATAATAGTTGTCAATTTATTTACCCCAACTTAGGTGTATTATGTGGTTGTTCTCATTGCCTTTTGATATTTCCATCTTATTTTCGGAGCTATGCTGTTGTTGTCCTGTGACCTTGCGGTCTCAGGTTCTAATCATGGATTACCTGTATTTCCTGTGGAATTATGTAGAATTTGGCAAATCCCACTGCCTTGCTGCTGAGCGCTGTTGCAATGTTGCGCCATTTGGACCTCCATGACAAAGCTGACAACATTCAAAATGCTATCCTCAACACAATTGCAGAAGGGAAGTACCGAACTGCAGATCTTGGCGGCAATGCAAAGACAACAGAGTTTACCAATGCAATCATTGATCATCTTTAAATTTTGCTTTGGATTCAGCAAGAAATTGCTGCTTATGATTTTGTTTTCAGTCAATTTTCCTATTTTTTTTTTCTCGGTTTTTCCAGATGAGTAGGATTACCTCACAGCATAGTGGAAAGCTCATCTGAGTGTGTGACCTTACAACCAAAGACAAAAGAAGTGGGCAAACACTTCAATATTCGCTGCCCATGCAGTCTTATGGCCGTGGGAGGGGATGGAGTATTTATTATTTATTACACTTCTAAATGCACCTTGATTGTGATGATAACCTCCTCAGTCTATTTTACTATTCATTGTCAATAATGCTAGCTAAATTAAAGTACCATATGGTGTTTCATTCATTCATGTTTATCACCTTTCTTTCGTGACTCGGTGACGGTTATTGTTTGCTTAATTTAGCTTTAGAAGCTTATTATTAAAATTTGCAACTAGTGTGTGTTCCTTGGAGTCATTCTTGTTGGGGAGATTCCCATCAATGCGATCGTTCTATGATTGGATGTTGACGTGTACTACATTACCCTTTTTGGTCAGAACTAAAATATTTCACCTGGAGAGCTGTATGGGACGGGGCAGGACAATATACGACGGTAGTTAATGCTCGATTAATGATATGTATTCGATAATTTTTTTTCAATAAAAAGTTAAGTATATTTTATGTTTTATAAATATATACTATTTGAATTTTAGTCCCTCTAAATTTTTTATTTATTTTTCTAGTACTATATTTTTCAAATGAAAGTTTAAATATGATAAAATGGAAAAAAATGAATGTTTAATAAAATTACATTTAAATCTCGATAATCATTTATTTCTAAACAAAGTTAATAACCATAAACTTATTTATATATAATTATATGTTCTGATTTTCTTTTATCTCATTTTTTTTCCACGTCCAAACAAACTATTAGTTTAATTATCATATAGTTTAAATTTTATCAAAATTATGTTAGTAATTTAAAATTGACTGATCGTAGTATCGATACGGGTCTACCACAAACCTTGCACGTGGAGTAATATATAGATACTAAAAAAATCAATCATTTCACCACATGTTAGGATACATATAAACCCGAATCAATATTATCACGTCCTTAAAATTTGGGCACCTTTCTTAAATATCACGTAGCCAAAAGAGCTTGCACTAAGTTGATGGCTGCGTCCCGATTACCTTCACCGACTGGATATGTTGAAAGAAAGAGCTTAACATTCATTGGGTGGCAATTACTAATGGAGCCAGCCTTAGGAGAAAGAAAGGTTCAGGAGTCGTGAGATTGTCTTGTCAAGACTTTAGTCAAGGATGATCAATGGTCTGATTTGCTGAGATTTCCTTAAATAGACACCACACAATAACAACACAGAGAATTTAGTCAATTTATTTTTTGTTCCTACGGAAAGAAGAGAATTTAGTCAATTTACACACGCTTGTTTGATGGCATCATGATAACGGAAAAATAAAAAAGGGCCCCACCATTACTTTATTAGAAACATGACTGCAGCCGAGCCGATACCTTAGTTTATTCTGCACATTTTTATTCTGCACATTGAACTCGAACGATGCCACTATAGCCGAGGATAGGCACAAAGCAATGTATGACTAACACACACCTGACCTGAATAACTCCTTAATTTGATGTTTTTCAGTGACTCTTTATTTATTTATTTGTGTTTTGCTAAAGAGAACTCTTATTACTTCACTTGTTAAGATTTAAAAAGTAACAGGATTTTTAAGAGTTCTTATACCTAGTAAAATCTTAGTTAGTGTGCTAATGTCTCTCGGTAGTAAAATCCCATCTACTGTATTTTCCAAATCTGAATAGATCTATTATTATTGGGTGTCTTTTCGCATTAAATACTCTCTGAGTATTTTTTTGGCCGTGCTGTGGGTATGTTCCTGGGAATTTGCATGAATTTCACAGGACATGCTGATTTGGGCAGGGCTCCGGGAAAATGTTATTTCAACATTTACATTTTGGGGGTGGGGGGTGGTAGCATTTTTGTCCATCTCACTTGCATTCATTTATACTATTTCTAATATGCCCTTAAACTTATTTTAACATTTAATCTCCTTTATTTTTCAAAATTAAATTAAGAACTTAGTATTATAATTTCTAATATTCACTTTGTTGATTCTTTTTATTTGTGATAATATTTTCAAATGCCTTTAATTGAAAAAATTATTTTATATATGCAATATATTGCTAATATCATATTTGAAATTTATATTTAATAGTTATATTAATTAATATAAGACATAAAAATAACTATAATTAATTTTTTTTATCATAACACAAAAAATTTATAACTTCAATAATATAATGTTCAACTTTAATTAACGGGTATTGATACATAACTTGAATTTGTAGGTTAAGGGTGCAAAGCATGCACTCTCATTCATGCAAGTATATATATCTTGTTGCTAATCGAAGACAAGATATAGGAACAATGAATCAATGATTCTTTCAAGTAATACGGCTACCAAAAAAGTGTGATTTTCTCTTATCTCTCTTAAAACTAATTTAACTAAATGATTCTTCAATATTCAAATCTCCAAAAATAAAGAAATAAATAAATAATGATGAAAAATGTAGAAATCTTCAAATTTTTCATCGAACTTGAAAATGCTCAAATTCCATTATTCCTCATACTCAAATCACTCACTGCTATATTTCTGGTTGCTGAATGCCCAACAAAACTTTTTTTTTTCCTGTTTCTTTTCCATCTTTTTGTCTATTAAAAAAATGCGAGAGAAAACAAACCTGGCCACGTGAAATTCATTCTCTACAAGTGCTCCAAAGAAAACAAATTGAAATTTTTTTTACTCTTTATTATAGTTTTTTCAAAAATCAAAACGTGATTTGAAGATTGCAAGGGAAGTAAGCTTTCACTCTACTTTTAAATTCAAGTTAAATATTATATTAAAGTTAGAATTTTTTTGTGGTATCTTAAAAGTTTAATTATAATTAATTTTTATGTGTAATATTAATTAGTATAATTCTTAAATATAAATTTTAAATATCATAGTAATAATATATTACAAATATAAAATAAGTTTTTAATTTTGAGATACCATGACAAATAAAAATAATAAATAAGGAGTGAATAATTGAGATTCTAATATATAATTTCTAATTTTATTTTTAAAAGTAAAAAAGGTTAACTATTTAAATAAGTTTAAGGTTATTTTAGGAATAGTGTAGATGAAGACATTTAATATAAATTGGTAATAGATAAACTCCCTTGTATGGGGTGTAACCATTTATGATAGTATAAAAAGAGTTATAAAGATAGAATAAGTTGAGAAATTTGAATGTTTGAGAAAAGTGGATATTAAAATAATATTGCTAGTATTGTATGCCTTTTTTCCAAAGGGTTTTGTTTTGGTCAAGGATGTAATATATCATACGCATTGAAAACTTATAAAATTTGACTTTTAATTACCTTTTTTTTAGAACTTTGACTAGTGCTTTAAAACAAACCCCTCTTTTTAATGGGAAAATGTATAAGCTTATACTCAGTATAAAGAGAAAATAAAATGCCAATTATTTTCTTTTTAATTATATTCTTTTAGAAGCTACAGCAGTAGGGAATTGTTTCTGTCCGCATTTGAGTAGTATATATTATTGTCTTCAATTTTTTTTTTGTTTCCAAAAATAGACTTATCTATCCAAATAAACCCTTCTACCAAGTCAATATTTTTATTTTTTACACCCTTTGCTCTTCAGGTGCCTCTCTGAATAAATACTGTGTGCGCAAGTGTTTTGGCTTTGGAATTTTATTTCTAAATCAAGAACTTGATATATAAAAAAAAAGGGATTAAGACAGATATTCAACTTCTATCTCTGGAAGGTGTCACTGATGTCAAGAAAGATTCTAGTAAGAGCCCAATTTTAAAGATTCTTTTAGGCATACTTATAAAAAAAGCTGAAGGAATCTATATATTGATGGATGAATATATATTAAAAATTCTTTGTAAGCACGTGCCCCAGCATACGCAAAAGAAGAGTACCCAATAGGCAATAACCGATGACGTTGTGTGAGTGTAAAGTCTTCAAGTTTGATTTTTGTGTTTTTTTTTTTTTTTCTGAATAAATCTTCGGACCCCAATAACACTAGGTATGTCTGGCTGGTTTCATCCATCCAAGTATATGATGGGCAAATATCCTAATGTTAAGATCCGAAGCAAAACATATTAATGGTCTAGTAAGGAGTACAAAAGGGAAATAAAGTATTACCCAGATTTAACAGGGCAAAGTAAACTAAATGATGCCGATATATAATTGATATCCATCGTAGGGAAAGCTTTATTGAAGTTCCCATCATAACTTAATCACTTCCAATTTCAATCTATATTTAATCAAATTTGATCAAAACAAGCTGTGTTGTACGAGAAAGTTGCAAACTTGACAAAATCATTTCCTGATGAAATAATTATTATATCTAAAAATATACATATGGTTATTAGGATTATTAATTAGAGAGTCAATATGTCTTGTTATATGAGGGGGAAAAAAACCCTCCAAATATATAATAAGTTCATGGTTTTTTTGTTCTTTAATTTAAGAGGAAAAAATAATCCACTAAAAACCTATTTCTAAGTTCTTTGTATTGCCATCGAGACATTTCATTTTCATAATAGTTTTTAAAATTTATTTGGTTAATATATTTGTCTTCGAATTAGTGTGTATAAATTTTTCTTAATTTAAAATTTCTCTGACATATATTTAACAGTTGTTGAATTTATGCAAATTACAGCTCAAACCACTACGAGTGTAATTTAAAGTTAAGAAAATTATATCGATGTTTAAAAAATATATCATCATTTTATGTTCGCCCCCTAATTTTTCAATCATGTTTTGTCACTGGTCATACTACTAGGAAATGTGAGGCGAGTGCACCCGAAAAGTCCATATATGTCACATTTGCCGTCACATATTTACAAGTTTTCAGTTATTACAATCACTTCGTGGTAATGTTGCAAAATTCTGAAAGCATATGTACATTAAGTCACATATAAAACAAGCATAAAGATGTGTGAAATAGAAATTAATAAAAACAACAAAATAATGAAAGTTTTCAATTAAAGTTATCGTATCATCTTAGTTGAATGAAAAAATTATTTGTATTTCCACTTAAACTAAACACTGCAGCTACAACATTCAACGAATACGAGATTTATTCAAGGAATAGCGTGCGGCTCTAATCAATGAATCGACGTATACACAAAGTGGTCCCACAAAATGGTCCCGCCAGCGTAACAGAGACCTACGTTTTTTCCTTCCTCGTGTCTGGATCGAGTGGACCGCCTGCCTGGAGTAAAGAACTTACAAGTATACATTTCCATTTGGTAGGCGCTCAACTATATAAATATGTTCCTTAGTTTAAACTAAACACTGCAGCTACAACATTCAAGGAATACGAGATTTATTAGTGGGCGTTCGAAAACCCTTGAAATTCAATTCCATCAATGAATTTAATTGAATTTTATTGTTCGAAAGTAATTTAAGTGAAGGAATTGAATTCTCATTGGAATTGAAATCCAACAAAACTAAGAAATTGAAATTAGACTCAAAGAGGCACGATTTGATGTGGGAATTGAATTCCAGCAAATGAAAATACCAAAATAACCTTACTTAAATATAATGTTTTATTGCTAACCTATTAATGAAGGATAAAATAATAAAACCAATTAAATTAATTCATTTTTAGACTCATTCCAAACGAAAGAATTGAATTGAATTCTTTAATTTACTAGTTCATTCCAAACACAAGAATTCAATTCAATTTTTTATGGAATTCAATTCCTTATGAAATTCAATTCAATTCCATCTCATTAAAGGTTTCTAAACGCTATGCAGAGGGTTTTCTTGTTTTAGTCGGAGAGGTGGACTGCAAAGAGGCCACCAAATACACGAGCTTAGAAGCTCCCATCCTCGACCTCTCTGCCGTAGTCAGCCAAGACTTACTTGACAGGTGAATAATGGGCTAGCTTTTTTCAGTTTTTTGGAAATAAAAAGTTGCAATTTGCTTAACTCTGTATGTGTGTGTGTGTGTGTGAGAATTAATGATTGGTATTCATATCTCATTGAAAAACATGGAAATATATATTCTAATAGCGCTTCTCTGTGTGACAGATTTGACCTGAAGTTGAACGCTGCTATTTCAGCTCAGGACAAACAGAAAACAATGTGAGTGGCACCGCAATCCTTACCTTCCTTTGAACAGTGATTTATGTTGAGCATCGTTTGCCTTGGATTAGATTTCTTTTATTAAAGTCCATTTAAAAAATTTTTTAAAAAAAATTTGACCCCTTTTGTCTTGTGATTCCTTGGAGCAGTTGGTTTGTCGTTAAGGAATATACATTATGGCTGGTTTTTCATTATAGTCGATGTGTGCGCCGTAACAAAGAAAATAAATTTGAGTGTGTGCCAATTTTTTATGAGAGACGAGTGAGTTTTTTCCATGTAGAGAAATTATTTTGTGAAATTGAGTGTAATGGGATTTTGGATTTATAGGAGATTATTAGATTGATGATTGTATGTTTTAACAAAAAATTTATGTTGGATTTGAGCTTCTTTTTTGAGAGATTCTTGTGCTCCTTTTTGCTCTATTTATTTCTTTGGTTTGTATGGATTTGAGCTTTATTCCACCAACAATTCCTTCCAACATTTTTTTTTTATCCGAACATTGTTTCCTGTCATGGTTCTCTCCGGCGATGGAGATTTACTGGCTTGGTTTGATTTTCTGGCTACTGGCTTCACTTCTACTGGTGTTGATGGAGATTTCTTCTGCTGTTCTTTCTCCTCAAACGTTCTAAGAGCAATTGGCGTCGAAGAGGACTGATTTGAGGGAAGAGAAGATCTTGTTCTTGAGGATGAGGTCCTGTAACTCGCGGTTGAAGCCATTGGAGACTCGGTCTTGGAACTGAGTCAAGAGTGTGATTAACTCGTTGGTGTTGTTGACGCGGCGCGTGAGGTGTGGAGGCTTTTAGCGGTCGATTCAGGCTTGGATCTCGGATTCGCTGGAGTTGGCGAGCTTGGAGATAGAGCGCGTGGAGGCGCAGCACCTGAGTGGTGGTGATGGTGGTCGAGGGCGGTGCCACCACCAGATCTAAACAGGAACATGGAGTGGTTCACACACTCAGGGGGTGGATGACACTGTTCTTCCCGTGGCTCCTTGTCCTCATCCTCACACAGTCACGCCACCGCCACGAACCACTTTGTCAGAGCTCTCTCTCCACCGTCGCGGTTCAGCCGTTAATCACCTCGTCACCACCGCGAGCCTTCGCCGTGCCAGATCTTGCACCGTCGCCGCGGCTTTCTTCTTACCGTCGCGCCTCGAGGTCGTTGTGGACCACCGCCGCGCCACCACCCCGGGCTCCGCCTCTCACAAGCCCTCTTCCATCTCCGCCGGTAAATGTTGTTTTTTCATTGCCGCTGAGTGGTCCAAAGGAGGCCAACACAAATCGGTCTTAGATCTCTAACAAAACTTGAGGATGAGGACCGATTCAAGGGAAGAGAAGGTCATGATTAGATTTAACTTAATCATTATTGTTAAGTTTGTTAACAACTTAACAAATTCAATAAAAAAATTTAAATACTTAATGGTTCAAAAATTCCTGGGACATCTAACCAAATAAATGGAAAATGTGGGCTAAGTTAAATTTTCAGATTCTAAATACCTAAAAATGTTGGGGAATATACATCATTTTACAAATCATAACTTGCTTTCAATCTTAGCCATTGGATCAGTTTTTGTGTGGCTGAGATTCAGTGACCATATGGTCACAAACTCAGCCATGTCTATGTAAGAACTCGCCCAGGTTTTTGTTACGTATTTGGTTTATTTGCCTAAATCTTACGAACTTGTGCTGATAACAGACATGAAATACATTGATGTGATCAAATCACCATTTTAGGTTCCAAGAATTAATCAACAAAGATGATGTGAAGTACATTGCTGGAGGTAATATGACTGATTTAGTGATTTTTTATTCACAATGTGATAATAAATATCATGAACATGCTGCTAACTAAAGAGGAAAATAAGAGTTGATGCTCAATCCTTATTCACTATTTCTCTGTTTTTTATCTTATGGCTTGCTTTGCAGGTGATGCTCTGAATGTAGCCAAGACTGTTGGGTTGTGTACCTTGTAATAAATAATTAAGCCCAATCTGGAATTAGTTGTGGGCAAAGTAACTTAACACGTTTCCTGTGCTGCTTACAGTGGATGCTTGAACAACCTGCTGCAGCAATTGTTTTTGGTAGCATAGGGCAGGATTTTTTTGGGTTAAAGATGAAGAATGCTGCCACAGCTGATGGTTTAAATGTGAGTTTAGCCTTGTGATTTATCTCCTCCTGTATTTTCCATATTCCATATGCTTGCTTCTTTCTCTGTACTATTCAGGCAGGTCACCTCTGAATCAAATTGAGACCTCAAATTAACTTATTCATTCAATTATAGGCCCAATTTTATGAAGATGAAAATACATCTACGGGAGTTTGTGCTGTTTGTTTGGTTGGTGGTGCAAGGTATATGCTGTTTTTAAATTATTCCAACAAAATTATGAAATAATTAATATACTCAAATTCCTGCATACATGTTATGCTGTTTTTAAATATTACAAGTCCTGAGCCTAATGTATATGTAGTTATATTCTTAGATTGCAAATGCAAAGTAGATATTGAAACCTTCTATTTGATTGCATCTAAATAAATACAGGGCATGGGTTGTCGACCCATCTGCTGCTCTTAACTATAAGTCTGACCATTTGAAGAGACCAGAAAATTGGGCATCAGGTAATTTTTTTTAACTCATCTACATATCTGAACGATGGGCTCATATTAATAATTGTTCATTTTTTGTGTAAATAAATAGTTGAGAAGGCCAAGTATTTCTTTGTTTCCGGCTCTTTCCTGGCCACATCTCGAGAGCCCATACAAATACTTGGTAAACATGCTGCTGAAAATAACAAGGTAAGAAATGATAGAGTATGGGGTTTCCTTTTTTCACTAGCAGCTTCTAACACGTATATTCTATTCCTGTATTCAGGTCTTCATCATGAGCCTTTGTTCCTTCTTTATCTGTGAGAACTTCAACAGGGATGCACTGGAGAATGCTCTGCCGTGAGGATATTTATCTGCTGCTAAATTTATATTAATTTGATTTTACATGTTGATCCTAACATCCTGAGGTTTCCCCTTCTGGGATTCAGGTATATGGACTTTATTTTTGCAAATGAGACTGAAGCAAGAGCATTTTCAAGAGTTCTTGGCTGGGAGGTAATCTTTACTTAGCAGATATGTGGCCTTGCAGTTTTGGCTTTAAATTTTAATCTATAATGTCTTGATACTCTTCTTCTATTGACTAGACTGATAATACTGAGGAGATAGCTTTGGAGCTTTCCCAGTGGCCAAAGGCATCAGGAGCACGCAAAAGAGCAGTTGTCATCACACAGGGCGCAGTTCCTGTGTGTGTTGCTGATGGTGGGAATGTGAAACGGTTCCCTGTGACAGACTTACCTAAGGACAAACTTCTTGACTCAAATGCAGCAGGTACAGCACCATTGAACAAACCATACTTACACGTGCAATTGAGTTCATAAGTATTAAATTTTCCTTTCATGGTCAGCCGGTTGTCAGTGATCAGTGCTCAAAATGTGTGGCAGTTATATAAGCAGTTGAGTTCTTAATTGTACATTCCTGCTCATGAAATGTGTGTGTTAATGGTTGATCATAGCTACGGGACCAACATGGAATAGCAGCTATTTGTCTGGCTATTGTTTGTGGAAACTTCATACTATGATGGTATATGTCATGGGACATTAAAACGTGGACAACGCACAGGCACACTTGTGCTCTGATACCATCTCATGAAATCATAATCTCCCGAAAGCTTAAGTTATTGGGTTATGATGCATTAATGGTTTTATATTTAATAGTATCTAACATTTTTTGTCTCTTCTGTGTTTGTAGGAGATGCTTTTGTTGGAGGGTTTATTTCACAACTGGTTCAGGAGAAGCCCATTGAAGAATGTATTGAAGGTGGATGGTATGCAGCAAATATGATCATCTGTAATGAACTGAGCCGTGAGTTTTGGCGCCGTATAGATACCATACACCAAGCATATATGCGTCAAGATCTTCAGCCTTAGACTTCCTTTATCTAAGATTTTTGAAGTGATAGATATTATTGCTGATTGTATCAGTTATTTTGGACAAATTTCATGCCTAGGATAAGGTTGTTAGTTTATTTGAATTGAACAATCATGTTATACTGTTTATCCTCTTGTTATCATGTATCCCTTTGTTTTTTTCTTTTTTTGTTGGTACTGGTGGTTGTTACATGCTATCTCCTTGTTTTATTAAATGAATAAAACGTGTTCAGACTTCATAATTGTGCTTGCTCGTTAGCAACCGTTGTAACTTTGCTTATGATTCTGGGACAGATATTAGATGCTATGTATTATTGGGACTCACAATTGGGTTGATGATTATATGTATGGAATGTTATAATCCTCTACATGCATACACTTTTATGTTTTCATTTTAGATACAAATTTACTTTGGAGGAGATTTTCCTACAATTACAGGGTCAATGGGTTTTTGCCTTTTGCCATGACTTTTGAGTTGTAAGTATTTAACTGAATAGCTAAACATTTCAAAAAAGCACAATAATCAAAGGTACGATGTACAATGCGCCTTTCCGAAGATAAGGGAATATCAAGATGTTTCTTACTATATTCTGTAAAATAAAATAACAATGTTATAAATAATGCAAATGGGACACGTCTAAGTTGATTTGGGTTGAATAAGAATTGAGTTGAATTTTAGATACAAATTCCTTTTTAGCATGCCTCCTTGTGTACTCTCTCGTGAACAACTCTTGCCATTATGGTTTCTCAACATAGATAGAAAGGGGCAGTAAAGGCTTAAGAATTGGCATGGCGATGAAGCTTTGGGATGATGCTGTGAGGGGGGATGCTGAGAGTAATGATTATGGTGCAATCATAACTATGGCTTGTGATATGCAGGAGAGTGTGCTGGCATGTATGTGGTTGTGGATCAAGCTAATTTCAAGATAAATAACTAAAAGATAAATACAGATAGTCTATTTTCTTTGATGTATGCAGTTGCCAATGACTAACATTTAACATCTTTTGTCTGTGATTTTTCCCATTTCCAGGGTCATATTTAACATGATCTTTGAATGGTTTTTGTTATGTATACTTACACATTCATAGAAATTGAATCGTCTTGTTGAATTATATGTAATGCTCTGTCAATTATTTCCATTGCAATGATTAGATATTCAAAGCAGCTGAAGTGCCTGTAAAGCAGAGAACAGCTAAAGACAAATAGGAGCACAAATTTTCTTCTTTGGTTTTTTCTCAGAACTTTTTGTACAAGTAACTAACTACACTTTTGTGGGACAATCACACTACACTTTTATGACTCCTACACACTCACTTATCCTTCCGTTTCTTGTAGTCACTTAACTCACTATTCTCTCACTTTGACACAATGCTTGTCACCACTCTGAGAGGGGATGGAGTATTTATTTATTACACGTACAAAATGCACGATGATTGATAACCCTCCTTATTCCATTTTAGCATTCTTTGTCAATAATGTTATCTAAATATCATTCATGTTTTTTCATGACTCTGCTGGCTATTGTTTGCATAACTTAATTGTTAAACTAATTGAAAATTGCGACTCGTTATGTGTTCCTCAGACTGAGTTTTGTTGTTGCTGCTATTTTTTTTTCAAAATACATGGATCATTGGTCATTTGGCTAGGCCCAAAACGTGAGAAACATAAATATTTCCTGCTGGAACAATATGGTAATCTGGGACAGGACGGGACAAGACAATTATATGAGACGATAAATATACTTGAATAATGATACACGTTTTGATCATTTTTATTCAACTAGAACTTTGTAATATCAAATATTTGTTTACTGTGGCAAAGGTTTGATAATAGTAGTCTGTTTTTTCCATCTTGATGGTATGTCGCTGGTTGCTTGTATCTTTCCAAACACAGCATTGTCTTGGCTTGTAAAGAGTCCATTATGTAAACAGGGTCATACACTTCACCTAAATTAGCTTCCAACAACCGCATAATGTCAATGGCTATTACCACTTTGACCGTAATTGGATTTTGGTCCTTTTCAAGTTTGTTGAGAATTCATAAGCCACAAGATGAGTACAAATGCTGTAGATGGTGGCCAAGTATCTTATGAAAAGGTCTCCAAAGCAGTGACGGATCCAGAAAATTTAGCTGCTGGGGGCAAAACATATAATGGGGGCCTAAGAAGTACGGACACACCGACTTGGTGGTGTATCCATGTGTCGGACACGCTGTCATCCGACACCGCATAATGTGTCCACGTGTTCGACACCCGCAAGACACATGTTAGACATGCGTTCATGTGCATCTAATTAAAAAAATAATTTATTTGAGCTCAAACATGCACCAAACACGGCTGGACATTATTCTAATATACTGTGAACTCGGCTTGGACACCCTGCGGACATGCCTGAGTTGGTTTTTTTTTTATTCAAATTTTTAATACTAACATGAGTCAAAAATCAACCATAATTATTTAGTTGGATCTATGCTGTTTGGTCATTTTATTCTGAAAATTTTTCAATTGATCATAGAAAAACAAAAAGAAGAATTAAGTAGATAAAAAAAAAGTATTCAAACACAACAAGAAGAAATTCAAATAAAAAAAGACAAAAAATTCATACAACAAAATAAAAAAAATTATATATATATATATATATATATATATATATATATATCTTAGTGTCATGTCTTGTAGTTTTTGAGTTTGGTGTGTCTCAAGTATCATTAATGCAGTCGTGTGTCCTGCGTTCATGTCAATCTGTGCTTCATAAATGGGGACAGACTTAATTGAGTAATGGGACAATACATATATTTATTAATATTCTCTAATAGAAAATTAAAATTTCACTGGGGCAAACGCCCCCATTGCCCCCCGTGTAGATCCGCCCCTGCTCCGAAGCAAAGCATAATAATAAGGTTCTGGTAAAGGGTTAAAAAAAAATGGGAAAGAAATCAGCCAAGTGATGAAATTTGAAATAGTTATTTTAGTCTACCCTCTGTAAACAAGTTCTACAGTATTGGGTTTTATTTTAGTATCTTGTTATTCAAACATTAAAGTTTCTATATCTTTTTTTCGTCTTTCTTCGGTGTTTTAAATAAATGAAGAACGTGAGAATATGTGTTGAACTGTATTATTTATTTATTTATTATATTATCTTTGAAAGGGTAATGTGAAAATGATGCAATGAAAAAGAATATATAAAATGACATTATTCTTTCTTTTATTAGTCACCTGTGACTGTTGTAGTGTCACTTTAGATTTGGGACGGTATAACTTTTTCCTTTTATTACCAAGGATAGAGTATTTTTCCTTTTCTTTTTCATTTTTTTGTCCGTATGCGGGGGTTGTTGTGGAATGCACATGCTCCATGTTTGAAAACAACAATTCAACGTACTATCTATGCACGCAATCGTATTTATATTATTCGATATTTTTATCATTAATGCGCATTCAATATTTTTATCTATATATATTACTATATAGTACTATAGTAGCCATTCACGTTTTGTTATCCAACATTTTCTTTTTTTGAGGAAAAAATTACATTAAAGATTTTGTTGTTACACCATTATTTATTTAAACATAAATGAGCAAGGAGTATAAACACAAACTTACACTTTTTCTCCTATTTTCTCTTTAATTCAATTCAACTGTAATTAAGCAGTTTGTTTTCTATTAAATAACTAGTTAGTTTTAAATAAATATAGCAGTTTATAAAAAAAATATAAATTCACTAATAAAATGATAGATTAATTTTGATACTCTAACTATTCACAGTCATTTTTTTTATTTATATAACCTTTTAAATATTGAAGATGAAAATTTATAAATTTTATTTCTTTATGCAAAATCATAAGCTAATGCACAATTAACTAATAACAATAATATAAACTACTGTTTTATATGTATTTCAAATTTAATTTTAAAAATAATAACACGGAATGATGACCCACGATATGATGCAGAGCTGAGGGCCCTCCTTGCTTGAGTGGTTGGTGGTTGCAGACCAGCATTTGGTGAGGGTAGCGGGGAAACACCCAATGCATAAAGGATATTTTCATATATTCTTTTAGTCAAGAAAAAAAAAATTATAGGTCGATTTATTCATAATTTGATACGTCACCATAAGTCAATTTTTTTTCTTTTGGGGATATACCCAAAGTCAATTATTGTTTCTTGTTTTTACTGCACTACTAAGGAGTTTTTTGGGTACATACTTCTAAGTATTCAAATTATAAAAATGATCACTTTGGGATATATTTGGTATAGAGTAAAAATGTGATAAAAAAAAATATCATAAATAAATTTTATACGTAGCATTATACATAATCCAAAGAAATTTCATCCAATTTTTACTCACAAATCAATAAGCACACCTTAAGAATTTGTTTCCCTTAATAATTCAGCTCTCACATAAATTTTTTTTAACTGAACTTTCATATATTATTAGTGTTAATAAATTTTATTCACATATATTGTAGCATTGTATTCATATATTTAATCATTTATTGATATGATAACAAAATATTTGATTCAATAATTTACTATTCAATCGAGTAGAATCATGTATTGATATAGAAAGTCAATATAATTAGCTTATTTTATCAATTTTTTATTCATATATTATCATGACTTAGATTTAATTACTAGATTTTTCTTATTATAAGTTATATATGACTATATATTATAATAACTACTCTCACAACTTGATATTTTTTTGAAGTTTCATTGACTAGTAGTAAATACACACATATTAAACTCATCAAATATAATAATAATAAAAAAACCCACCAACCCCTAAAAATTTGTCCCAATAGGTATAACATTCTGATTAAGAAGGAATATTCAAACAAAAAAACATATGAA
The DNA here is from genome assembly GCA_031216105.1 of Dalbergia cultrata. Lineage (NCBI taxonomy): Eukaryota > Viridiplantae > Streptophyta > Magnoliopsida > Fabales > Fabaceae > Dalbergia > Dalbergia cultrata. The sequence continues at coordinate 52,278,598 of CM062351.1, read as the reverse complement.
AAGAAGGGGGCCTATAAAGGAAAGCCAATTGTAGGAGCAAGATCTGCATCTCACTCGCTAACTCACTCACCAACTACCCTCTCTCTCTCTCTCTAACTGCAATCTGCATCAATTCGATTGCAATTTCAATGGCGTCGTCATCGTCGTACGAAGGCATTCTCCTCGGAATGGGAAACCCTCTCCTTGACATTTCCGCCGTCGTCGACGACGATTTCCTCCAAAAGTACCTTCCCTCTCTCTCTCTCTCTCCTTTTTTTTTTTAATTTCATTTTCTCTGTATCTTATCTCACTGTAGCTCCGAATTTAGAACTAACCGTAGTAATAGTAGAAGAAGAAGAAGAAAAAGAAACTATATTTCATTTTTCCTTTTTATTTTTGTTTTTGTTTTTTCTATGGTGTTACTGCTTCATGAATCATTAGAAGAAAAAAAAAAAGGAAGAAGGTTAGAGTGTGATTTCAGATCTGGCGCTTCTGACTCTGAATTTGTATGTGTGTGTGTGTGGGTGGCAGGTATGATATAAAGTTGAACAATGCAATTCTTGCTGAGGATAAGCACAAATCCATGTAAGACTCAACACCTCTTTCAGTTACTCCGCTAGCTACTCTAGTTTTACTCATTCGGTTTCATTTGCCTGAATTTCATTAAGTAAATTGGGGGTAAAAAAAAGTTATTTTACGCTGGGTTTGTGTGTGTTTTGGTTTCTGTTTTATCTTTTTTAAAATTAAATAAGAAAAGTACTTCTGTTAGGTTTGTGCAATCTTGGAAGTATTAGCTTATGAAAAAAAGAAAGAGTAGAATTATTATTATTATTATCATCATCGTTATTATTATTTGCTTTTTTATGGAGCAAAAGAAGTTATTTTCATTTCCCAAAACAAAGGGGGAAGCGAGTTGCTTTCATTTCATATAAAGAAGAGAAAATAATAATTAAGAAGTTGCCTTCATTTCAAAGGGAAAAAAAACAAAAGGAGTTGCTTCTGATCTTGCTTATGCATCTGAGTATTGTCTAAAACTATTTTCTATTTTTCGTTAGAAAATAACTTCTTGAAAGTACTCTTGATGTGCTTCATGGCCTTGGATTGTACGGAATAAATTCACCCTTTTTTCTCTATAAAATGTTCTAATTTAGGAAGAGCTCGAGATTCAGTTGTTTCTTTTACTAAATACTTTGTGTGCATATTATTGGGATTTCGTATTTAAGATTAAGAACTTGATGTAATAATTAAATTTGGACATTCAACTTCCGTTTCTGGAAAGATTGCTAGGTGTCAGTGTCACTACCCATTTTTTTTTTTTTTCTCATCCTGTTATTATTTAAATCATTGGAGATTTTGTATGAGGGTAAGATATTGAAAGTTCATATGGTCAATCCATTGTTTCCAGGTACGAAGAAATGGCCAACAAGTTTAATGTGGACTACATTGCTGGAGGTAATACACCAGATCTGAATGATTGGCTTTCACCCTTCAAATTATTGCTTTACTAGTAATTTGTTTCACCCTTCAAATTATTGCTTTACTAGTAGTTTGTAGGGTCATGAACTTGCTAACTAAAGTGTGAAAAAGAAAAGGAAAGTGAAAGTTGAAGTGTACAATTCATAGTCACAATTTCTATGTTTTTCTTATTTTGTGGCAGGTGCTACTCAGAATTCAATCAGGGTTGCTCAGGTATATTCCTTGTGTTATAGATAGTAAGCATAATATGCAATAGTTGTGATTAGCGTAACTTAGCATTTACCTTTGTCACCTACAGTGGATGCTTCAAGTACCTGGTGCAACAAGTTATATGGGTTGCATAGGAAAGGACAAATTTGGGGAAGAGATGAAGAAGAGCTGCAGAGTTTCTGGTGTTAATGTGAGCTTAATCTTGTTATCTCTATACAGGTCACCTTAGATTCCATTTTCCGAAATTAACTTATTCGCTCAATGATCAGGTTCACTATTATGAACACGAAAATACACCTACGGGAACTTGTGCTGTTTGTGTGGTTGGTGGTGAAAGGTTCGACTGTCAAGCTTTCCTTGAGCTTTTCATTTTAATTATGAAACGACTCAAATACTTATTTTATTATGCTTTTAAATATATCATTATATATCTTAAGCTTAATATGTACTTGATTGCAAAACAATTATCTGGAGACTTATATTTGATTACGTCTAAATATAGGTCACTTGTTGCCAACTTAGCAGCTGCTAATTGCTACAAGTCCGAGCACTTGAAGAGACCAGAAAATTGGGCATTAGGTACCTTATTGATCCATTCTGGCTCTATTTCTATCTCCTCTCCATATATGAATAGTCCAAATGACTGACATTTATTATCATTCGTTTTGTGCGTAAACAGTTGAAAAGGCCAAGTATTTCTATATTGCTGGCTTTTTCCTCACAGTGTCTCCAGAATCGATACTATTAGTTGCTGAACATGCTGCTGCTAATAACAAGGTAAGATGCACTAAAATATGGCATTTGCTTTTTACTAGTTGTTTCTGATACTTATATATTTTATTCCTGTGTTCAGGTCTTCTCGATGAACCTTTCTGCCGCCTATATCTGTGAGTTCTTCAAGGATGTACAGGAGAAAGCTCTGCCGTAAGAATCCTTATCTGTTAAATCTGAATTAATTAAATTTTACACATTGATCTATTGTTCACAAGGTTTCCTGTTCCCTGGGTTCAGGTATATGGACTTTGTTTTTGGAAATGAGACTGAAGCAAGAACATTTTCTAAAGTTCATGGCTGGGAGGTAATCTTGGAAGAGTAGGCTTGCAGGTTTTAGTTTAAATTTAAATTTATCATGTCTTGACTCTACTTTTATTCACTAGACTGACAATGTTGAGGAGATAGCAATTAAGATTTCCCAGTGCCCCAAGGCATCAGGAACACACAAAAGAATAACCGTTATCACACAGGGTGCGGATCCTGTGTGTGTTGCTGAGGATGGGAAGGTGAAACTGTTCCCCGTGATAAAATTGCCCAAGGAGAAACTTGTTGACACAAATGGAGCAGGTACATCCCCACTGCTTTTGGGAGTTAAACGCGGAACAAAGTGTTATGTGCAATTGAGCTTATCAATGATATGTGATATAAAATGCTTGGAAATTGGAAGCAATATATGCAACTGAATTCTAAATTACAGAAGTGTTCTATTCATGGTCACAGAATGTGTTGTGTTAATGGTTGATCATAGTGACACAACCAAATGAAAAGCGCCTATTTTGTCTGTCCAATGTTTGTTTGCGGAAACATGACACTATGATAGGTTATACTTATTTATTTTTTCTTCTGTGCTTGTAGGAGATGCATTTGTTGGAGGATTTCTTTCACAGCTGGTTCAGGAGAAGCCCATTGAAGAATGTGTGAGAGCTGGGTGCTACGCAGCAAACGTGATCATCCAAAGGTCCGGCTGCACGTACCCCGACAAGCCTGATTTTTGTTGAGTGATTCTCCCGATTCTGTTGCTGTTATGAGTTTTGATTATTGAGAAGGTTTTCATTGCATTCTCATTGTGGCACTCTATCCGGTCTTGGATTTTTTTTAATCCCCCCGGCTAGGGAAAAACAAATTGAGAAGGTTGCAGGGAGAGAGACATTACTATCGTTGATATATTTGTACTCCTATTATGGCATCATTTTCTTATATCTATGTTTGTCATCGTGTCTTTTTTCGGGTTGGGTTCCATGTTTACCTTAATTTGTTTGGTTTAGTTGTACTGTTTCAATGTGGCATTGAGTGTTTAATAAACTAAGCATAGATGAAGCTCCCTCCCTGATTAGCAGAAAGCTATCTCCTCCGTCACAAAGCTGCGCAGAACGTAAAAGGACAATCATATTCATATGTATTTGGCAAGAATAACCCTGCATTATAACTTGTACATAAGGTAGTAATGAGCAATTTCCCCCGTCAAAAGAAAAAGGGAAACAATTTCCGCTAATGGTACAATATTTTGTGACTTGTCAATGGAAGCTTTATGCTCCGTCCGTATAACAAAAGATAAACTCTGCTTCTCACCCGCTGACTAATAATCGAACCTGCGCTCTATGTTTGCGCAGTGTCAATTAAATTCTCTATTTTTGACGATGCAACTTAGAAAAAACTTAAAGTTTAAAATGGTTTAGTTTGTGAGCGTGAATCAACGTGAAGTTATATACTCAATGCTCTCTTCGTTGCACAAAAACATATAAATAAATGAACGAAGGGGACCAAATTCTCCCATTGAAAACCCGAGCTACACGTATCTGACCAAGTTTGGCCGTCCATAACTTTTCTGAATGATGATGATGCCTTTGTTGACTGAAAAATTGCCAATTTGCTCCCATTAATGAATATATTATATACTTTTAATTATTTACTGTTGGTTGCTAATGCATGCAACCATTCAAAATTTCGCCTTCGGATCATTATAAAAATAATCATAGGAAAAAGAAAGATTTGGCAAAGCCACTCGATTTCATTATGCATTACCTATTATACCAATATACTTTGAATCTGTACATGACCAGCTTATTCTAATTATGTACCATTCTTTTATGTCTGTTAAACATAGTGTTGATATCTTATCATATGTATTATGATATCTCAGTAGTATCCTAATATCTTAGCGATATCAACAAAATGGATACGAGATTAGTGAGTTTTACATTTTTTTTCACTTTAAACTTTACATGATTAATTATTTTATATAAATTTTAAATGGTAACTGTTATATTTATTCATATTTTTTTATTTGTATGTCTTTAATTTGTAAATATAGTATAAATATATATTATAATATATCAAAATATCTTACCATACTCGTGTGTTACGTTTCGCTATTCTAAAATTTGAAAATCGTTACACTATACGATACACAATATGACGATTACGCTCTCTGCTCTCAACTATTTCAGAAATTTATTTTTTCATCTCTCCATTTCTTTAAGTTCAAAGGTCATTAACTACTAGTAATTCTGGGACTTCTACTACAGTGTGAGGAAAACATAATTTATGAAATGAGGAGATAGGAGGGATTTTTAATTTGGACGATTTATCTTAATTATTCTCAAATTAAATTAAATAATAACAAAAGAAAGGGGAAATTGCAGTATATCACGTTAAATTAGGGTCTCGTGTTCAGTTATATAAGTTTCGGTGAAAAGTACCACAAGATTTACAGATTAAGAGCGCAACGTGCATTAAGCAAAAATTGAAAAAAATAAAAAGAATGAAATTAAATTTATCCAACCATAAATCGATTAAACTTTACCATTAAAAGAGAAGCTAATTCATGGGTACACATATAACTCATGAAAATCATATTCAATTGTAACCTGTTTGAGATTTTGAGTGGTTAGCTCATATATATATTTTTGAAAATACAATAGTATTTGGGTTTATCTAATCAGTGTCTTGTGGGCATATATTAAGGGGTCAAAATAGGAAATATTTACATTGGAAAAAAAAATGAGAATTTATAATTTTAAAGTATTTAAATCATAACAAAATTTTAAAACTTAACTCTTTTAGTAACCTTAACGAGTGCCCTAAACTTATAAGGGCATTGGTTTAGCAAAACATTGTTATTTATGCAATTTTCTCGTTCATTATTAAGGTCTTATTGCATTCATATAAAGTATTTAGTCATCAATGCACCAATCTGTTGGGCCTTTAGGAACATCCTGTGGTCATAGGATCAACAAAACAGGCTACAATACTCTCCTTTTGAATTGATGATCATTTACATATCCGTGCGCTAGCTACATGACACTTGATTAATTATGCTTCAATCTACTAACAACATATTATGGCTAGATATCAGCATAGTAGTTAGAACTTAGAACTTCAATAGCATGAAAGCTGAGTATCAGCATGGTTAGTACTAAGAACTTCAAAACACCCATTTTGACATATAGGAAATCATGTATAAATAAGTGAGGATTTATGTTATACTGATAAATATGGTCGATGTGATAAAGTGATAAGTAATGAATGAGAAATCCTTTACCACATTCTTCTGTAAGATAACTGAAATCCTCGATTATTAACATATAGTACCCGACAAAGTTAAATTCACCATTAAGGTAACTGAAATCTTCACTTATTTATATATAATTTCTCGAATGTCAAAATAAGTGTCTACAAAAACTATGTTCAAACAATAATACTAATCTCTCAATAAGTGATTTCTCAAAGACAAAGACACACACGTTCACTCTGAGGAGAGCTTGCACAACGAAGAACACTAAGGAAGATATGTTCATCACAAGGAATGCAGAGTTTTGAATCTGCATTGAAATCATACTCTTCCTTAGCTTGATCCAGCAAGGCCCTGAAGAGTGGATGGTGAAGCAATGCAACCTTGATGACATATCTCTTGAGGTTCTCACCCACATACACAACCAAGTGACCCTTTGGAACATCACTTGGGATGGAGCAACTCTCATGCAAGGAATTAGAGTTAGGCCACAATTTAGTGCATTGACTGCAATCCTTCGTTTTCTTGCACTTGTTAAGACACCCTCTAAGAAATCTTGCCTTCATTGTTCTTGGAATATAATTTTGTGAGATATAGAAAAAGAGATGTGAAAGAGAGAAAAAGTTTTGATGTGCATTGAGTAATTGGAAAGAGTCAGAAGGTTTATATAACTGTGGCATGTGAAGTGGCAATGTAATGGAGCATTAATGTTTGACATGATTGGAAGCCTATGCTATTGATAATATAATAATTATTGGGGGGGTATCAACATATATGGACACATTATTTTAAATGTGCCAGTCATTGATAGTTGCTGGCCTTGTTCGTTAGCTAGTACTACTTTTTTATACAACATTGCATCTTTTGATACGAAACTGTACGAATGTGCATGGCAATGATTTAAGGGTACATAAAATATCATGTATGACTGATTAACATCCCTCCTAGGAAGTAAAGTTCTCTGCAATTCTTGAAGGGGTGTGGTGCTTATAATCACTGTTTCTTTCGAAGTTCTAAAATGCTAAGACCCCACAATCAACTCGAGGAAAAGATAAGATATGAAATAGAGCAATGGGATAAGTTTCTTGGTCAAAGTGATAACCCACTTATTTTTCTAATGTACATGGGGATGGATATTTTAAAATGTTAGGCACTTTATTTAATTAAATTCATAGGGAGGCTTCAACTTTTATTTTGAGTCGTAATTGTTGAAAAAAATTGTACTGCCAAGTGCTAAATGTCGGTGAGACAACTGGTTCTAGTGCCAGAAAGTGGATGAAGATTGGCTTGGTTACATAGTGGATACTGATATTAATGGATTAGAAAATCATAAAGCATTGAAATTTCGTGGTTTTTTATTTTTGATATGGTGTGTCAATTTAATAATTCCTCATGTATGAGATTGTGTAAAAATTTACATAAATATGGTGTGCAAATCTTGCCATTGGCGAGATTTGATTTAAAAAATAATATTTTTCGTTTTTCAAATCTTGCCATCGGCAAGTTTTGAATTAAAAAGTAATATTTTACTAGCGAAATCTTGTCATTGGCGAGATTTCGTGAAATCTTGCCATTGGCGAGATTTCATACATGTAATTAGCCAAACAAATTCATATCATGACAAATTTTACTTTCCCTCACCATATTGAAAAAAATGACCCAAATTTCGTTACCAATATTCTTTTTCATAATAATGTGACATAATTTTAACCTTTGGATGAATCGATGGTTTTTATTAGTTTAATCTATCCAATCACGCATCTTGAAAATTTTGATAATATATATTTTTTAAAATCATTAGTATCTAAATTTTATTAAATTTAAATTAATTTGACTTGAGTTAAATTAATCTCACAAGACTTTATTTAAAAAAAAAAAAAGCATCGAAATACTTAAACCAATCTAGCAATCACTCTGTCAAATAACTCTAGATATGTATTATGTGGCATTAGGAATAATATTAAGTGTATAATGAAATTTCATAACACATACATATTACACACCTTATCATTATTAGATGTGATGAGTAATCTCCACTTACCCTATTCACTCATCACATCTAATAGTGATGAGTGTGTAACGTGCATTTATTATGTAATTTTATTGTACACATAATATTACTAATATTACTCGTGACATGACTCCAATATATTTGAGATCTCTGCTAAGGAAAGTGGATCTGCACCGCTGCTATTGATCACGTTTTAGATTTGTGGGGTATGAACTAAATTAATCGACCAGCCACTTTCTATGAAGAACAATGCATTAGTGGCTGTGTCTTTGTCAAATTTCAGTAGTAATAGCTTTTTCCACGCATGGATTTAGATGTGGATTTTTTTTATTATTCCCATTTGGATAGGTCTTACCTCACTACTTATATTGAATAATCTCAGTTTGCCAAACCAATGTTGTTTTAACTAAGGGACTAAATAGGGTACTACTATCCGTACAAAATATTAAAATTTTAATTAAGTCTACTTGTATGTATGTATATCCTGCAAAGGGTGTTGGGATGAGTTTTACTGTTCATTGCGTGGATCTCAGGGATGCAGGAAATGGGCTATGCATTGCAAAAAGGTATGGAAGAAATGCAGAGTATAGAATGGAAGTCACAGTTGCTTCACCCTTAAAACTTTGACTCTTGGTAGATGGGACTTTGATTTGATTCCATTCCTATGTTTTATAATCAACGATCTTTGGAAGTCTAAGATCAGGATATATTGCTTTTAATTGGCTTCACTTTCAATCATGGATGATATTTTCAATGTAACATCATTAATATTTTTTAATCCTTTAAGGGTAGGTCGAACACAATTTTATGTCTATTTGGATTAATAAATTAACATTCTTTTCAAAATAAAAACTTTGTTGGAATTTATATGTTAAAATGCTATATCTTCTGTTTCATAATATTAGTTATTTTGAATAATTTTGTCTACTAAAAAATCAATATATCTGGCTACATTTAGTCAGACACATTAAATTTTCAATAAATCAACTTGTTAAAAATAACTAATATATGAAATGGAGGGAATATAATATTTATAGATTAGTAAATCATATTAATTTACTTTAGTTAATAACTATCATGATTTCTATTAAAATCTTAGCAATTTTTTTTCACTATGTGTGTAACATTATTCTTAACTTATTTTAGATTTATAATAACTTATAATAAACTATGTTTGTCCAACTATTTCACCAAATTAAGCAATCAACAAAATATGATCATAAATATCTGAAAAGAAGTCACACAAAAAATTAATTTACAGCAGCAAAAAAGCAATTAAGGGGAGTATTTTCTAACTCCTAGCTTTAATGGTATATAATTAGGAAATTAAAAAGAGAAAGTTTGAAGAGTAGTACAATGTTTGAGGTTTACCTTTTTTGTGGTCTGGCTCATCTTATGCCGATGCTCATAGAGATGATTGATTGAGAGCCAGCACACTGATTCATCCCCTTTATGACAAACGTGGGTTGTGCTTGGTTGGTTGGAACGCCCAGTTTCACACATGATCTTTTGCAGTAAACTGTCAACACTCCCCTTCTTCCACATGAGACATGAGACAGAAAGCCAAAGTTTATAAATGCTTTTTTAAAAAAGCCATTCAGTGGATCTTATGAAATTGGTCTCAATATAATATATATATATATACACACACACACAAAATTTATTTCATTTCATATTGCAAAATGCCATCAAAGTTCTTATGCATCCTTTGCTGTCCAAATTCACACAGTGACTTGTAATTATGTCACATGCACATCATCTAGTCAAAGTACACAGAAATTGATTGAACAATGAATATAATACATAAACTTTTTCTTTTCAGCAGTACCAAAATAATATAAAAAAAAGTTATGAATTTAGTATGAAAATTATTATGCGCGTTCTAACAAAATAGCAGAAAGTCAGAAATCATGGACAAAAAGACGAAAATCATAGGTGAAAAAAGTGAAAATAATTTTTACCTTACCATTCAGTATTCATACGAAATCATGAGAATTTGATATTTGTGCCAACCAGCATTAGCTTTTTTTCTTTCCTATAAAAAATATTCCTGGTGTCACCAAATTGGTAGAAAGTTGAAGGAATATAATGACATAATGTATAGCTTCTCAATATTTAAGTGAAACTCCAAGTGTAATGAAACATGATCACATCATTATTAATGCTTCATGACCACTACACTTTCATTAAAGTAAAAAAGCTAAGAAAGATAATACATTAATTTTTGAAGGATAGGGCAGGTAAGTGATGATAAGGTTTGTATCATATCGTAGTGAGGGAGGGATGTGATGCACATGAGGATTGGGCCATGAGGCTCACAGGTGGGTGTGTGGATGTTATGTGTCATAACTCTTTCGAGAAAGGGCCAAGGGTCATAGTTGGTGACAACTCAAGGCACACATATGGTCCGCAGCTATTTCTGTGTATCTAAATTATTTTTATGTCACCAACACAAATATCAAAGTGTGCTAAGATCTCTTATCTTGAGTAATCACGGAATAAGAGGGAGAATATTTGAAATCATTAGATCTAGTCCAAAACCCACTTGCACTCGCCTCGTCCTTGGTGTGTACATGCCAATTTTTTTTTCTCTATTTAAATTTTTTCAGCATTTTTTATTTTCATTTATTTTTATAACAAAACTTTAAGGTGAAGAAAAAAGTTATGTCTGTGTGTTTAATAAACACTTACAAAAACACTAAAAAAATGATTTACGAACAAAATCCACAAATCAAACTCAAGACATGTCAATAATGAGTAGAAGATCAATTAAATTAGGGCAATTTTCTTTTTGTGTATCTAAATTATTTTGATTAGACACGCCTTGCTTTCCTTTGCTTCCCTCCCACGCGCATTTCTCTGTTCCATTGAGCTGTCATATTGGATCACATTATCATTTTTGTTTGTTCCCACTTCTCCCTAACTGCCCCATCTCTACATCCTTCAATTAACACCTCTCCATGCCTCCCAAAAGGAAGCAAAGTCCCTCTTCATTCTTCTTTTGGGAACTTGCTTTGCTCAGAATTCCGCGTCAAAACTTCAAAATCTAGCTTAACGTCGGTTGTGCTCTGTACACTAATGTAAGCTTTCATTTCATATCATTTGACGGCTCAAGTGAATTTGCTAGTGCAGTTTTGTTAATTGGGAAAAGATTGTACAAAAGGATTTTATTAACACTAGTTAAAACATGGGTTAATTGATAAAAAATAATTACTAAATACAAATACAATTATGTAGTATTATCTAAATATCTTAAAACTATTAGGTTGATGTAATTAATGCTTAACCATGGATTAACCAAAGTTTATAAAAATGTCTACACCATTGTTACATCAATTAAATATGGATAAAGACATTCCGCTCCTTTGTACGTGTCAAGTTACATAAAAAGTAACCTACCTGTATGAGGCGGTGTCTAGATTAGATTTTCTGAAGTTAAAATAACTTTTTGTATTAAAATAAAAAGTCAGTTTTCAGGTTTTTCATCAAAGCTGAAAAAAATAGCTCTTGAGGAAATAAAATTTCAACTTTTTCAGTTGTGTATAATTTTTTTGTTTCATATTCAATTTTTTTTTTTTTTTTTAATTTGTAACAATCGAAGTCATCTCCATATGTCGGCCTTCATTTGGACGTCTAGAAAGCAAAAGAAGCTAAAATGCTGCAAGATGAAGCTCAAAACACCCTTCCCTATATGATGTCAAATGGTTTTACGTTCACATATTATTATTTATATCAGTTTTTACACGTCAGATATCATTACTAGATTTAAGTCCTATAAGAAAATCATACTACTGCAGGGGTCAGGCATTAAGCAAGGAAAAACTCAAGCAAGCCAAATAATGATTCCTTGTGTTTACAATTCAAAATTTCTGTGCCTTTGTAAACACAAGCAGAAAATACTCGAATGTATATAGTTGTGCAAATGTTACACCTGAACTTTAACAAGATTCTTTCGACTATGGATTAATTCACTAGACTGTTGCAGAAGGAATTTTACTTTTTAAGTACACTTCTTCCTTCGAGCATTTCTTTTGCTTACACTAATGAGAGGAGATGCTTTACTTTGACTAACAGCAGCACCAGAACCAACTTGGCTAACACGTGATTTCTTTGAGCCACGTTGCCTTGGATAAGGGTGAATTTTAGCCAATTCGCGCACCCGGCATGCCACATTAAATGGTAAGGGACGCAGAGCAAGATCATCATTTTGCTCATCCTGCAATCACCAAATGATCTTTTACATAACGTTGACCCCAAGCTAAATTTGAACAGAAAAAGCATATTTTGAAAAAGAATAAAATAAAGTACTACAGCATATAAAACTGAAAAATAACATTGAGCATTGGTACCCCAAGTCCCCAACAGAATAGATCAATCAACAGTATTTTCTGAAAGGGAAAATAGAAAGTTAACCTCTTTCTTGTTAATTTTCTGTGCAGCAGAACTGGCCCTTAAAAGATTACGCCATTTGTCCTGCAGAGAAGGCATTTAGAAAACAATGGTTTGGAAGAAAGGTGACAACTGAAAAGTAAAGCTTTGTGATGTACCCTGAGATCTATGGGCGTTCGGTAGCTTGAAGAAGAAAACAAAAACCTCTTTATATGAGTCCATCTACCAACTCCGTATTGAGATATGCCATCTACCAACTTAATCACTTCAGAGAGAGTCCACATCCTCTGGTGCTTTCTACGATCTTTCCTTCTAGATTTTTTCGGTGTCAAACATTCATCCTCGGACTCCGACGGAAATGGCTCCTCGTCATACTCAAGTTTCTACAAAACAAATGTCTTGTTAGATGAGGGAGAATAATTGGATTTACAAACCATTAGCCACGAACACTAAGCAATTATATTGATAAGCAGTTACTATATTAAAAATTTCCAATTTTACAACTAACATGAGTAAAACTTAATCTAACAGAAAGATAAATACTATCTCAGCCACAGGAACCACTCTGTTTCCAATGTAAAGTCATAGAACAAATAAGGAAATGAACTGCACATGAATATCAACCTTCAGTATTAAAATACTAGAACAAGCCCAAGCCCCAGTTGGAGCCAACCAAGATAAGAGGGAAGCAGAATGAAGCAAATTCATGTCAAAATATCAAATAAAACATTACCTCTTTCTTTGGACGCCCCTTGCGAACTTTCAACTCAGGAAGTGTCATCCTACTATTTCCATTACTAGACTTCTCGCTTGGAATCTTTCTCAATGCCTTGATTTTAATATGAAGTTCATTACATGATGTCACACTTAAATGTTTATTTTTTGTACCGGCTGTAGGTACCTTTTCCTCCTTCGGCTTAGAATTTGAAAATTCTTCAATATACCTCCGGGTAGGCTTTCGGAATCTCTTTTCTCTAAGAGTAGCAGGTTGGCATTTTTCATCGGAGACCTTTTCCTTCTTACAATACAATACACCCCCAGCTACAGTTTGGCCATTATCCAACTGACGTAAATGCGGCATATCAAGTGAAATGTTGTACATGCAATCTTTATTTGATGGTTGACTTGAATTGTTCCTGAAGGCACCATGTGATTCATAGGTTACTGTCTCATCAAGAGAATTATTTTTGCACTCAGATTGCGCGATGGGTACTTTTGTAGATTCCGATACCCAGCCAACAATGCTGCTTCCACTCAATCCTGAAGAATGACTTTCTGATGTTGAGTTTTGAAAAAGTGAACCTTCACAAGGACCAGAGCCTAGTACCTCAGCTTTGTTGTCAAATTCAAAATCTGTAGATTGAAAAGATAAATAACTAATTATAACATTTTGAAACAGAAAGGAAATAAGGAAGCTGAAACTAATCCTTTTTTCTTCACTTCTATCAGGATCATAGCAGAAGATAAGATGTTAAGATGTTGAGCGTTAATAATTTACCCAAAATGAACTCTTGGCATGCACCAGAGAAACCATCAGTTCCTTCAAGGTCATCAATTTCAACATCATCCAAAAATCCATCAAGGACCTAAGAATATATATCATTCAAGATTAAAGATAATTTTCATACCCACAAAATAAGGACACAAACAAATTAACCAGTAAGTAACACAGAAATATCATGCAATTGACATCAGACAAAGCAGTATTCACCTGAAAGGATAGACTCAACCACCAAGCAATCAATAACAAGCAGTTTAAATGTCAAAATATTTGAACTACTAGTTTCAAAATCACCCCAAATCAACACTGAATATAGATAAATACCTCCAGCTCCAAGTCATCCTTTCCATTCAAAGATGTATGAATATCCAAAACACCTGATGAATGTACACATACTAGTATCAAATAAAAGTACAAGTAAAAATTGGAGAAAAGAGGTTTCTTGCAAACAAGGTAAAACTCCATTCCCTGATATACCGGCTTCAAGCAATTAGAAAAAGATAAAAAAAAAAACAAAACACGCAGAATTACCAATACTCGATTTTAAACCCAACTCAGATCCACGAGAAAAATTTTCAACATCAAAGTATTTCCCTATTATCATTCCCATTAAATCACTAATATACCATCCACTGAAACATGATCATTTCTAGGCTCTGCAAGTGAATGGTCAACTTCCATTACTTCATCTCGAAGAGCAGGTACAAATGATTCATCCACCTGAACCTAGGGGAATGTAAGACAGAGATATCAGAAATCATGTACCTTAAGCAATGCCATATTGCTACTCATAGTTAATTTAAGAAGAGCATTAAGAATCAATGACATATATTTACATGAATGTTCACACATAACCAGATTTCAAAAGCTTCCCTTGAAATATTATACAGGGACCTAGCATTCTGCTTATGAAGAAAAACCTTCCAAACAAAGACAAGCTGACTTACACTCATTACGTAGAACAAATACAATGATCATTCACTTGAGAGTTGTTTCAGCAAGTGAAAAGCAATCAATAATTTCAAGGAAAATTTTGTTATTATCTCTGAGATTTGTGCCTACAGGCTATACCAGCACTGGTTCAACTTTAACACAACAAAGGTTAATAGGAGAATTTATTTTTCTCAAAATTCAAATCAGGGGTTGTGCTTCAACTTTCAACCCGAAGGGAAGGGATTCATGGCATTGGCTTGAATTTGGACAGGGTTGAACTATTAA
This sequence comes from Dalbergia cultrata, assembly GCA_031216105.1. Classification (NCBI taxonomy): domain Eukaryota; kingdom Viridiplantae; phylum Streptophyta; class Magnoliopsida; order Fabales; family Fabaceae; genus Dalbergia; species Dalbergia cultrata. Next base: position 52,263,529 of record CM062351.1, on the reverse strand, counting down.
ACTTACTCTGTATTATAACACCCTTCTGAAGGATATGGAAGATTTTACAAAATGGGAGAGTATATGAAACAAAGATTAGTTAAGAGATACGTAGTTCTGTATGCTTTATGACATGACAATATTGACTAAAGTCCTTACCCTTTGGCATTTCATATTGGAACACTTCCGCAAATACTCTTCCCGATCCATCTCATAATCTCTTGGATATTATCCTACAATTTCAACATGAATCAGTTTACTCCTTTACTCATTCACATTCACACATAAAATACGTGTTTATAAAGACAAAAACATAAGCATGCATACAGCATCCACTTTACTACTACAAATGCAAAATCTCCTTCCCTTCCAAAATATCTACCCATTTATCCAATCTGACTAGATTGCCCCTTATGATTTCCATATCTCAGATCAGCTACTAGCTTTTATCACTATTCTCCAATCAGTCTATCACACACATGAATACCATTTGTGATTCAAATTAGTCATTTCTTTAAAAATCAGAACAAATGCTAATAAGGGAGGGAAAAAACAGATAAACAAGAACAAACGGGAAGATAAAAGCCCTCCATCAAGTTAAAAAAAAAACGTAAACACAATGCAAACAACAAAATCCCTCCCACCCTCTTGACACATCCTTCAGAGCAACCAAAAGGGTCAAACAACAAAGCACACAAAAGGCCACACAAGAAAATTCCTAATGCATGTTCGGAAAACCCTTTTCTGTGATATAATTGACCATAATTTCTTTTTTCAAAAATTGTCTCAGAAAAACTTATAATTAAGCTGTTTTGAACTCAAAATAAGCTCGTCTAAACACACAAATTCCACGGTAACTGACTAACTCTATTGAATTATAAATACACAAATCACAACAACAGTGAAAATCACATCACATAGTACACAATCCAATCAAGTTTAGCTATAATTTCGTAGCTTCATTTTTTTCCCCTCTTTTTCTCAGTGAAAATTAAGCTAATTAAGAAAATTGAAGACATGAAATTAGTGAAATTACGGGAAAAAAAAGGCCCCTAACATCATTTGCCCAGCAAGCGAAGGAATCTCGAAACAATCGATCTTAAAACTCATAAATACAAATCAAGCAAACAAAAAAATAATAATAATAAATAAAAAGAAAGGAAAAAGAAGAAAGTAAGGTACATAATTAGCTAATTAATCTGTAGCAGAAAGGAGAGAGAAGAAGCAGAGTAGAGGGACTGACTAGGTTGAAGATCTAAGCTGTGATGTGAAGCTAAATTGAAGAGAGAGAATTGAGAATGTTGTGTCTCTAAACCGAGAAAAAGGGGCTAAAACCGCCAAAAAAGCGACACGAAACAGAAGGCATGTAGTATGATGGAAGGTGCCGCGTTTTTATTCCACCAAATCCTAAGGGCCTTTTCGAGATTTCATTTCCTTTTTCTGGTTTTTCCTACGATACCCATTATACTGTTACAAACTGGTACCTAATATAATTAACAATTATTATTCGATCTTTAATACGATAGATTTGAAAAATTTTAAAATTAGTGGGACAAGTGTCATATTCTTAGCCACAGGTGCAAAAGAGACATTCTTGATTTTTTTTTCATTTTTACTTTTTTTTTGGGATTTGTCACTTACAATTTTATAAATAAAGCTTATGGAAGAAAAAATTATAAGCATTTTTATACTTCAACTAAGTAAACCTCATTGTGTGTTTGATCGAAAAAGTAAAAAATGAATGGAAAATTTTATGAATAAGTTTCACATATAATTTTACACATAAAATTTATCTACAAAAAAATTCTTCCAAATTCTACCACTCAACCAAATATACTAATTGGATTAAGCACTTACTATTAGATAAAAAGTAGTAGTTGTTAAAAAAGGTGCAAGTTTTTTTCTTAAAATTTCTTAGAATCATATCAAATTTTAGATGTTGCACCTTCATTCATCACAGACGTTATGATTTATATGTTAAAGGAATTCTAAGGATAATGTTGGCTAAATAAAGTCAATAATAGTTAAAAAGAAATAGGTGGAAGGAAAATTCATCCCAATTTATCTATAAGTATACTTAACGAGCATTTATAAATGTATTTATAGATCACCTATTAATGAAGAAAAATCCTAAAAATTTAATCCAAATTTACCATTACAATTACACGATGCATGAGTAAAAGGTAGATTCAATGAACAATTCTTGTTAATCTTATATTATTATTCTAATCATAATTAACATGTGTATCAATTTTGGAACAATAGTTATATTCATCAATTTTGATACACTATAAGAACAATTTTTATATTATTAATTAATTATATATTGCTATGTTACGGACAATAGTAAAGATGGATCTAAACTTTCAATTGGCCTAACTTGTTCAGCCCAATATAAAGGTCCACTACCTTGAAAGCCCCAAGTTGGATCACATCATTATACCTGAATGCATGAAGGGCATACACGTGGCGGCGATTACCGAGCACGTACGACCACCTTCTCACTTCACCCACGATCATTGACGTACGGACGTGGGTCTAAGGGCGTGAGCAAGCTCTTGACCCCAATATCCACTCTCCAAGCATCCCTTACAAATATCTCCACAGGCTTCAGGTATTGAATTACATTTTGATTAGTGCACCCTTACTTTGCCAAAATTATTACTCATTGCTTGGTTGAGCCCTTATTGATATACCTCCCAATTCCAATTTAACTAATTTGACGAGGACAAAACAAGAATGGTCATCTTATGTCACTAATCCTTCATCCTTTAATGAGGTATGAACTTTCATCTCTCCCTCGTTACATGCTATATGTATAAATTTTAAGTTAAGAAGAATGTTAACAAAAAATTTATTGGTGTATTTATTTATTTTTTTTGTTCAAAATTTTCCTCACATAGACAAAACATTTTTGAAATATTGTGCAAATTATAACTTTTATTGTTATGGATAAAATTTTGAATCAAAAGGATTTTTAGGTTGATTATTTGAAGGATATGATAAGGGATTTTTATTATGGATAATGGTTGTGAGAATTGAATAAATTTATTGATATGATTATACATAATTAAAATATTTTTAGATTGATTATTTTGTGTTTCTTTTATGTAGGGGCTGTAATCCAAACTGTGGCGTGTGGAGTCCGCTGAGAGTGGGACACGCGTACGGCATTCACTGGCTGTTCCTTCAGTCGTTTTGTCTGTAACTTTGTATTGTTTGTCTGTCGAAGATATTCTCATAAAAGAAAAAAGAATTAAAATAAATTTAACAATTTAAAATAATTATTAAATATATAATATTATTTTTTTGTCATAATATATTATTGGTGGGAGAAGAAATGAAGTATGATTTGGGACCGTTTTCCCTTTTCCTCTTTCACGGCGCTGTACTGTCGGGACCTGTCCTGTCAAGCACGCCACTTGCGCCGCACGACGTCGTACTGCTTGTTTTACGTTATCCATTAGCCACTGTACTAATCATTCTCTCCTTCTCGTTTTTCTCGTGTCAACTCACTAGTCTTTACTATTCTCAACAATCCAGCACACGCATCTTTTGTCTACAGTTCTTTTTTAAATAAAAAACTAACATGGTGACGTGTGATTGATTGCTCATATAATAAGCTCTCCCTTCTGAGATAAAAAGGATGATAAAATATAATATTAAGAGATTAATTATCTTTATATCATTTAATTAAATTTACACATAATACATATATAATGAAAATTATTAATTTAAAAATGATTAACTTCTTAATGTTATACTTTACTGATTTTCTCATTTTAGAAAAGATAAATTCAAGATGATAACAAACAATACAAAAAAATTAATAACAAAAGATCACATACATAATAATAAATGCATGTGAAAATTTAATATAAAAGGGCTCATTTTCGATTGAATATAATAAAAATAGAATTTAATTGAAATACATTGACAGTTTAAAAGTATTTTGGATATTCATCCAGTCATGTAATGATACATTAACAAATATAGTTACTTTTCATCGTACTCTTGAAAAGCCAAACAAATCTATTATATTTTCATTAAATCAAATCATCAATAATTACTATTGTCACACTCTTTTATCTATTGTCACTTTGACTAAAGTAATATGTTAATTAGCTTTATTAAAATATCCTTCTAGTCATAGTTAAATTTATTAAGATGTTCATACTTTAAATAAATATAGTCACTCACATCTATTGATACTTAGGATTTAATATCATTTCTTATCTTTTCAAACTAAATTAAAAAATATTTCATTTCATAATTTTTCATAAAATGCATTAGATTAAAATTTCAAGCAACCAAAAATAAATAAATAAAATAATCTAGATGTGACCTATATTTTTTGTCATGATAATCTTGTAGAGGCTATTCATAAAAAAATAGTATAGAGGCTGAATTAAATATTTACTTCTCATATTTTAGGATATAATATTTTATACTTTTACATTTTTAATATTATTTAAAAAATATGATAAAAAGATTGATAAATTTTCTTTAATATGTTAAATTCTGAATTAAAAAACATGGTTTTTAATAACATTAACAGGTTTATTAACACATGAATTTATCATAGTTTTAATTTTTTTAAAATATTTGAAATCATTAGTTTATTTATATTTAAGTTTTAGTTTTATATTAAATAAGTACATTTACAAATTCAAAAATCAATAATGATAATAAAAATATTAGAAAGCTTTTAAGAATTCAAATAGAATTAGGAGTTACAATAAGAAAAAATTATAGAATTAATTTCACTATGAACTGAAGAAAAGTATTATAGATCATGAACAAAAAATTGACGTGTAAATCAAATAAAATTTAATTCGATGGAAGTGAGGGTATAAAAAATATTATATTTAAAAAAAAACACGCAAAGTAACTAATTTAATGCAACATCTCCAGAAAAGAGACGAAACAAAACAACATGAGGGTCTCAACAACAGTGAAAGAGTAGCAACCTATTGAAACAGTATAGCACGAAACCAATTATGGCTGTTTTTATTATTATTTTAATTATAAAAATAAGAAAGGGTACTTTGGTAAAATTATTATGAGAAGCGATTGTATAGGAGTGATAATAGGCAAAAGAGAGTGACAATAACCACCCCCAACTCATCCTATTTAAATAGCATTTTAAGTAATAGAATATGAGATTCAATTATTTTTGCTGGTATAAGAACACATAAAATGCAATATAAAAATTATTATTAATGTATAAAAATTAAACTTTAGAAATAAAATATAGCTTCAAATAAATTTTACTAGCAATATTTGCTATATATATATTTTGCGATGACCACTTTAAAAAGAACTCTACTTTCTTAAAATTACGTGAACTATATGTTGCACCCAACAAAAATGTAAATATATTGCTTTTAGAATTTATTTTTTATGTATTGAAAGTACAAAATATTTTTACACTATTATTTAATCAAATTTTTTTATTGATATGACTTTTCAAAAAAAATGGATAAAAGAGTTAAAAACTTTAATTAATGAACAATATATGATTGAATAAATCGGATCTAACCATTTATTATTTTAAAAGTGATTCATTCAACCACCTACTACTTTAAAAGCTTTACATATATTAACATGTTATATTGAAAAGAAAAAGACATTGCTTGATAGAAGCATCAATTTCTTTTGTGAGTTAATGTTGATGTTAGTTATTGATTTTACACTTGTGAATCATTTTAGTCTCTAATTTTTAAAAATAAGTCAATTTAGTCCTCAATATTGCAAAATATAAGTCATATTGATTCCTCAATTCATCTTTGTTTAACATTCCATCAATTAAATGATCATAGACAACCTTAAATGATATATTGACATACCATTTATTATCAAAAGTATAATAAAATTTTAAATGACTTGTTATAGTATATAAGATCATACAAAATGAATTATTTAAATATTCATTTTAAGTCATAAAATGATTCATTTGATATAATTTTAAATATTAAAATAAATTATTTTAAATTTCGTTAAACTTTAGATGATACATAGTATATCAATATATATATTACTTAATGTTACACATGATTATTTAATTGACAAAATATTAGCTAAAAGTGAAATGAGTGACTAACTTCACTCATATTTTATAATATTGAAAACTAATTTAACTCATTTTAAAACTCAATATTTAAAATGACTTACAAATATAAAATCAATTACCCAAATATCCATTTACTCTTTCTTTCGCACTTATAATCCATCAAAATAAATCTAAAATATATATGAACTCTTTGAAAATTTTACTATTCTTTCATGAATGAATGTAAAAGAAGATTCGCATGATTCTACTATCCTTTGAAAATTTTACTATCAGAGATCAACCTTCCTGATTTTTTTCCTCATCTAACTCAAGAACTTTGTTATCAACAACATCACCACAAGTATTGTTTCTTCTAATAAATATTCTGTTTGGTAACCGCATGAAGAAGCACATATTAACTAACAGATTCTAAGTAATGATTGGATTAAAGAGACTTGGACTCTAATATCTATATTTTGCTGCTGTAATTCATTTCACCAACTAATTCTCGTTTATATAAGTACAAATGGGTAGAATCATATTAAAATTAACTTACACAGAAATAGACATTAATAAGGGGAAAAAAAAGTAACTTACCTAAAAGTCTCAACTTATAATGACAACCAACTGCTAATCTCAAAGATTTGACTGAATTTCGCATCACGTATTCTACTGAAAAATTGGATACTACAGGGTCCGTTTGGATGAGGTTTTTTTTTTTGCTCAAAATCACTTTTTTAAAATGAATTATTTTTTGTATATTTAGAAAATTTTTAAAAATAACTAGTCTAAAAAAAATTTTAATTTTAATTTTTTTTAAAGGTTAAAAAGAGTAGCTTATTGTAAAAAATCTATATTCAGTTTTTTCAAGTGTATATAAAACTTAAGATTCATGAGCCCCTTTTTTTTTTCTCTCTCAAATTTGAATCAAACTCACCCTATATCTGATTGCAAGTGCCAAGTGACACATATAAGCAATAGCATTATGAACATGTTTGATTTGTGCATTAGCTAGGATCATAGTGAGTGACATATATATACATAAATCATCTCTTCTTTTGGGTGATCAGAAGACAATAGAAGGCCACAACTCGGGCAAGTATACCATACAAAATGAGGACAACAAGACAAATGGTCCAATCATTCACATTATAGCCACTACTCATCAGTGAACTACATCGAGTTATCAGCCACACCCCAGTGTACCTGAGATATAGAAAGCAGAATTAAAAGAGTAATGATTAATTAGTTGGCAACAGAAAATCTACTCTACTTCCTAACATGAGCAATATAATGCCTTTAATTTCAAGTTAATGTCTACATTTTACAAAAGTTGTATATTCTTTTGCTAAGTTGTATATATTCTTTTATTTTATTGTACCAAACCTTGTTCTTTGTTTCAATTATATTATGTTGCTAATCTAGAGTCATAGTTTATACATCTACATGTATAGAGGGTGTGGGCATAAATTTGGTTTCAGATGTAAATGCATAAATGCATTCACTCAATACTCCATCGGGGGGGGGGGGGGGGGGGGGAATGAGAAGTTAATAGTTAAAAATATACCTTTCAGCATTTGCAATGATAAAGGCCTCCAAAGCCCAATTTGGGTAGCACAACTTTACTAGGATCTTCATAAACATAGTATCTCTGTTTTGGTTTGCAATTAGTGTCATAACAACTGGTAGAAGCACTGACCACTACAAGAGATGGAAAAAAAAGGAAAAAAGAAAAAGGGGGAAAAAAAAAGGACATGAGTGTTGTTATTATCAGAAGTATCATGTGAGAAAATATGTTCACATATTGAAATGATATCCATACCAGTTGTGCAGGAGCAGGATCAAAGTAAATTGCTAATGCATAAGCCATGCCAGTTACACAGTACACCAGGCAAAGCAAGACAACATAATTACTTCCAAAGCTTGACCTCGGATTGCTAAAGAAATAGAACATGGATAGATAAACCACTGGCTTGATAATTGTGTTGAAAAGATCAACTGTATCTTTGGACAAAAAATGAGCCAGACTACTGATCCCAGATGCACTTTCCCTCCAGTATTGTAATTTGTCCAGAGAAAATGATCTGAGAGCTGCAATCTTACATAGTAGAGCTGCAAAAAATATGCAATTGGAATGAGCTCAGACACATTTAGAATGCTTGTTGCTTTTTCTTCTTTCCTAGGGAGTTGTATGAACAAAAATTTAGTATAACTGAAACCATTTTTTTTTTTGGGTGCAAAAAGTGATTTTGACCTCACAAAATCCCATTCAAACGCCCTCTAGATGTCCAAATCAACCCCAAGAAAGATAAGGGATGTTCATTTCTAAACGCATAAAAGCAGAATCAAATTCAATAGTGAGCTTTCAAACTTACAGACTGCAATAACTGTGTATGTATATCCAAGGGAACCAAATGTTTCATCATTCACTTTAGTGAGAGTTCCTAAGATAGCACCAGCAACTAGTAAAAGGAGATAGTCAACTGCTTGTGATTTTCCTTCTCGCAGCTGCTGCTTACCAACCCTGAAAGGTATGAACCCGATCAATAACTAATGAATGTAATCAACATATATAGTAAATTACTCATTACAGTTCAAAAAGGATAAACGAACTCAATTTGTTCATAATAAGTTATGTACATTTAATATTTGAGAAAAACTAGACTAACTAAAATACCACCACTTTTCATGCTGAAAACTTTAATTTCAATCAGAAAGCCATAATTGATAATATATGATAAAAGTATATGTACATTAAGAAAAATGATAAAGAGTAATATCTTCTTCAAAACTTAGTTGCCAAGATGATATGACATAATTATTATTAACTCTTCAATGGTTGAGTCATTGTCATTCCATCTTATTTCATTCAGCAATCGCTATGATTTCTGATAACAAAAATTCTGGCTATATTTTTCTAGCTTTGTTACATTATTCATATATTAATTAGCTCTATACATATGCAATTATTTTCGTATTAAATCAAAGGATTTCATACCGGCCAAGGTAGTATCGATATTGCCGGGCTACACCAGGATTTCTTCGGTTGGATAAGTCCTTGATAACTAAGGAGTTTGCCTCTATATGATCTCTTTGTGTCTCAACACTACTCTTCAGATCATCCCAAAACTCTCCAGAAAAGGTTTGGTGATTACCGTCTTCATCACCAGTACCCTTTGTTGCATCATTCACATTTGAGGAAGATGATGATGATGATGATGATGAAGCAGAGATTTGATCAGCAAAATGAAGCATATCAGGTGGTATTCTGTAACCATTGTGAAGCATCCATCTCACAGGAAGTTGTTGATGAGTCACACCTGGATTGCTTGGTTTCACTAGGCCTTCTAGAATGTCAATGAAGTGGTCAGGGGGATTCACACGATCTGGTACACTGATTCCAATGCCAGCAAAGTATTCCTCTACTTTTTTAACAGGACCATGATATGCAGTAAGGCCACCTTTGGCTAGAAATATTATATCGTCAAACATTCTGAACAAAGTATAGCTGCATATCACAACAAAACCAAAATAAGACATGAAATGCATGTAATTGGAATGCTTGAAGGACATATATTCTCTAGATTATGTTCCTCTTGCAAATATGTCTTTCTTTTCATTCTCATGTTTCTCGTATATACAACCATTTCTCCTCCGCTCATATTTTCAAAACTGTAACATGATCACCACTTATGATTGTTGTCAAAATCAAAATTTTCAAATTACAGATAATATTATATATGGTGGCAAATTTTTATGAGGGGAAATAGGACAAAATAATTGTGTTCTATGTTGGAATATTACATTTGTATACTAACATAATTGAGAACTAAACTATCTACAAGATAGATAAAAGTACTTAAACTGTGCTTCATATATTTTAACTAGATCCATTTATTTGAAGTACTTATGTATACCTATCTCCTAATATAACATAATAATGGAAATGAGAAACATAACAAGATTCAATCTTGTCAAATTTGTCAAGTTCTTGCGTATATCTGTACTTGAAATAAAACTAGGAAAGAGTGAACAAAAGAAGGTGGTTTCATTATTACCTAGGTTGGTGAAGTACCATGCATATGTTGACCCCTTCAAGAGCTTCACGTCTAAGTGCTTTAAGGAGCAAAGTGGAAGAGGCACTATCAAGACCAGTTGTAGGCTCATCTAAGATTAGTAGTGAAGGCTCCATCACCATCTCCAAGCCTACATTTACACGTTTTCTTTGCCCTCCAGATATACCTCTTTTTTCTACTGTTCCAACAAGTGAATCTCTCACTCCTTGGAGTCCTAAGGACTCAATTACTCTCTCAACAATCAGAACCTTATCTGCTTTTGGCATGTCTACAGACAGTCTTTGCATCCATTTAAATGAAATAAACAGTTAGAAGGAGACAAAAACTAATTGGAATAAAATAAATCAGTGAGAAAAGATGTGTCAACGCTGTCTGGAGTTGTTGAGGTGCAACTATGGTTACTTACCATGTAAAGAATGTTATCTCAATTTTTAATTATTCATCACATTTTAAGATATGTTATATACCATATTTTGTTACATTGATTTTTTTCTTAAAGTACATATTATGGTTTAATTGACAGAAAGTAACTTAATATAAGTCAAATATCAAAAGTGAAGTGGACACCATAGAAATAGTGAAAGAGACACAAAACCAAGGCAAGTAATGTACCTGCATCTTGCACTGAAACGAAGATTTTCCTCCACTGTCAAGTTCCCATGCACAATATCATCTTGTGGGACAAAACCAATAATTTTTTGATAACAATGAATAGATTCTGCTCTTCCATTGATTAGAATTGAGCCAGTCATGGTGCACCCTCTTGCTTTCCCCGCCAAAGCAGAAAGAAATGTGGTCTTGCCAGCACCTGAGGGTCCCATCACAGCTGAGACTCTACCAGGCATGAGTTTACCTGTCACACACCTCAGCAGGTGTATTCTTTTCCCTTTCAAAGTTAGAGTCAAGTCCTTGAAAGCCACCTCAATCGCAGGCCTTCTCCTAATCTCCTCACCTCCAGTAGCCATTGAGATCACACCAGAGAAAGTCAAGCTCTTGTTTTTCTCTTGTTGAGCTTTCTCCTTCTCAATCTTCCCATAAGCATACCTCAAAATTTGGCTTTGTGTGTGCAAATCCTTTCCCTTTGGCATCTGTTTCTTAATGTTTTTATCTCCAATCTGCATGTTGAATCCTTCGCTGCTATTTGGATCATTCTCAAGTGAATGCAACATCTTAGTAAGGTTGCTAGGCTCTTTTTTCTTGGCTTTTGAAGCCGCAGATGATGTGCTTGAAGAATTTGGAGCCACTGGTGGCAACAAGGTATTATCACCTGAAGAAGGATTGGCTTGACTAAAAACCTTTAACTGCTCTTCTTGTTGCCTCACTGATTTTCTGCGTGAGAAGGTTCTTAGCTTCTCATTCAATAGGCCCTTCTTAGCAATATCTTTTGCTGCTCTCCACCTTTCTCTGGCTTGTGCAATCTCCCTCACATGTTTTGCTGCAGCTTCCCTAGATTTAGCCTTCCTTCTTTCTCTTGTAGCTAGAACTTGATCAGAACAGTTATAAATGAAGATCAGGAGAGTACTCAATGCTACCTACAAGGGGAAAATAATACCAAATATAAACTGGACCTAGCAAATATTAGAAAGTATTTAATGCACAAGCTAGATATGTCATTTAAGAATAATCATACATATGTAAATATATATACACATTGTCTCTCGCTCTCCATGTCTATGGTATCCGTTCATATTTTCTTTTTGATATGCAAATACTATCACACTGATCACAATGAAAACCTTGATAAAGCATGAAGAGAAAACTAAAGTTGAATGGAAGGTTTCCACACTGCATAAGTGAAGAAGTAATAATAAAGCAAAATGAAATAGAGAGGGGCTAAAAGCATAAGCTCATAAGTTAGGATCTACTTACAATAAGCAAAATACCATATGCACGCATATTTTGGGTTGCTGTGTTTGGATTACAAGTACTCAACCTGGAGCATGCTGCAAAAGTGAACAGTACAAACTAAGGTTTTGATTTGATGTCACACATTATCAAACAAAGCAGACCATACAAATGAGAAGAAAAGTTAGAACCAATTGCTGGTGGATAAATTTCTGGATATCTAACCCATTTCCATTGAATTTTTTCTAAGCCAATGGGTGAAAAGTGAAAGGAATTTTTAATACTTCCCCAGAGTGCCTAGTTAACAATAGTAATGTAAGTCATAAATTTATTATGTATAAAGTGTTTCAAAATCATGAAGTACAATTTAAGACATCCACACTGGCATAAATTGACCAAATAAACTAGACTTACAACTTTGGTGAGTGGAACCCATCCTGCAGTAATATCTGAAATTGGAAAAAATATAATAATAATAATGAGTATGGATGCTCATAAATGAGTATGAGGCTGATTGTAATGGACAGAAGAAAGTAGCAGTCTATGTAATAAGAAGGTTGTTATTTCAACAATCTTTATTCTTTACAGACAGAGATTCCTTGAAATATATGCATTAAAAAAGCACTCAAGAATTTTCTTTTTTAATTTTTTTATTTTATCTACTTCTTATTACTTTGCTTATGGTGTCTACAAAGGTGTCTAAGAATGATGTACATAGAACATTTCTAGAGTAAAAATGGAGCTTAACACATGACATAATCTTGCAACAAAAGAAATTGACACAACTTAGGAGTAAAAGGAGGCCATAGGACAATTCAATACCCACTATCACAAGAAACTTTGCGTGTTGTTGATGGGCAGTATGATCCTGGAGAACAAAAGATATCACTGTTGTTCACCACCCCAGACCAAATATCAGCACTGCCACAAGGATGATTTTTTTCTCCAGCAGGTATCTGGTAACTATATCTGCATATATGTTCTAGTGATGATAGCTAACAATAATAATGAATAAAATTTGTGTTAGGCCAATATTAGAACTTACGGGTCACATACTCCAGTCTGGTTATTCAGTTTTGCAATTGGACAGTAAGAGCCTAGTGGGCAAGCTTCATTGAGAGGAACATCAGATAAAGTTAAAGACATCATCACTGGACCAACCAATTTTCATCCACAAAAGAAAATTCCAAATATCTTAAAAGAAATCAGAATTGTTTGATTGTTTTCATAATGTTATACTTCAATACGAGTACTAAATACAATTCAAGTTTTGTACTACAATCATGAAGACATAATTGAAGAGATCAACGTTTGAACAGACTTTTTGATAGATGATCAACAACAGCACAATTTGCAATTGCATATGTAACTTCATCTAAATCCCTTAATTATAGAAGGAAAAAAATTGAAGAGAAGCATTGCGTACTTACGTATCATGCAAGTTAATCCTTGAGGGCAGAAGAAACCTTCACAACAAGGTTGACAATTTTTGGTTCTATAAGGAATGTCCTTTACTTCCTTTTTGAGGTCAATTTGTTGGCCAGTACTACATCCCCAACCAGGTTCACAACCAGAAACCCATGAAGTCAAATTGCAATTCTTGTTTGGTTTTACATAATTGGTAGATGATGCCCCTTGATCCAAGAAACCCTGGAAGTAGTACCTTATTTCAGCTGTAGTACATATTCTATCTCTGAAATCTCCTGAATCAATCAAATCACATTATATTTAGAAATTAGTGTAAAATGAATAATAGGAATTTGCTTCAAGCAAAACAACATGCACAACAAAAGAACAAAGCAAGATTAAGCAGCATATGCAAGTGAGTTCCTTTGCCTACAAAATTCAAATGCCTTGATTCCACAAAAATATGTCTTTGGCACTGCACAATGGATAACAATAGTGGCACAATCACATGCAATACACATATATGACAAATGTAACTCCCTCTTTCATAAGGAGAACAGTAAATGTTACATACTACTTTTAAACACCACAGGTTCTTTTGTGTTTATGTGAGTTTCAAATGAAAAATTCTACACACTTTCTTTTTTTTCAATTATAGTCCCAAGGGAAAACTTCCTCTTACTTCTTTGACATATTCAAGGACAAATGCAACCTAGGCTACTGGTAAATCACCCAAAGTCAAGAACTTTGTGTAAATGACACTAAAATGTCAATGTAAGAGCTCATACCTTTTTTCTTAACGCAAGAGTCCAAGAAATCCAACTTTCCCTGAAAATTAAATGCTTCGTCCAAATCTTTGTCCCTAAAAGATAGGAATAATATAGTTAAGCACAAACACTTCAAAATAGTTGCTTTGTTGCTGTGGAATACTCCTAGATGGTTGGGATGTATAGTGTCTGCAATGACATTCTAATCCTTTAAACATTAATGTGACAATGCTCATGTTGTACTCTGTGTTTGTTATTTTTATATGATGTGCTCTATCCACGATGCCTTGAATCTTCGGACTTCACATTGTCCTTATGTCATATCCATCATCCACGCTTCTTAGATTAGATTGGCCATGTCTAAGACAACTGTGATCTTAACTGAATGAAAAATCCTTAGGTGCTCCTAAAAGTATATATGAAAAAAATTTGGTGCTATGAAATATTCAATTCAATACTCAATACTTCAGCAATAATATTAAAAATATTATTAAAATAGTAAATAATAATAACTCATAAAACTACAATGTTGAGCATTGAATGGAATGTAGTACCAACTTTTTGTTATTCTAGGAGAACATAAGAATTTCTCTAAGTAAATAACCATAGGAGACAAAGCAAGAACAGAAAATGACTCACACATCCTTTATGCAGAAGCTTAAACTTGCTCTGATGTCCCCGGTTAAGAGCTTGGCAAGATTATCAAGCTCCTTATAGATTTCCTCTGAGTAAAATGAGGGTGCAAAATCCTGATCCGCACTTTCAATTCGAGGTAGCAAATTCAAGGACACAAAAGAGAGAAATAACAAAACAAGAACAACCCAGGAACCACTAGTACTATTTCTCATTCCATTCATTTCAACAATTTGAGGCCCACCAAATCAAGTACCCCTTGATGAATAATACCATGCCATATTACTGAAGAATTATATCCACAAAGGGTCGGTTGAGGTGGAGAGCAACCTTAATCCTATAAGGAGGACTTAAGTTCAAATCCTAGGGAAATAATTCTTGGAGAGACTATATAATCCTTGTGCAATAGTGGTTGAACAAGCATAAAGGAATTAACTATACTTATTATTTGAGTTGTTCTGTCAAATCGGTCGCTGAAGAACCTTGGTCTCTATCAGAATTTGATGGACAAAAATTGGATCACTCCTTATAAATTCGTTGAGAATTATTCGTATCTAGTTCATGGACTATTAGAAGTAGAAGGCTCTCTCGTGCGATCCTCATAGACCAGAAAAGGTTGTTTGATCATGGGCTATTCAAATAGATCGAACCATAGCTTAGCTTATGGTAAAAAGGTGATCATAAAGAAAGATATTAATGAATAATTGTGGCCCTGAAACTAAGGTTGAAGAAAAAGCTGGAGGAGGAAGAGAATGGAGGGTGATGAAGAGAGGGTGAAAGGAGTTTCCTTTTGCGGTTTCTTCATTTGTGGGAAAATGTGGAAGAGAAGTATGTCCTGGTTTTGGGATGAAGAAATGGCCTAGAGAAATGGGTGGCTACATTGGAGGGATGTGCATGGATTTTAATTTTGGGTCTTATACATTTTGCATGAAAAATTGCATGCATTTTCTTTGAAATGGTTTCGTTTTATACCAACAGAAAAAAGAAATAACAAAATTGATATTAAAAAAAATAGTAGACTGTTAAATTTTTTTTTGTCAAAAAAAAAAGAATAATGTGATAATTGGTAAATTTTGAGTGAGTAAAATTAATTACATTGCAACATTTAATTCAACTATCTCCATAAATTCCGTTAAAATTTTTTATTAAATTATTTTGGCCGTGTAGCATTAGTGAACTAATATAACTTGTCATACTCAAAATTGAATAATATATACTTTGTTTCTCAAGTGTAGAGTCTTGCTCTTTCTGAATGATTTGAGTCATTGAGCTCCGATTCATTAATTCTTTTGTGATTTTTAAATATATCACCGCAAATAGCAATAACTAATTTTTTAAAAATAATAGCTTTTTCAAGGAGATAAACCTTTGCGATATGTTTATGAATTTGAATTTTGAAAAAGAATGAAGGGGAGGGGAGGACTTGTAGTGTAAGATTATATTACAAGTCCTCTCCTCTCCTCAAAACTAAAACTTACAAACATATCATTAGGCACAAGACTATTTTCATATATATTGTCAAAAATTAAATCTCTACTAAATATTTAAGAAATTCAGTTAATTACTAACTGTGTGAAGCCTTGTGATTTGGTTAATATCTTTCCCTTGCTACTTGTTCTATATATTTTAAAGAGTTGAATATAATTCAAAACTTTAGCAAAATTGCCTCTACATTTTTACCAAACTATGAATATTGATTCCTTATAAAAGTGTTTTTTTAATGGATATTCCTTATGAAAGATTATATACACGCATAGCGGGTTGAATTCGTATAAATTTATATGATAGTAGAATTCCTAAGCTTGGAATAATAAAGAGATTTTGCTATTAAAGAGTAGTTGAAATGCTTGAGTGCTAACATTATTATATTTTGTTTTGTTGTTGAACATAATTGCCAGTATGGACGATGAAAATATGCCAAAGATATGCCATGAGTTTCACTTATATAATGTAACTTATTTTACACTATTTCTTCAACATCGTTTATGCATTTCAAAAGAAAAACAACCGACACCAATCTTCTAGGAGTAGAAAAACAGGCAAATAAAGTTAGAAATCAAGATAAATACCAATTATATGTACCAAAAAAAGGAATGCCAAAAGCGACTAGACTAAAGATACCCCTAAAGTCAAAAATAATTCCATACCACATGAAACCCATGTCTAAAACTTAATTCCACTAAGCGCTCCCAAATTCAAATAATCAAACATTTAATCATAAAAAAGTGAACACTTTTCACCGCAATTTTTGGTGGAAAAACCACAACCATAATTGATCACACAATAATGACTTATACAACTGGATTAATCAAGTTAATTTAATCTGAAATTTTTTATAGAGAGAGACAAAAGATAGTGTATAACACAAATTGATTTAGCCTTCATAATTTATGCTCACTTTTCAAGGACTCAAACTGGATTTTCCAACTTTGTTCAAACATTCTTGGTCAACCATTGGAACCATCCAGGTTGGTTCTTAAGGTTCACTTTGATGCAAAAGCACTCATCCTCCTGGCTCCTCTAGCTTCCTCGTACTTTCTATCTTAAACATGCGGCACCGTCTCTTGGATACTATTCCAGTCAGTGACGACAAAAAATGAAAACTGAAAAAATAAAAAAAACACTTGTGCTTTAAAAAGTTTATCATCTATATATATGTGTGTGTGTGTGCGGGTGACATTTTTTTTATACATCAAATTCACGGTCTGTCTCATGTTTAGTTGAGTTTACAATAAAGCCGATGAGCCTTAAAATTAAATAAATTTGCATTTATTGAACACATTTAATATGAATTTATTGTAAATGTAGTCAAATATAAGAAATTACTTTTAATAAAAAAATTTGTGAATTTTTGATACATTTATAATGCTATTTTAAACCAATCAATCAGTGACTTCCAAGAAAATTATTGTATTATCTATTTTTTTTTATAATATTGCTAAGTAAAATGTTCAGTGATGTCTGAAATTCGACAATACTTAAATCAATAGACTAAACAAAAAATGTTTAAAACAAGTTGGATGGCTTATCTCAACCTAAACTCTTAATAAGCTTTAAATTAATGTGAAATTTGAACATTCACACTTTAAATTCCAAAAAAGAATTAAATTCTTAAAATGAGAGGGTAGATATCTTCGACAACCTTAAGAAAAAATATATATATAGTTGGATGACTTTAATTATCATTTTCTGAGGTGCCCTTTTCCCCAATTAACTTTACTGCAACTACATGGCAGTGACAATACAGATAAAGAGACAGGAGTGTGCCACCTTGACATGCTAGATGGATGCTTCTTGCCCACTTAACAAGAGCACAAGCTGGCTTTGTCATATCTTTCCTCTCTTTTCTTTTTCTTCCAGCTCTTTTTACTTGGGTCTATCAAAGCCCATAGTCACGTTCACATTGTACCCAGTTTTGGTCTTAAAATAATAATCATTGAATAAACATCAATTAAGGTTGTTGGACTCCTTGATTTACCTTCCAATACTTGGTTGTTGAGCTGACCCTGCAGCCTGAAGTTGCCGTGTGTAGTCTTTCTATTCCTTCTCTCTCTTTTTTTGAGGCAATGACTTAAGAGGGTCTTCTCAGAATCTCACTGCAACAAAAAGGGGATATTTGTCATCTTGTTTCTCCTCACAAAAGCTGAAGCCTTCTCTTTGGTCATCAAGCTATATCTATTTAGTGTTTAGACTAGAGGTGAGTTTCAATCTCATGAAAATATCTCTTTTCTTTTCTTTATGTACAAATTTGGCCTGCAATTGATCCTTTGTTTTAGGATGTGAAGAGTTATGCTATTCTTATTTCTCAAAACATATAGTTTCTGTAGCCTGTTTTGTTACAACTTTCGGGGTTTGAAATTGACTCACTAGAATAGGATTGGTTCTCTGGATGATGTTGGCAAAAAAGTGTTTCATTACTTAACCAAATTTCTGTTTTGGTTATCTGAAATTAGAGCTTTTGGGAGAGGGGAAGTTAGGCTGCTAAGGGATATGAAAAGCACCTTCTGAAGTTTGATAGGTTACTTGATGGCTTAATGCAAATTCGGAAATTAGACCTTCAATTTAGATGCCATGTTGCTCTTCAATGACTCTCTGTTGTTTAATTTTCCTTCAATATTCTGAAGATTCAGTCCAGTTCCAGTCCCTTTGCAATGAAGTGTTTTCCATTTAACTATGGGGAGAAGAAGGATGATCCCAAGAGCTTACAATCGATTTCGGGACGGTCCAACAGTTCTGCTTGTGTTGCGGGTGAGATGAAGAGATCTGATTCTGAGTTAAATTCACAGGATGCCTCAGATAATAGCACAGATTCCTTCAGGAGGAATGCATTCCCCAGTTTGTCCCAAAGGCCCAGCAACCTGAGAGTGTTTTCTGTATCTGAGCTGAAATCAGCCACAAAGAATTTCGGCCGATCTGTTATGCTTGGAGAGGGCGGGTTCGGGTGTGTCTACAAGGGAGGGATCAAGAGTGCTGATGATCCTTCCAGAAAAATTGAAGTTGCAGTTAAACAGCTTGGTAAAAGAGGAATTCAGGCAAGGGTTTTACTTCTATTTTCCTATTGAAAGTTGTACAAATTTAATTGCTTCTGCAATGTCAAGAGGTGTCTTAGTAAAATTTGATTAGGTGTTGTTATGCACGGGTGTATAGATATTTGACTCTTTGGTATGCTGCATCGTTATGTGTTTTAATGTCATGATGCAAGTTATCATAAGCATAATGTTATAGGGCTAATGATTGATGTTAGAGTATAAAAACTATTCATGTGCTTCTACCCATCAGCTTAAGCCTTTGAGAGAGATGGTTTCGTGAATGGTAAAGACTATTAGAAGTCACAATGATCTACTTATCTTCCTATGGTTCAAGTTGTTATTATATTTGGTAATCTTATCCTCAAAGACTTATGCTGTGAAGTAAGATGCCCTGATTGCTACACAAGATAGGAATTGCGTGTTAAGTTTTAAACTTTGTTTACCTTGTACTCTATATTACAATGTGTTAAATTTTTTGTTACTATACTCTTGGCTTGCAGGGGCACAGGGAATGGGTAACAGAAGTGAATGTTCTAGGCATAGTTGAGCATCCTAATCTTGTCAAGCTAGTGGGATATTGTGCTGATGATGATGAAAGAGGAATCCAGCGGCTTTTGGTTTATGAATATATGCCCAACAGAAGTGTGGAACACCACTTATCCCCTCGATCAGAGACTCCTCTACCATGGAGTAGGAGGTTGAAGATAGCGCAAGACGCTGCTCGTGGCTTAACATACCTGCATGAGGAAATGGATTTTCAGGTATAGGCATATATGGCATATAGTTCCCCATTCAATTAAATATCCAACTTCCCATCAAAATATTAAAGGAAAGGAAGCAGTGAAGAGCTGAATTGAAATTCTTTGGAAATAATTTATTCAATATTCAAATATGTTGTGCAGCTTGTAATTGTTCTAATTATGTGTGGGATATTTAGATAATTTTCAGAGATTTCAAATCTTCAAATATCCTTCTAGATGAGGAGTGGAATGCGAAGCTATCGGACTTCGGGTTAGCAAGATTGGGACCATCTGATGGCTTAACTCATGTCTCAACAGCGGTATGGCCATGTTTATTAATCTTTGATTTCATATATTACTCCACTGTTCACATAAGCAGAGACGTAGTTGATTTTAATCTTTCAAAGTGGCTCTTTGCATAAGAAACAAGAGGAATTTGGTATAAGAATAGGGACCTGAATCTAAAGGCTTAAAGTTGGTAGCTATCTTATGGGACATTAGGACTGAGTAAATGGTCATGTCAAGTATGTCATCATATGAATCATGATTTAGTTCTGCATTTCATAAGACCTCTCTTGGTGCCTTTTGATATACATTATTTTTTGAAGTCTTACATAGGTTAAAAATTATTCATTTCTTGTGCCATGAGAACTACCGTAACATGAGCACGTTGATGGTTAAAAAGTGACCTTTTTATAGTTAAAGCATACATCATATTATCCAAACACCAGTAACCAGCCATTTATAGCTGGAATTCAGTGAATCAGCATACAACATATGTTCTTATGGCTGGTACATTCATTAGGTTGTTGGAACAATGGGGTATGCAGCTCCTGAATATATTCAAACTGGGCGTCTCACATCAAAGAGTGATGTATGGAGCTATGGTGTCTTCCTTTATGAACTCATTACTGGCAGGCGCCCTATAGATCGAAATCGCCCCAAGGGTGAGCAGAAGCTGTTGGAATGGGTGAGGCCACACCTCGCAGATTCTAAGAAATTCCAGATAATATTGGATCCAAGACTTGAGAGGAAACACCTCTTCAAGTCTGCTCAGAGACTAGCTATAATAGCTAACCGATGCTTGGTTAGAAATCCAAAGAATCGGCCAAAGATGAGCGAGGTATTGGGAATGTTGAACAAGATTCTGGAGTCTTATGCAAATGCTAATCCACAGCTAGCATCAGCAGAAGCTTCCCAGGACACTGAAACAAATAACAAGAAAAGGCTGATGGATCCAAAAGCAGTAGATTGTAATTGGTTTAGGATGTGGAGACCAAAGCTTATAAGAGCATGTTGATTATTATAGCTTTAAGTCAATCAATCAAGCCTGTGAGTTTTAGGGAACATTTTCTTTGTGACTAGAATCATCTATAACTACCATACTTAGGCACCATAAAGAGCTTATCTTAATGCTATGTAATGTTGTCACAAAGAAAAAATGTGACCTCTCTTTTCCTCTAGGCTCTAACAATGTGTACATAGCTGCCATCGAGTTCTACTTATCGGTATGAGTGCTTTTAGCTTGTCAAGCATTTTGGGGAAAATTCTTGGGATGCTACTCAAGTAGGTGAGAGGAATTGTTTATGAATTTCAAGGTGGAGGAGGCTGAGTTTCTATGATAAGCTAGCAATGTTGATATGCCTGATGGATTTGGTTGTTCTGAATCTCAGAGAAGACATAATACTGAGAAGTGAAAATTATTCACTTCAATGGATGTAAAATGGTTCAGTTTTAATTCTCAGTTAATCCATATATGCAAATTGTAAGTTGGCTCCTCCTTGCATCAAGGGTTCCCTATAAGTTAGGGGAAGTCTTACATCAAAATATGCATATTATCATGTTTCCCAACAATGAAATTAGTTCTGTTGGTTTTGCTATGTCTATTTAGATATACATTTGAGTAATGTTCACAAGTGGCCAACAACGAAAAAACCTTGAATTGGAGCCAATAAATAAGATATAGGGAATTTTTTTTGGCTTGTGAGATCTAAATTTTTATTGAGAAAGGGTTTTAGATAACTGCCAAAAACCTTGGTTGTTTCTACTTAAATTGAGTATTATTTGCACTTTATTTATGTATCATGGACTGTGACATCATTATGACATGAGAAGTAGCTTTCAATCTGAAATCTCAACTTCCATGAATTGCTTAAAAACTATTCCTTCCTTTGTCTGGGCTTGAGGAGAGTTTGCTTCATGCTTGGCCAGGTAAACAACTAAGCATTGCATTTGCTTGGATATTAATATATTGTTTGTGACTCACACCTCCAACAAACATGGTCACTTTCATTGTGCCTAATGCTAACATTTTTATTCAGTAGTCGGTGTTTGTACTTATAAACAAAACATGGAAGACAATTATCGTTCATGAAAGACAATGAGATTTTTTTTTTTTACCCTTTTCCCTCATCGGTCACGCATTCATGAGCCAAAAATTGATAAATTTAATTAAGGGGTTTTCTAATGAGTGTCATAATGAATTAAAAAAATGGTGAGTTTTATATTGAAGAGTAAACTTTTTAAGTTTTTAACAAACTTAGAGCATTAAACAGTTTAAAAAATTACTATTTCTTTTTCTTTAATGAATATCTTGAAGAATAGAAAAACACTTGTTTTCAAAGATACCTCAGAGCAGTTACGTTCTTTAAATAGATGCACCTGAAAAAAAAAAAAGGCATGATGGTGAACCTCTCTTTGCAAGTTTTAATTAAGTTCATTTTCTATTATAGATACTGTATTTTTCATATGCTTCACAAAATCCCAATCATCACTTTTCATTTTTTCAGAACTTTCATTTTTATTTTCTTCTACTCATCAATGACGTCTAGAAACTTTTTGTGAGCTTACATCAATGACCTGTAAACTTTTTGTCAGCTTTTTATAAGCGTACTGTTTCATTAAAGAATTATTTCTCTTTAGATTTTACCTATTAGAAATAAGTTATGATGTTGGCTCATAAAATTTGGTAGAAAAAAGTTATCTATTGAAATTAACTTTTGCTATAAGCACTTCATCACGCAGTCAAAGTTATAGCATTGTAACAATTCTTCAATCAAACCAAACTAGAATTTATTTATCATCTAATTCATTTTTTTATGACCTATATAAATTATTTAATTTATTGAGCCGTCATGTATAATTTAAATAATTTTTGTAGGCAGCATTTTAGGAGAGGCTGCTTGACGAATAATCCTTACCTTAAAGACTATAAGCGTGCAAAGCATATTCAAAGTAAATTCATTCAACAATAAAGAAGAATTAATGCTCACTTTAGTCCTTGACATTTCATGTATAAGTCATTTTAGTCCTTCATTTTTAAAATGAATCAATTTGATCCCTTATATTTACAAATGTGAATCAATTTAGTCCCCCTGTTAACATCTGTTAAATCACCATTAGTTAAGCGAAATGCCTAGTGGGAATGAAGCTTGTCTGAGAGGAAATAGAGCTTGGCCAACGAGATAAGGATATCGAACGAGCTCTATTTCCTATTGGCCGAGCTCCATCTTCTCCGAACCAATATCCTTTTTCATCTTTGCTCCCCCCGAGCCTTGACAGAGGTCAATCAAGCTCTGTCTCCCTCAAGATGAGCTCTGTCCCCACCAAGTACTCTGCTTAACTAACGGTGATTTTGTAATATTTGGTATACATGTGTCAGTAGACAAGTTCTGCATGGTCTTCGAATCTCCTGGGACCCATCCATGTTGTCAGGTCTTGAATTTCACTAAATCTGGATCCTATACCTCCATGAAGGGCTATATGATAGAGCCAAATTTTTGGAATAAAAAATCTTGGTAATTACTCTCCAAAGGAAAATAAATTGAAGAGTAACTTTTAATGAATTTTAGGAAACCTCTAGACATTTCGTTTTTAGCCCACAAGTTTAAAAAATCGTAAAAATTTCTGAATTTGAACTAGAACTTAAAAATTGGATTTTGATTAGTTAGGATTTTATTTTATTTTTATTTTTATTTGAATCCAAATGGGGATATTTCTTTATTTACATTTATGTTTTAAAGTTAATGTTTTAAAGGAATGTAAATAATGTTGTTGGGTGCTGTTGCTGCATAATTCCACAGAACAGCCTCACTGTAGTGAGTTATGTTCGCTGCAAAGAGTAGACAGGCTAGGAGGCTTGCTACAGCAAGATATGTTAGCTGCAATGAGTTGTTATTAGTGGACCTGATATTCACACAATGCAAAATGACACAGTTTCATTTAGTGAGCCCCAAACCCTTATAAAAACACCCCAAGCTCGGGTTTCTCATGGAGAAACCGAGCCCTATCACCCCTAACACACATTTCCTCTCCTCCTCTCTCAATATGACCCCATTCCTCCTTCTCCAAAGATCAAAGGTAAGAGTTTTATGGATTTTTGTCATCTCCTTCCTCTCCATTCGATGTTCTTAGGTTTAGGTGGTTATTGTTCTCCATTATTGTCAAGTGGAGGTACTCTCCTAATGTTGTTAGAGTTGTGTTAGAGTAATATAGAAATACACATAGAGTATTCATGAGTTTGATGGTTGAACTAGCAGACATTGGTGCCAACCCTCCTCCCCGAAGTCGCCATTGATGTTGACACCATCACTTCCTCCCTTTTAGGTGAGTGAGTTTGATCTCATAGCCTAAGATTCCTTATTATGAATATATTTCTTGCATTTTGATTGTGAAATATGGAATTTGAGATGAGAAAAAGTATAAATTATGATTTTACATGATTATGTCAAGCTATAAAAATTATGATTTACGATGATAGCATGAAAGAATGAGTTTTCGAAAATCATGGGACCATGATTGCTTGTTGTGTGCTATAGAAGATGCTTTATATGTTTGAGAAATGATTTATTAAGAAAATACATATTGTAGCAAGATGACTATTTTATCGAAATTGTTTTTATGGATTTATTTGATATCACTATGATTTCAAGTTTTAAGATTTCAAACTATGTCTTAGAATATTCAGTTGATATAATTATATATGTTAAAGAAATATGAAACAAGAGTACGACTGAGCTTTACGAATAAATATGTTACATGATTTCCAAGTTTTATGATTTTGAACCCAGGTGCTTTGAGCCGTGATTTTAGATTTATCAAGTATATGAGAATATGTTAGCTTAAGATATGAGTTTAGAATTTCAGTTTTATGGTATCAAGAGATACGAAATTCAGTATGATTCTTAGCAACTGTTAGATACATATTTTGTGTGCCAGAAATCAGGATGCCTTCAAGCGGATGATCCCTTGGGCCTGATTTTCACAGCCACAATTATGTTAAAGTTAGATTATTGAAGTTATATGAATCCAGAACTCCCAGTGTACTAAGAATCAGGAGCTCTTGTTCGCTAGGGACTGAGTACCTATTCTTTAGTTATGTAATTTCATTATTGTTGTTTTTATTTACTTCAATTGAGTTATATATCATGAGTATTAGTAAACAGTCATGGAGGCAATAGCGTTGAACATGTATGAAGGCAAACTTAGTTAATAGTTATGCTGGTATACACAGAAAATGAGACCTAATTAGGTGCCCATAATTTGTCCGACAGGGACTAGTATGATTTCAGCAGGTGCTCTTGTCCGCTAGGGACTAAGTACCACCTCACAGTTTATGATTTTATAGCTTTTATTATTATATATGTATTTGTTATTCAGCATACCGTTTCCTAATGCTCTGCCGTACCCTCAGTTAAAATAATTTCATGTTTGATTATGAGTTTAGAAATGTTTGCTATGAATTTATAGAACGAAAAATGTTTTCCTAACTAGCTATGTATTTAAATATCAAATGATTTACGGTTGTTGCATGTATAGTGTATTATGTTTTCTCTTGGTTGTCCCATGTAGGTGATGGGTGAGAGTTCACTCACTGAGTCCGTTGACTCACCCCTTTCCCTTCCTCTCATAATTGCAGGTGCAATCATCGTTCAGCCTCCAATCTAGTAGCCGTAGCTATCCTTTGATGAGCTTTACATTACTGTAAGGCTTAGATTATGTTGTGTTAGATTTAGAGTGCTCTAATAGTTTTACAAGCAGGATTCGAGCCACAGATGTATTTTGAGATGTTATAGTTATTTTAAGAGATTATGTATTTTCCCTAGATGTTTTAGAGTTCAAAAATGTATTTTGAAATATAGACTATGCTTAGAGATTTATGTGGCAAGCTAGTGATAATGAATTTATGATTCAGTCTTCAAGTTTTAACTAGATTTCAGAGCATAACAAAAATATTTTAGATTTATATAGGTGAATACTTAAATTTTTGTGGATTTAAATATTATGTTTTAATTAGAGAAAATTATAAGGATTTGGAAGAAAATTGTATTTTAAGTATGATATTATACTATTTTATGCATTTAAAGAGACACGTCACCCAGTAGGCTTATGTGTGGATAGGATTCCTCACGTGCTGGTCACGCTCCCAAATCGGGTTGTGACATATTTAACAGATGTAAATAGAGGGATTAAATTGATTTACATTTATAAATATGCAGGACCAAATTAATTTATTTTAAAAGTGAAAGACTAAAATGACTTATGCATAAAATGTCTGAGACTAAAGTGAGTACTAAATCAATAAAGAATAATTCAATTCACCCAAAAATTTGAAAATTAAAAAAAGATAAACTAGCTAGTAGTGACAAAGAATAAAACTATTGCATACACACTTCCTTTTTGTGTCTTTTATTTTTTTTGGTTCTTTATTGTTTTTGAAGTGCATTTCCTCTTGCTTTTATTTGCTATTAGATATGTACATATGTTATTTAAATATCATAAAATATCTTTACAAAATAAATAAAAAGTTAAAAAGTGTGCATACACATTTCTCAACTGTGAAGTGTAGAAAGTGCAAATATACTTCTCTTTAAAGATTTCTAAAAAAAAAGAAGAAGCTAAATATAAGTGTTGGTCGTGTCATTTTTTTAGGTGAACATAAGGTATCTGTTACTGGAAATAGGGATTGATAATTTTGAGACATAAAACTCACAAACATAAATTTTGCCTCTAGTTATAAGATCCTTTTTATACACACCATGAAATTAAACTCCTAACTATATGTTTAAGGAGCTCAAATAATTACTAATTATGTTAGGCCTCGTGATTTTTGTCTATGTTGTCTATATCCATGTGATATGATATTGTAATCAATCTCCATTGAAATTCCAGTCATCCTATATATATATATACCAACTTGCTTATATATTAAACAGCCTGTTCGTAATATACATATTATACAGTCGTCATTTTTGGCCTCTTTTTGTGTATAATTTCAAAGATAAGGTGAACACCAACTCTGACGTTAAGAACTCAAGCATTTATTTAAATTATTTTTATTGCATGAATGAAGGCTTTTTCCGCCGAATGATTTGAGATGTTGAAAATATGGGAAAATTTGATGGTCGAGGCTGCGAAGGATTGGAGTGCAAGGGAATATTTGACTGATTAATGGGATACGATAAGGATATGCACAATAAAATGCTTGACTATAAGATGTGTAATTAGGATGCATTTATTTCATATTTAAAAAATAATAATTATGAAATTTTAATTTTATATATAATTAAAAAATTTAAATATTAATTTTTTAAAAACTTTCTTTTTTTTAGTTTATATAAAAAAGGTGAAAATTGATTTTTTTAAAATTATCTAAATATATAAAAAAATAAATTTTTTAGGATAAAAGGAATGATTTTTGAGGCGCCAGAATCTTTAACGAGCCCCCCTTGATATGAATTAAACTTCACAATAATAAATAAATAAATGTCCTATTATTGCAATTAATCTTAGGACATCAAATAATATATAAGACAATTATTTTCCAAATAAATATGGGGTTTATGGACATATCTACATGAGACCTAATTAAAATACTTTATGTTAAACAAAATTCTTTAGCTCTCTCCAATATATTATTTGATGTTGTATTTATATCTAAAAGATAACAACATTTCTCAATAAATTAATAAACAACAAATCTTCAGAATTGATGAGGGCCGTTCTAATTGGAGAGCACTTTGAGGATCTCCACCAATTTTGTAGATTGTTTGGGACACTGTTTATCCAAATCTATATTGCAGGTGAAGCCACATATCTTTATCCTAAATTTGTCAATTCTTTTTTTCATCTTTTGTGTGTGTGTGTGTTAACTATAACAAGTAATTTATGAATTTTGCAAAAGGAACCTTGATTTGGTCCAAGAGTACCTTAATTCAAATTATATTTAGTTTTTTAAAAATTGTGTCCAGTACAAAAATAAAAAAGAAAAGAAGACAACAATTTTTCCAAAATAAACACTAACAACTCTAAAAAAAATGGTCGCCATCCACATTTTTTCCTTAAGAACTAAAATAATAAAATTTTAGTACCTTTTATTGTCTACACCGAAAGCATTCAAAATAAATCACATCAGAAAGACGACTTAAATTTTTTTTATTCTCTGAAATTACAACTTGCATAAAATCATAATCATCGTTTACTATATGTGGCAACTTGAGTGAAGGTAAAATCAAACAGATAATCTTGATTTTAATCTTTACACATGCCCGAGTTTTTAAAACATAATTTCTGATTGATGACTGAAAATAATATTATTTTTTAGATAAATTAATGGTGTCCATCACCCCAAAGCTGTGACTAATACAACTCATAGATGTAGTTACCATCGGTCATAAAATCTTTTTCATATTCACTGTCAATAAATCTCGATCTAGATGCTCAAGAAATTCAATTAATTATTAATTGTACTAAATCTCGTTGTTCTAAAAACAAAAAATATATTCTTTGATGCGTTATATTCACCAAATATTATATTCTGAATTTATTTTTTTTGCGTGTTATATTCTGATAGTTGGTATTTACTAGCGTCCTCACAATAGACAAGAAGAATCTCTTTCATAATAAAATGAAAATAGTCAATATCTGTTTTCTGGTTAAATGAAAATACTCAATATGCATATGGCCGAATGTGACCGAAAAATTGAACTATACAAAAATAATCGAAACCTTGAGTGCAGTGCACGCATGTTTATATTGAGGTCCAATAAAATAAAATTAGAAACGACCAACTAATAAATAAGTAATAACTTAAGTAACAAGTTGTGATACCATTGGCATGTGCTGATGGATGTTAATTGTACCTAAGCGGACCAAAGGTTTCTAGATATAATTAAAAAGGGATTTTGTTGTGGTCCCTTTTGAATCTAAGAGTTATGATTTTATCATGAGTGTTTAAAATATTAATAAATTTAATTAATGATATACGTGATAAATTTGTAACCATAAGTTATATAAAAGGTATCAATATCCATAAATTTTATAAACTACTAAATAAATCACCTTAAGAAAAAAGAGCATTAACAATAAAAATGACCAAAGCCTGCTCGGTTGCATTTTCGAAAGGTCCAATTTCATGCAAGAAAAATTAAAGAAGAAAACGAAAATAATTATTTATTAATTTAAAGGACTTATTTTTTAGTCATTATCAACTTAAATTTACATACTATTATTAGAATATGCATCATTATATAAATCATATTAATTTAACTATATATTAGTTATTGAAATAAAATACCAAACAACTATAATGATATATTACTAAAATATGAAATTAATAAACTAATATAAATTTATTTTTAACATTTTTTAAATTAGTGAATAAATAACATTCTAATTTAATTTTAATACCCTAGTAAATACTTGTATATCAAGAAAAAAATTTAATCTAATATCCTATTACTTTAAAAATCTTACGAATAAAAATATAAGTATAAAATTATTTTATACTGATAATGTATCAAAATTTATCTTTAACTTTTTTTACTAATCAAAATTATCTAAAGTAAAGATATTTAAATTTAATCATAAAAACAACAAATTATAAGCGATATGAAAATTTTTCATAACTCATTATAATTTATGTCGTTCATTTTTTACTATCAATACTCTTTAAAAATTAGTACTTTCTTTATTATATAATGAATGTCTATTTTCACTTATACATATATATTAAGAAAATAATTAGATAACCTAAAAGTTAGATAAATTTAAGTATATTTTATAATCCTACTTCTACTACCTACTGCAATATTCTTTTTAATATTTAATTTATTCACTAACTCGCTTTCTCTCATAAGGATATCAAGTAAAAAAAATTAATATTAACTAAAATTTTTAAAAGAATATATAATAGTAGAAAGCTTTATAGATGAACACTTATTAGAGAATAGATAAAATAATATATTATTCTTGATTATTTGTCTATTTAAAGTTCACACATATGTCATCTTATTATGAGAAATAAATTTTCACAAGAATTTTTGGACACAAAATACGTGATTGGTGGGATTATGGAATAGAGTTTATTATAATCCTCGACCAATCCCAGGCGTCGGTTTTACTACCTTCGTCACGCAGCAATCAATCAGAACCGTCCATTCCCCACTCTCAAGTCCAAGGTTCAATGATGCAAATTATTGGCACATTCCAGTCACATCAAAATTCAATTTTAATGATTAAATTGTAATAAATAGCCATATGGGTCGAGGATTTTAAGATTTAGAATCACGATTTTTAAGGAATTAAACATAGGATTCTAAGAACAATGCCTAAAGTTGGAAAAACCCAAAAAAAAAATAAAAATCGGTTCAGAACTTCAGATAGAGAGCAATGAAAGAAGGTGTTCGACCTTTAACGGCATAGCAAACTGTATATAAAAGCGTCAAGCAAAAATATTCAATGCATCAAGCTCATACACGTATCTATTTGCCTTTGTACTGTTCAAAACTGAACAGTGATTATTTGTGAAGCCCCTTGTTTTTGTTGCTTGTTGTTTGTGTCTCTTTGCACTTCTTTTTCTCATATGAACAAAGTGTATCTGAGGATTTTTCTGAATTGGGTTGGAGCTGAATCCAAGGTAGGGAAGCTTCTCTACTTTGGTATTTTTGTTTTTCATTGTTTTGCTTAGTTTAGATTGGTTTGTGTTGTGCTGCTCAACTTCTGGTTCTTTTTGGATGCTATTGTGGTTGGATCATTTGTAGTTTGTGTTACCAAGTTGAAGCCTTTTCTTTTGAAGCTCATTTGGGTTTGTTTTGGATTGGTATAAGTTGATAATCTCAAGGTCCAATTGGAGTGATCAATTTGTTATGTGTTGGATTGGTGGATAATTCTTCTTTATTGTATTTTATTCTTGTATTTTTTGTGGGGTTACTCTGGCTTGCAATTATGGATGGTTTTGTTGATTTTCATC
This sequence comes from Dalbergia cultrata, assembly GCA_031216105.1. Taxonomy (NCBI): domain Eukaryota; kingdom Viridiplantae; phylum Streptophyta; class Magnoliopsida; order Fabales; family Fabaceae; genus Dalbergia; species Dalbergia cultrata. Next base: position 52,232,253 of record CM062351.1, on the reverse strand, counting down.
AGAGTTGAACTTGCAGATGCAAAAATACTAACTGTCTTGCACACAATCGAGTTGTGGGTTATAGGCATCGATCAGTACTTTGTGCATGCTGTCCTTTTCTTTTCTTTTTTCTTTTTCCAGTTTTTAGTGTGGAGAATTTGAGAATTGACTCTGGGTGTTGATGTAAGTTTAGGAGGACTACGGAGGGTAACATATGTTTTTAACCTAGTACTTTTGATGGTTCCTGCTTTTGTGCTTTACCTTGTACTTTTGAGGAGCAGAGGAATTGGAGCACGGATAAGGTTGCTTCCTTTTGTATTTTCTATATTTTTTGGGAAGACTCCTCACACCTCTTTGACCGTGGGACTAATCACCTCACTTCATTGGTTCTAGCAGTAGAAGCAGCCTCTCTGCTCGAAGGGACCGAGGCTTCATATATCTGATCCTCCATTCCAATCCTCCTCAAACCTTAAAATAGCGGAGCCTCATGCTAAACATTCTTTTTTTGTTTTTCCTTTTAATGATAGAAACTTAATGGTGCAGTTTAATTGAATCACAATACCTGGTCTGATGTCTGCATTCAATGTCATGATTTTTTCTGTGATTGGCATGTCATTGTCTTGATTACTGCTGAAGCTCCAATCTCTTAATGTTCAGCTTATTTTGGCAGGTTTATTCTTGCTGTGTAGAATCATTTCAACATTGTCTGGAAGAAGATTTTCAAATTCCTTGTCTAGTTTAATACTTGAAAATGGGTTTGTATGAGCATTCTGATGTTATTCAGTGGGGTATTGATCTTCTCGTGGGTGATCATGGTTATTATCCTGGATACTATAGTGATGCAATTCAATATGATACTGGTGATGCCTGTAATGGACATTGCTTCCATAGCCATTATGATGCCGATGATGGACACTGCTTCCATAGCCATTATGATACCGAATGTAACCAAGTAGAGAATGATGAGATCATTGCACGGACTCTTCAGGAAGAGTTTCAACAGCTAGAGACTGCTGAGCATTCAAGGCATCCACAAGAAGAGCAGTTCCATGCTTCTGAGCCTGCATATGACCTTTGGCATAACACTTCAACCGTGAACTATTGTTCAGCAGGTATCATTAAAGGAATAAAACTGCGGTATTCTTTGTATACTATGTATTTTATTTTTCAGTTTGCATGAAGTTGGTTAATTCAATCAGATTTTTACATATGCAGGTCATGACTCTGATCACCAAGGAGTTGATCACATAGGATCTTCTTCTTCAGGCTTTAGTCCTTATGAAGTGAGGGAATACCCCCTGCAGCAAACTGAAAATGATTCCTTTGATGATGGAATTGGGGGGAGATTGAGTCAGATCGTTCCAATTCCTGTATGCTTATTCTCTCATGCTTCTGTGGATTCCATTTTGGATCAGCTATTGAATCAATAAAATATGTATTCATCACCTTTTAATGTTCATTAAAGTACCAAACAACTTTTTCACTATGTTATTTTTTGTCAAATTATAGTTTAAGTTTCTTTCTGAACAACTATGTTTCAACTAATTATCTTAAATTGATGTCAGATGTTTAGGGTCAATCATATGACTTTGTTTTTTTCCAAATTTTTTATTGTGAATTTCGGAAGCACTTATTCCTACTGTTATTGATTCTCCATACACCATGATGAATTCTGCTGTGCATCTTCCACTTAGATACATAGCGATCATTTTTGGGGGAGTGGCTGGGAACAAGAAAAGATACTAAAATTCTTTACTTTTCTAACATGGTTGTTTCTCCAAGTCCTCAGTTTAAGAAGTTGTTAATTTTCTTTCCCTTGTGATGAATTTTATATCTTTCTCTTCAATATATAGCCCCTGTCATGTGGTATGGTTTTAGGAATTTATTGGTTTGTATGACCTGCGGTTTGGACTGTGGTGCCTACTTGCTTAAAGATTTTTTTTTAACCCATGGTGTAGCATGTTCCAAAAATCAATGGAGAAATTCCTTCAACTGATGAAGCAACTTCAGATCATCAGAGGCTTCTGGATAGGTATAGTCATATAATTTATTTCCCAAAGAGAAAACTAGTGAAAATGCCAGTGCATGATGGTGCTTGTATCATTGAAAGTCAATACTATTTGTCATTCTCATATATTGATGAAGAATATGTGATTAATTTTCAAAATTTATCCTTCACAATATTCTGATTACACCTGACATCAATAGAGTATTTTAGTGAAAAAAATAGTTCATAATAAAGTCTTGATTTAAGGTTTCTTAATTATTATGCATCTTACTAAAGTGACAAATATAATGAACCAGTAATTGCCATTAAAATGAAACTATTGTCAAAGATGGTCTTCTTTCTGCCTTCTTTTCTTTCATAGTCTGTAAAAAAAGGGGGGGTGTATTTTGTGTAGAATTTCTTTTATCTGACTTATACTCAACATGCCAAATTAATCTATTCATATTTTGAAACAGATTGCAGTTATATGACTTTGTGGAGCATCAGGTACAAGGTGATGGTAATTGTCAGGTGTGCTGCTTTAAATGTTCACTTATTTCCAATTTTTTGTTTTATCAACATTAGCAGTTGCATCATCACAAGTCACAACTTTCCATATTTAAAGTGAATGTCTGATAGCAATTTGTTTTTTATTTTTGTTCACCAGTTCCGTGCATTATCTGATCAATTGTATAACACACCTGATCATCACGAGTCTGTCAGACGGCAAGTTGTCAACCAGGTTTTCTGTTTAAATGATCATTTGTTATTATGGTTGCCCGAATTGTAATATCTGCTCAGCTAAATTTCTAATTGTTGAATGGTGTTTGTTTTTGTTAACCAGCTGAAGTCTTACCGAGAGATTTATGAGGGATATGTTCCCATGGAATATGACAATTATTTGGAGAAGATGTCTAGGTAATAGTCCTCACTCTTCTTCTATCTATATAATTTCTTTAAGTCTAACCAATAGCTCCATTTACTTTCATTGTTAATGAAACTAGGAATGGTGAATGGGGTGATCATGTCACTCTTCAAGCTGCTGCAGATTCGGTATGAGTTTTGCAACTGACTTGCTATTTCTTTTCCATAGAATTTTGTTTGAACTTGTTCCATTCTTCTTCCATTTGCCGTGAGGCTTTTTTTTTTTTTCTTTTCTGTTTGAACATCTAGAGAAATAAGGAATCAGTAGTTTGACCATTTGAAATGGAATGATGCATTTTTACTTGTGACTGATACCTCTGAAATTGTTTTCCTTTTTTTCTTTTTTTTTTTCCAGTATTGTGTGAGAATATTTGTGATGACTTCTTTCAAGGACACTTGTGGCATAGAGATCCTTCCTCATTTTGAGAAGCCAAAAGGAGGTGAAACTTCTTTATTTTCGTAAGATGTTTGATCTGTATGCCTGACCTCACCTCACCTACTAAGAAAAGGCTTAGTTGATGTTGTTTTGTTTTATCTACTCCTATGCTCTAGACAATGTTCCGCTTGAGCTAGGACCCCCCTTTCTTCTGTTCTAACTTTTCTTTTTCCTTTTTCAGTCTCTTATTTTCTTTAAACCATTTCATTATTTTACTTAACTCTGTTCACGGTCACATTGTTTCTTAAAATCTTTCTGAACCTTGACCATAATGGTTTTGAATGAAACTTTAAATGTTTTATCTGGTTCTGTTGGCAGGTATTTCCTTTGGTAGAACCTAACTATCTAAACTGGTTGCGTAAAGTACCTTATGTGAACAATATCTTTTTTTCACCATACAAGTAGTCGTAGGAATTGTTGGATCACTGATTGCTTTGCTATTTCTTTTTCTTTATTTTGGTATTATTTGTTTTAGGACCCCCCCTTTTTATAGTTTACCATCATATAATCAGATTTCATATTGTGTGTGTCTATTGCAGTGATATTTCTGAGTTTTTGGGCAGAGGTGCATTACAACTCAATCTATCCTCAAGGAGGAGGTACTTTTCTTACAAAACTTTTATCCTTGGCTTGAACAAATTTCGCCAATGGTTTGAACCTTTGATTATGCATGAAACAAGATTTCATTTTTATTGATAATCTGTCTTGGCTTTAGCGAGTGATTCTTGCATAGATGCAAATCAAATACCTAATATTTAGCCACATATAATAAAAATTTCCCATCAACTTTGTTCATAATATGCTCACTTGTTTTTAAGTTCCATTAACTTTAGAGGTTCATGTATTTATTTATTTTTCCAAATACTTGGCATCGCAGGCTTAACATATTTTTGTATTGCTATTGACCCAGATATACCTTCAAGTGAGTCGAGGAGGAGGAAAAGGTGGTGGAACTTTGGGACTAGGCATTAAGATTGTGTAGCTGGCTTAGAGAATACACCCATTTTGAGCACATACCTAAAGATTTGGTGTCACTGCGATATGCACCGTAGGATTATGCATCCAAATTCGTCGTAGACTCAGCCAGCAACCAATAAGGATGTCATCAACTCAGCAAAAATACCAAACATTTGGGGTGCTATAGAATTGCCCATTGAATTTTTATATGCCACATGATCATTTTTGAGTTGTTAATTTGATTTTCCTTTAACAATAAATCTGGGTTTTGCTGACCCTGTGGCATTTTCGACGCTTTTAGGACTAAATAAAATTTTGTACAGTCATTTTTTTGGGTCTGCATAAATAAAGAGTTAAAATTTGTACCAGGTGAACGGCTTTTTATACTTGTTTGTTTTCAGCTTGGTTCACAGACTCATTCAAATGTGTAAACATTTTGCTACTACCTAAGTTTGTTAGATTGAAATACAGAGTAGTTATGCTCTGAATGATGTTGTATACTTAACGTAAATTCTTCAATGATCTACACTTGCTATATTGATGCAATCAATTGAATTTGGTTTTCTTCCTTGCATCTAAACCTTTGAAATAGTGGTGACACCTGGATTACTTCATAATCTCTAAATTTGAATCACCAATTGCTACGACGGGTATGAATTAGAACCCGAAAGGCTATAGTGACATGGAACTTTTCTTTTCATGATTTTTTTAAAAAATTAACATGTCTCACTAATAAATAAATTTATATTTTTTCCTTTGTTTCTTATTCACCAAAAAAGAGATAATTTTAACACATTAACGCCCTTTTTTTTTCTCCCTCTTTTATTACTTGATTTGGGGATTGCTGTGGGGAGGCGGAGAACCAGAATGGGGAGACAATACTCTTTGTCGCGGGGATTGGGGATGGGAAATGGGAAGACACTCCTCTCCCTCACCCCCATGTGGGTGTCATTCCTAGAATTCATCAAAGATAAATTTACTTTTGAAGCTTCATGTCACTCTAAACTCGTGAATGGCGAACTTGTTGAAAATGCCACCCTATAATTTTCTCCGTAACACCTCATTATTGTATATTATAAACACAAATGCCATATGAAAAAATGATTAACCCGTATTCAAAATACAGAAACTACTCAACAGAAGGAATGTTTATCATTGATAGTTCGAAGTTATAGCGTAATAATAGACTCAAATACTATTACTAAGCCATAAACAAGAACAATTAGACAATAAGACAATAATAGTGATGATGACATGGTTATTAGAGAGTTGAGAAGGGCAACAAAACAACGGGTAGACGGGAAAAGCTTGAAACCGCTAATACAGCAAGCAAATGCTGAAGTATATCAAAACAGGGGTGAATTAAGTGCAAAACATCGTAGCCTTTAGTGAAGAAAGAAGGCTGATATATATATATATATATATGCTCTTATTGTGCAATGGGTTTGTGCAAGAAAGAGCATGCCCTGTTTCATATGAGAAGCCCCTTCAAACCATTAAAATAGTTCATAGGTTCAATGAATTGGGATAGGATAAAATGGAAACTTTCTTAGGTTAAGTGAGAGCAAAATAAAAGTTCCAAAAGTTTTAGTACAAGATAGACTATATAAATTTCGATAATTTTAGTGGAGGTAAAATAGAATCTCCAGTAGTTTTAGTGAGGGTAAAAAAGAATTATAACATTTTAAGCTAAGGATAAAATAGAATTACAACATTTAAAATGGGGGCAATAAATAAAAATGGTCTAAAAAGATGAGAAAAAATATTTTAACAATGACTTTATCATAATTTGCATGACTTTTATCACTCTGCAGTGATTCGCATCGCAATAATTGCGACATTAAAACGAAACATGAGCCGCAACAATAAAGCATGAAACAAATTGAATCTAACGAAATGAACCTTGGAACAGCCGACCATCCTAACACAACACGGCATAATGATAACCATCCATTTGGCTCAATTGACTATCATGCTTGGTATCATTAAAAAAAAAAAAAAAACTTAGCATTCTCATAACTCAACCTAGATTTAAGTCTAGTAAACTCTAAATTTTGGTGATTTACATTGAAAAAAAAAAATGTCATATGTAAGGTTTGGGATTGACATTTCCCATTTCCTTTGTAATCATTTCATCGCTACTATCTACTTTGTGGCCTACCTAAACTTTCATAAGGGACTAAGGGAGATCCAAAATTGACATGTACCAAAATGAAGGAAATAGATCTCTTCCCAAATCACTCATTTCTCCTTGACGAAGAAAATGGCCCTTTTTCCAACCACAAAGTATCAATCAATGAAATTACTTAATCAAAGCTTGGTCCCAATCCAAATCGAGATTTGTAAATACTTAACACCAAACCCCAAATCAACAACATTACCTTTGTATCATTACTAGGTTGATTACATGAAACTATATCGCATGCTTTGTCTTATTAAGTAATATTGATTACGTGATTACACGAAGCAAGCAGAATCAACAGTCATATATTCCGTTGGATCGTTAACATCTTAATTTACTTATTAGAATCCCAGGTCCAATTGTGCATACAAAACATACTCATATTTATAAATAATCATTGATATTTGATATATCATAGAAAGAAAAAACAATCATTGATATTGATATTAATAATCATTGATATTAATCACGGTTCTCAAGTAATTTACATATATATCCTTCACCCTCTCTAGTTCCTGTTAGGAAAAAGGAACAAGAACAAAAGACAAATTGTAAACACACACATCACATTGATCCCAACCACAACCCTAATCTAAACTTAAAATCAACAAAAAAAAAAGGTTTAAAAACCATAAAATCTAACCCTACAAAACATACACATAATAACCTCGTTCGCTCCCAGAAAAAACCCTAATTATCATTGTTCGCTGAGAGCCTCCTCGTGCTGCGATTCCTCCACCGTCGCCGGCTGCAGAAGCAGCGCCGTGAACGGCATGTGCCGGTAACCGTTCGCAGCGGCAGCGGTGTACTCCATTCCCGGTGGCGGCTGGCACAGGTCTAGCCGGCAGCTCGGCCACTGTCCTCCGCCGCCGCCGCCGACCGTAACCGCGCAGGACACGGAAGGAGCGGAGGACGCGACGGCGTCGGAGGAGGAGGAGACAGGAGCGGCAGGGACGGTGCCGGTGCCGGTGGCGGCGATGATTGAGGGCTCGGCGTGGCGGAGGAGCCACTCGATGGTCTCGCCGTCGGAGCGGTGGCCGAGCTCGCGAGTGAGCTGGAAGATCCTGGCGGCGCACAGCGGCGGCATGCGGACGCGCCGGCCGCGACCGTTGACCTTCGTGTGACGGTCCTTGGTGGAGCGCGAGGCGGCGGAGGGCTTTCTCACAACGGCGAGTTTCGCATTGCCACCTCCGCCGCCGCCGCCGCCGGAGGATACGACGGTGACGGCAGAATTGGCGGTGGTGGTTGAGGAATTGGGGTCTGGTTGCGGGAATTGGTGGAGAACTGTTTCGGAGCTCATGCTTATGTGGGTTTCTAGGGTTTGGGTTTTTTTTTTTCTTTTTATCAGTTTGATGGGAAAAATGAAATTTTTGGGGTTTTGCAGAGATAGAATTGGGAATTTGATTCTGATGAGTGACCCCACAGGGAGAAGGGGGAATTTATTTATATAGTAAGCGTGGAATTGAGGCTAGTGGGTCCGGTCCAGTGGGCCTCCCGTTGCGTTTTCAAGTCTGCACACACACATATCACTGTGTACAGTGTGGTCTTTACTGTTGTGTCCCACTAATATATAATAATATAAAAATACTAAAAATTAGTACAATTATTGTGGTTTGGTGAATAAAAAGGATAATTATTTTCCGTAAAAAGGGTTATTATTTGTTAGCGTAATTTCATCTGAGCTTAATATTGATATATTGTTGGATTAAAAGGGTCATGTACCCTTATTCAATCACGTATTTTTATTTGAAAAATTTTTAGTATAGTGAATAATTAACTCAAATATGTTTATTAGTGTATCAATAAATGATATATTATTCATACAAAACTTCTTTGAAGAGGGTATATATGGTTGAAGGTTAAAAATAAAGGTAAATTTTCATATAGAACTCAATTATAAAAAATTTTATTTTATTTTTAATCTCCAATCAAATACAATAAAAATTGGGGATAAGTTTTCATGAATAAGATAAATATATAAAATTATAAATAGAATTCATCTATTGAAAATTTATCTCTCACTTTTATTCCTAATTAAATACCCTACGGTGCATATGAAAATTTTATTCATTAATATTTTTCAAAGAAAAAAGGTAACATGAGCAACTATCAATCAAAAATACAAAACCAGCTCATATATTGTCATATAAATCAAAATGATTTGAGTCAACAAAGTATATATTGTTTAAATCTTACAGGGTTTCTTTGCTCCGGGTAAAATAGGCCTGTGCTTAGAGGAACATCTATCTCTTGGATCTTAGGATAGGAAGTCTTTGAATGGTGGTTGCAAGTTTCAGCATAAAGGTTACCTGCTTTATATACACTTCCGAACGACAAAACAACTTTTGCTATAAATAATAATAATAATTATTATTTTCGTAGATGATGCATAAACATCACTCTAATGTTTGGGTAAGGAGAGAGAGAGAGAGGGAGAGAGAGAGAGAGAGAGAGAGAGAGAGAGAGAGAGAGAGAGAGAGAGAGAGAGAGAACTCTAATGTGGTGGCCAACTTTCCCGTGAACCTGCATTGAAATGGAGGAAGTCATACAAAAAATTTTGTTTTTATTGAAGATGGATTTGGACTGAACATATACTCTTCCCTGGCCTTAGAGTGCATTTATTTGGAATTTTGGAGCTTTAAAATCATATTTTTCATAAAAAAATTATTTTTTATGTTTAAATAATTTTTAAAAAATAATTAGAATCTCAAAAAATTTAATTTTCAGTTTTATTTGTAGAAACTAAAAGGAGTAGTTTATGAAAAAAATTAATTCTCAATCTTTTTATTTAAATATAAAATTTAAATTTTATTATCATTTTTTTAAAAATCTGAAACTTGATTAAAAAAGATTCCATAATTTGCTCATATCTTTGTATGGTTCCTTCACTTATAAAGGAAATTGTTGGCTGAAAATATTAATTTGAAAATAAGTTTTGAGGCTCCCAAAATTATTAACACATCCGTTTTATTTCTTTTACCTTTGTTTCGGTGATGGACAATTAAGAGGTAATAATTTATCTTCATTTGAAAAAATGACTTTTTTTTTTCTTTGTGCAAATCAAGTATACAAGTTTTCACAATTTTTTTGGTATATATATATATATATATAAAGATAAATGATTGAAAAGGTGTTGAAACTATTTATTATATTTTTTATGATAAGGGCATTTAGATATAATAAATAATATTTTTTTCAGAATACCTATCTATTATGCTATATTAATATATGGAGATATGTTAATCCATTTATTATATTATATTATATTTTTATTATTATTTATTATTTTTTTAATATTTATATTTAATTAAAATTGACAGGGAATGGAGTATACGGTAATTGTCGTTCTTAGTACAAACTACGAAGTTGTGAAAGAGATGGGACAGCTGGGTCTTAGGAAAGCGTGGGCATTCAGGTGGTTTGGTCTCAGATTTGCTGAGTCAACTGACATGTTGACCATTCTTGAAAATTGTGATATAAAAAATTTAATAAATATTAAAAATTAAGCAAATTTCAATTAAACTAAATTACTCCTTTTATTTATTTATTTATGTTTTTGGTCGATCTCCTTTTTTTCAATTGCAAAAGGCCATAATACATTTGGAAGAAAGCTGGAGGTTGGGCTAAACGAACTGACTATTGTACGAAGGCCTATAATTGAGCCCAATATTGTGATAAAAAGGTTACCCAAACCCAATTGGACATTGGGCCTCATCATGTCACTATTCATATCATATTCATATTCATATTCATTAATGTGAGAAGAACAACCTAATCCATTGTCAGGAATAAAATAGGAACTTGAGGTCTGAAATAAGCTACGAAGCCTTTAGCTTCTGCTTTATACTCTTATCTATTTATCCGAACAAAGTACACGCACATTCATGTCTTCAACACAACGAATGCTATGCAACTTGCTGCTACTACAACGCTAGTTTAATGTGAATATGTGATATGGTGTCTTAGTACCTCAATTATGGAATATGTAACAAGCATGTTTTGTTCCTCTTCACCCTTTCCTCCAAGAACTCACCACTTGAACACTACTCCTTCATCTCCTTCACCTTCTTCTTCTTCTTCAGGTAATGTTATTAGAATTCAATTGCTATGTATCTTCTACCATGAATCTACTTTATGAATTCTACATATATATATGTACATAGTGTTACTTTATTAGTGCTCATGAGTGTATAGTGTCAGGTATCCTAAAAGCAACAGCATAATTGCATTTGCTTTTGATACCCTCCCGTTGTTTTACATGGTGTTTTGTTGGGTTGATGATAAGGATAATTGTTATTGTTATGTTAAGGATTTGAAGATAAAAATTGGTATGAGTGGAAAACCAGTAATGTATGAAGATACACATATATAGCTCATTTTCATCATTCTTCTTGCTGCCTATTTTGTGAAAACTTCCCCACTGTTTATACTTTACCAATGCTTTTTAAGTTATGCATCAATTTACATGGGGAACATGTGTATCTTCGTATACAATGTGTATTTGTATTGTATTGTGTGTATTTTTCTAACGCAGCAATGAAATTTAGTACTGTTGAAATTCCATTAGCTAATTAATTGCAATGCCTTCCTTCATCCTTGTCAGCTGGAGCACACACGCAAACACCCTTAATGAATTGCTTCTGCTAATTTGTGGATGGCATTTACTCCTTATCTTTGCCTAAATATTCCTCTTTGATTTAATTTTGAGCCCAACTATTAGTCTGAGATGAACAGTATTTTGCATGCTTGTGCTCTTTGATCTGCAGTTTTGATGTTTCATGAACAAGCTGCCCCTGCAGTCACCTCTCGGTCTTCTAGTATTTCAGCACAGAATTTTCCTACCTCAGTTCTTTTGCAAGAGCAGCGTGATGAGCACAGGCCTCTACTGCAAATGTATAAGGAAGAAAAGACATCCCAGGTCCGAATTATGTCGATATAGTGAATTCATATAAATAATGAGAATGAGATAGTTCATATCTTTTGCTTTGTTATCAAATTAATAAGAATTGATAGGGGTCAACTCTAATTCTTGTTTGCATGGCATGCATCAACTGATTCTTGAACTTAAATATGAGGCAGATGGATGTGGCCCCGGTTAATGAAGAGAATAACAATGGCAATGCTGATCAGTTAGTGCATGACTTCAGACAGCAATTGCAAATCTGGTCTCATTTACAGAACTTGTAAGATGAATAAAACTGTCCTTTCTATCTTTAATGTCAGTTTAGGGTACCCTTTTCTATTACGCTTACTTCTTAACTACGTGTAATTTGTTTGGTTAAGTTTTTATAAAAAAAGTAAAATAAGAAAATAATTACTCTTCTGGTTTTTTCCATTCTAGTTTCTACTTTTTGAGAAGTGGGTTCAGAGCTGATTTTTCCTTTTTCCTTTCTAGTTGCTACATTGAAAATTTTCCTACCTGAGTTGTCTCCTTATAGGTGCATGATGGTCTATTGCAGATTGACTTCTTCAGGAATAGGAGATATTGTTGCCTCTTCAACTATAGAGCATGTTGCTGTTAACTCGGAGAGGCCCAGAGATGGCGTGCAATGTAATGCAGTTTCTCTTGCTAAGAAAGCTTTGTCAGCCTCTAAACAAGCAGCCTCTGTAGCTAAAGACTTGAAATCACTTAAAGCTGATGATGATGAATCACTTCCTTTTGGGTTAGTTCCGTCTCCTTGGCCAACTCTAACATCCTTAATTTACTTTTCCTGTCCATAGGCCAATTTGTTTGGAGTGTAATGCTTGAAATCTTCCATTCACTCTGGCCTCAACTAGTTTGGTTTATCCTTCACTTTGAAGCAATAAAACTGTAAGGTCAACACGGCTTCAAGAGAGACGATCTAAACAAAGAAAGGCACCAAAGTCTAGAGCTATAGACGATGACACTTACATTGCAAGAAAGGATGCGCAAGGAAGGCCACGTGTAGAGAAGAAGATAAATGAAGAACTTGATCAAAATGATGCCCTACGCATGTTCTTGTGGGGTCCTGAAACAAGGCAACTTTTGACACTTGAAGAAGAGTCTGAATTGATTAGTCATATACAGGTGTTACACACTTATACACAATTCCTTATTTCCTTAAAATGTATATGATATGCTCTATTAAGGAGTTTATTTTTCCTTAATGTGGACAATATATTTAACAGGACTTGTTGAGATTGGAAGAAGTGAAAACCAGGCTTCAATCTCAATTTGGGAGGGAGCCAACTGTGGCTGAACTGGCTAAGGGTGTAGGACTTAGCTGCCGAGCACTGCAGCTGCAACTTCATTGTGGTAACAGAAGCAGACAAAAGCTGATTCAGGCCAATTTACGCATGGTAGTTCATGTCGCCAAAAATTATCTAGGGCGTGGTCTTAGCCTTCAGGACTTATTGCAGGTAACTTTTGAGAAATCAAAGATCTTCCTTTCCCCAGAGTAAAGACTGTTTATATTTTATTTCATGGTCTGTTTGAACTTTGAATAATTATTATTTATCACTACTTGTTTGTCTTGTATATATGCTATATGTTATACACTAATTTTGAACATAGAAGGACATGTAAATAAATCTTTGGTTGGGGCTGAGGCTCAAATATTGGAAAATGCTTTGCTTAAAGAATCTCTAGTTTCTTTTGAGCAATGTTGCAATCATTGTCTTCACTCTTCAGTAATGTCAGTAAATTATCAGCTGTATCACATCTTTTGCATTTCTTTTCTGGTGCAGGAGGGAAGTATGGGTCTAATGAAGAGCATTGAGAAGTTTAAACCCCAAGTTGGTTGCCGCTTTGCTACTTACGCATACTGGTGGATTAGGCAATCAATCCGGAAAGCCATATTTAAACATTCCAGGACAATTCGTCTGCCGGTAAATTTAGTTTTAGTTGTCTAAATTTAAGCTCTCAACTTTTGAAGTGTCATTTTCATGAAATAAAAATGATATGTTACCATTGCATCAATATCTTTTTATTACATCTTTTCTATTTACGAAAGCAAGCATCAATTCTATTTCTCTATCAATCCAGGAAAATGTGTGTATCCTTTTGGGAAAGATAATGGAGGCAAAGAAATTATGCATTCAAGAAGGAAATCTGAACCCGACAAAGGAAGAATTAGCAGCAAGGGTAGGAATAACAGAGGAAAAGATTGACCATTTGCTATTTGTTGCAAGAAATCCAATTTCTATGCAGCAAGCTGTATGGGCAGACCAAGCTACAACTTACCAGGTATTGTGTGTGGTAGCTAATGTGATTTCCCTCATGATATGTTGTGATTCCTTAGATCTATGAAGTGAAGAAGCATACAAGCAAGTGTTGCATCAATGCTTAGAATGACTGAAGGTTATTCAACTTTTCCTTTTAATTTGGTGTTTGTACTGAGGGTCTTTCTTGTGCGGATAATTGTTAAAATAATAAAATAAAATAAAAAAGGTGAAAGTCTAACAGGCTATGGAGGATCTTGAACTCACTTGGTCATTGCCTTCAGTTGAATTTGATGCAAGGGAACCAGAAGCATCAGCCTAACTTCTTTGTTTTTTTTTTTTTTAGGAAGAAGGAGGAGCTGGAGGATCATAACATTTTTATGTGATTAGCCATAGAACCATAGCATACTACCTAAAATGCTTGATTAAATATGTCAGGACTAGTGATCAGATTCAAAGCCAGAACTTTGTTCTGTTCATTAACAAAGCATGATAATTAAATAAAAGTGGGTTTTCATCATCTTCTTTCTTTTTTTTTATTTATGTTTTTTTCATTAACGTTGAGGTTGTTCTTAAGTCCGTTACTTTATCCTATCTTTTGATCTCAAGTAATAGCAGCCCCTGTAATGTGATTCCAGCACTAGATTTTTAAGTTATTCACATATTACTTTGTTGTGAATTTATGTTCAGAACAAATCCTCTGCTTTTATATGAAACATAATATTACAAATGCTCCTAACTTAAGAATTAACCACCATTTTCTTATAATTGCAGGAGATTACAGCAGACACTGCAATTGAGACACCAGAAGTAAGTGTTGAAAAACAGCTGATGAGGCGGCATGTACACAACCTCCTACGTATCTTACGCCCCAAGGAAAGGAAGATCATCCGGCTAAGATTTGGCATGGAGGATGGCCAACAGAGATCTTTGTCAGAAGTTGGAGAAATATTTGGTTTGTCTAAGGAAAGGGTCCGCCAGTTGGAGAGCCGAGCACTATACAAGCTCAAACAGAACCTTGTCAGTCAAGGACATGATGTTTATGCAGACTTGCTTGTATAGAAAACTACATGGAAGGAAAATATTTGTTCCCAAATCATGTCCTTTTATGCGTGTCACCAATCATGTTTTGCCATTTTGAGGATAATATAGACATCATTGATAATTTTCTTAAGTTTTTTATTTTTATATTTTTTTTGTAAGTATTAATTTTCTAGCTTTTGCAAAACATGATTAGTAGGATAAGGAGGACAAAATTTGGAAACAGGCAGCAAAGCATATTTCAGACTTGCTTCTTGTTGGCCATGATTTACAATGGCAACAATGGCTGGTAGTTGGTAAGAAAAAGTTGAAGTGTTATAAAGGTGAGCTTGCATAAACGAGAATATTTGTCGGTGAAAACATTTATAATGATATTGTATCCACATAATAATTGTTATTTTTTGTATTAATAAATTGTTATTTAGTTCATGTCAGACGTGGATTTACATTCTTTTGATTGAATTTCCAATTCGCTTGCAGCACATAATATGAATGATTTCATCCTATTCCTATATTTTCTATATATGTTAAGGTTATTTTCATAAGATTATAGGTTGCATTATAGCTTGGTAAAGTGCATTATAGTTTCATAAGGAATAATGTGTTCATAGTAACAAAATCAAATCAAACCCCGCATCTTAGACGCCTAGATACTACATGGTGTATGTACTACACATACTACAATTAACCAAGCCACACTAGCAAGTCAGTGAGGTTCAACTGAAAGTGAGAGCTGAACCTCAGAAGCCTCATTGATATAATATGCATGGAGAGGATGGTTATCCTTCATTTCAACCTCGAGACGACGAGGGGCGAAAAGATATTGAGGAATGGCCCCGTACCTCTCAACTTTCCTTCTCAGGTCACTCACCTTTTCTGTCTCCCTCACCCTCACATAGCCATTGCTGCCAATGTGGTACACCATGACATGGATTTTGAGGTCTGGTGGTAGAGGGTCCGCAGTGAGGTTGAGTGTTGCATCTCTACGGAAGCCATAGTCCCTAATGAATTCTTCATCTCTTAGCTCTGAGTTGTCATACCACAGGCTTTGCCTGTGCATACACCCCCCCAACTCCTCCTCAATCTTTTCTTTCAGATCAAGAATGGTTTCATTCGGAGACATGTCTATCTCAGGCACTATCTGTCCACCAGTTATTGTGAATAGTACCATAGTTTTCAGAAGAGATTTTGATACTATGAGTAGAATTACCTGAGCGAATTATGAGATAATGAGTTATTGCATGTATAGTTCACTTATTTGTTACATTTTATGGGCTAATTTACATGTGAGTTTGGTTGGTGCAGTTTGTAAAAATTGAGAAGCCAAACTAACATGGACTCTCAAATCTTGTGATGTTTGGACCTGTTATGATCTTTGTGATACATTGGTTGATATCGTCTCATTTGATTTCTGTGAATATGGCTGTAAAATGACATGTATTATCTATTGTTTGATCCAGTAAGGTGCCTATCTAGTATAATGATCCATCTGCTACTTTGCACATGAAAAAAGAGTGGCATGCTTCACAAACCTTATGAGGTAGCACACTTATAATTTATATAATTTAACCAAAAAAAGAAAAAAAAGTCTTTTACAGGCTTAGCTATCCCAAGCTAATCCATTTTCTTTTGGGTTGGGGAGGCCCAATTTAATCTTCGGTTTAGTTAGGTTTGTTTGCCTTCTGTTGTAAAAACCAAAATGTTTGACAGATTCAAGTGTTATGTCAGCAGTTTTCATTATCAAATTGAGAATGATTCATAATATAATAAATTGAATAAAATAAAAGATAGAAAATTAAATTGAAAAATCGAACAAAGTAAGAGACTGAAAGCCTATTTTGCCAAAAAAAGAAAAAGGGTATTATTGTAATGGAAGAAAGAAGGAATACGAGATGCCAAAAGCTGAACAATTTGCACGTGTTGGAGACCATGTCACAAGTGAGAACAATGACCAGGACATTGCATAACAACCCTTCAAATGCGAAATTTCTTTTGCATGGTTGGCACAAGCAATATACTGTATAGCAAGAAGAAAAGGAAAGGGGCACGTTATTCTTGTGTCCACTAAATTCTAAGGACAACAAACAGTTTTTAGGGGCTGAATAGGCTTTCTAAGTGCATAAATGCATAGTTTCCACTGGCCAAGTCTACATCACACACCAAAATTTTTTTTGCAATATAAGGCATATATAACATATGGGTAATTATATTTCAACACTCATTTGGGTATAAGAAGAGTGATGGAAAGAGAATAAGTTAGGAAAAAAAATAAGTTGTGAGACTTATATATTTTGCAAATAGAATTTGAAAATACTAGGTGTTCAAATAACAAAGTTGATACTATATAAGCTAGATTAGCGGTTGTCTGACATTGTAGAACAATGATGTCAAATCTGACATCATTCATATATTTTTTTTCTATCATTCAATAGAACAAATAAAGATTTCCTCAAACTTGGGATTTAGGAAAAAGTAAGAATTTTTCCTTTATCACACACCCCTCCACCTCCCAACAAAGAGGAAACAAAAATAGCCCTAACGATTGAGGAAATTAATTAACAAGCATCAATGTTGTTATAGTTCTCTAAGATTTGTAACCAACTCTGACATAGAGTGACTTCATTTTTTCGATTTGACTAAAATGGAAAGTACTAATAACTCAGAATTTGTTACCACAGTTCTTGGTAGAATGATGTGTCACTATTTTAACCATTAGATGAATGATGAGTGATTTTACTATTTTGGCTCGTCAAACTATTCTTAATTACCATTACTATATTAAAATATACAGTGGCTAGGGTAAAATAGCAGCAAACATGATGACTTTATTTGATTAATGTCACCTATAGAATTTGTTCGGCTTAATATCCCGACTCATAGTGTTTATAATAGATGCAATTTCTCAAACTCAATGTAATTATGAGAAACTTAAAAAAAAAAAGTAAAGTTATACTCTTACTAATAGCTATAACTTTTGGTCTAGTGTAATACCCTAATTTTAAATAAAAAGGTTATAAAAAATTTTCAAACAAAAAAAGTGCCAATTACCTTTATTTGTCATTTCGGGTCCTAAATTTCACTAAGTCTGGATCCTACATCTCCTTTGAGGGTTATATAATAGAGCCACATTTTTGGGATCAAAAGTCCTGGTACTTGTTCTCCAAAGGAAAATAAGTTAAAGAATGAATTTTATGAAACCTTTAAACGTTTCATTTTTAACCCATAAGTTTAAAAAATCTTAAAGATTTCTAAATTTGAACTAAAACTCAAATTTCGGATGTTGATTTTTTTTTTATATTTTATTTGAATCAAAATTAGGATATTTCCTTATTTATATTTATGTTTTAAAGTTAATAGGGACATTATTTTAAAATTAAGAAATATGAATAAGTGATTATTAAGATAATCCTGGTGTCAGAATCACCCAAAGGTGTTGAACCAGAGTCTACTATCACCACTATAGGGGCCGCTATAGCGATCATAGTATACTTTTTGGAGGGGGCATTTTGGGGTATAAGAATCGCTATAGGATGCTATAGTGGTCGTAATGATTAGCGGGATGAGGCTTGACCAATATAAGTGTCCATGGTGTAGAAACAATTCAAAACGTCACCATTTCACTTAAATGAGCCCTCCACCCTATAAACCCCTCTCCTCACTCATAAAAACAGGATCTGAATAGAAACCCTCCCCAAAAATCTCTCTTCTACGCATTTTCTCTCAACTTCACTCAAATCCACCTTTCCCAAGCTTCAAGGTGAGTATATGTTGTTAGATTATATATCCATTCTTTCATGATCTTAGGTTGGGCTTTGTTATTTCTCTCATTATTGTTAAGTGAGGGTGCTCCCCCAATATTTTTAGAGTTATGTTAGAGCTATTACAGGTTGTTAGAGAATAATCTAGAGTTATGGATGTTCTATGGCAGTGGTTAGTGTCATTCCAAGCTCTCAAGGTCAAGTTGGTGGTGCCCACTGTAATACCCTCAATTTTAAATAAAAGGTTAGAAATTTTTTTGAACTCAAAAGGGTGCTAGCTACCCTCATTTCTTGTTTCGAGTCCTGAATTTTACTAAGTCTAGACACTACACACCCTTGGAGGGCCATATGAAAGAACCATATTTTTGGGACCAAAAGTCCCGGTAATTGTTCCTTAAAAAAAAAATAAGTTAAAGAGTGATTTTAAATAAATTTTACGAAACCCTTTAAACACTCCGTTTTCGATCCACAAGTTTATAAAATCGTAAGAATTCTTGGATTTGAACTAAAACCCAAAATTTGGATTTTGATTTGTTAGGATTTTGATTTTTTCTAATATTTTATTTGAGTCCAAATGGGGGGTATTTTCTTATTTATATTTATGTTTTAAAGTTAATGGAGAGTAAAATACATGAGGACATTAAAAAATGTAAATAAGTGAAACCGCCCCAGTGGTCAAATGACTACCTAGGAGGTTAGCAGAGAGTAAGGTAGTATTGTAGCGGGATAGGGGACCGCCTCAGCGGTCATTTATCGCCCAGGCGGTCAATAGCTAATAAGCTATCTATGCGTGCAATTGTGCATGTGAAAAGTTGTCACAAATAAACATATTTTGAATATTTGATGATGCTTTTTATTAGGATATTTTGCTATTTTTAGTTTTGCATGTTTAGTAATTTATTTTGGGTTCATTATCATTTTAATTTGAGTTTTAATTATATCTACATGTTTTAGGTAGCTTAGATTAATTAAAATTTTATGTTTGCTGCTTTCCAGGGAGTGCTTAGGCGTTGTGATTTCATCGCCCAGGTGCTCAAATGTGAAAATAGCGTTGCTGCTAGAAAGCCACCGCTTGGGCGCTCAAAAGACACAGCCTAGGTGGTGACAGAAAGGAACTTGTACGCAAAAGTTCACTTAAATAAAGGAAAAGCTACGACTTCTAAGCTACCTAGGTAGAGAAACTCGAAAAGAAACACAGGGAAGGAAGCTCTGAGGCTACTGGAACACATTGGCAGCAAGGGTAAGAGTGGAGATTGAAGATTCATCTTCCATTTCTTGGTTTTTTTCATGAGTTTTTCTGTATTTTTGTTTTCTTTGTTCTTCATTAGGATGAGTTGCTAAACTCCATAGCTAGGGGTTAGGGGTTTGGTCTGAGATGTTTGCAATTGGTTTGAATTCTTAGATTTATGATGATGGAATTATGAGATTGATGGTTTATCTCTTGTTTTATTGTGCGAATTTTATGAATTCTATTCATGGAGTGATTTAAGGTTTTTGCATGATTTGGGAAAGTTGTGTATGAACTAGACATAGAGATATACCTCATGATTTTCAAGGTTTAGGAATTTATCTTGAATTTTGTGTGAATTGTGGATTGAATTTCATACCTAATCCCTTTTTCTTGTTGAAGCATAGTTAAGGAATTAACATGTTCTACAGGAATAGGAAGTTAATTATCTAAGCAATTAGCATCAACTACTTAAAACCCTTTCATTAGTCTAGTAATTCCAACCCATGTAATTTATGAATTCATAAGATTGTCAAGAAAAATCAGACCACCCCAATCCCTTAGTGTTTTAGAATTTTGAAGTTATCTTTGTTTAAGTTTGTTATCTTGTTTCTTTGTTGAGAGTTGTCTTCAATCTAATTTACTTTGACATATAATCTGAATAGAAATTTTATTAGTGAAGTATTGTTTTATAGCGTCAATACTTGTGGGACGATATCCACTTCCCATGGTTACTACTTAAACGATTTGGTACACTTGTTGAAGAGTTATCAACAACACAACAAAAACCCCGAATTCGAGGTCCAGAATCTTCATATACCCATTTCACCCGCCACCCCGAGCTCTCACTCCCAAAATGTGATTCTCACCCCCCCCCCCCCAAAACTCCATTTCCTTCCATTTTTCTCAATTCTAACTCCAATATTTCATTTTTAAGATTTTAAGGTATGTTATTCTCTTAGTTTTGCTTTCTTTTCTCTATTTTCTTCTTGTTATTAGGGTGATTCTCTATGCTTCTCAAAGGAGAGAAGTTTCTAACATTATTAGAGATGAATTTTGAGTATTTAGAGATTTTAGAGGTTGATTTAGAGTTCTCTAGCTTCTATATCAGATACTGCTGCTAATTTTGTTTCCTATTGTGTTGTTGGTGTTAGTTCTTCATTGTTTACCCCTCCAGATGAGTGGGTTTGCATCTGCGATCTCTATGTTATGCATTAAATGCTATTTTGATTAAAATACAACATATTGTTTGATTTTAGAGATTACTGTATAAGGATTTGAAGTTACTGTTGGATTATATGTTTTAGAACTGTTGATTTTAGAGCATGAAACTTGTTTTTGAGAAAACTCATGGGACCATATTTGCGGAATTGATTTCAAGTGTATTTGACAATAATTGTGGTTATGGAAAGCTTTTATGAATGTTAAATTGATTCTAGATATGGTATATGAATATAACATAGTTATATACCTAGAAGTGCTATTTAGAGAAGATGATGGAATTGTGATTGTGAACTAGTTGTTTTGAAATATGATATTGAAAGTTCTAGTTATGGAAAAGCTGGATGATTTGAATTATGTTTTAGAGGATTAGTCAAAAGGTTTTAGAGCTTGAATCTTCACAAGATTTAGAACAGTTGGCGGATACATATTCTGTGAGTTTATGAAATCAAAAGTGTCTACAACGGGTGATCCCTTGTGCATGATTTCATAGCCATAGTTATGCTAAGGTAAGACTGTTAGAATCAGATAGATTTAGAGCTCACAGGGAATTAAAAGATTTTAATGGTTCTTATATTTATTTGTTCATTTAGTTTAGACAGTAGCTATAGAGAAACAGCCAATGAGTTAACGACTGGAATTGATCATTAACCTTAGTACCAAGTTACCTAAGGGCAATCTTACAGAGCAGAGCAGAGAATGGAACCTATTTAGGTGTCCAATTTCGGTTCTTTTAGAACCACAGAGCAGAGAAACATTTATATTATAATTGACATATATAATCACAAAACAGATATTATTGTTTCTCTAGGAGCTACTATGTTGTGAGCTTGTATGATTTCAGGTATGAAAGTAAATTGAGAAAATTGTTTTTTTTAGTTATAACATGATGATTAAGGAGGACTTTTAAAAACATATGTATACTTGACTATGTAAGATGTTTTAATATTATTAATGTTATTATGATTTATGCATTATTTCTTTGGTGTCCTATGAAAGGGGGTTTCAAGTGAGGATTCACTCACTGAGTTTTGGTAACAAAACTAATCACCCTTCTGCTTTCCTCTCTATTACAGGTATTGTAGCTGCTGTTCTCCTAGCCATTAGTATCCCATCAACACTAGAGTATAGCCGGTAAGCTTCACTTTAGTAAAACATTCTCATTCTGTTTAGAGTGCTCCAACACATTGCAGGCAGGATCCCGGACCTTAGAGACAAATTATGAAATTTCAAATTGGGTTATTTTGATCAGTTGATTATTTTGAATTTGAGGAACAGGTGATTTGTATGTAAGAAAATATGATTTGTTTTAAGTAAACTCATAATTGACTGTGCATATAGAGAAACCCTGGTCACAAGGCTTGCGTGAGAACCAGATTTCTCATGTGCCGGTCACGTGCCCAAATCGGGTCGTGACACCCACATACTCCCGACTCCTGATAATAAGTGGGTTCAAATCCTATGACCCTTATGTTGCTCATTAAAGTTATTTTCTTTAAATTGTGTCATGATTATATGATTTTAGTGAATATTTCAAGAGATTAGAGATTACGGTTGATTTCACTAAGTTTATGAAAATGATGGTTTTCAACTAGAGCATGAAATATATGTTTTAAAGCAAACTCATGAGACCATTATTGTTAAAATAATTTTATTAAAGAGTTAGAGTATGAATATGATTTTATGTCGAGATTTGTGAATTTCTATGATGATTGCAAGAGTAGAGCATAAGTAAGATAGACCTTTAAACTAAGACAAGAGCTTAGCACAGAGTTTTAGAGAAAATAAATATATAGAGCAAAGTATGATTTAGATTTTGAAAGCCTATGTTATTATGATTTTAGAGTTATTATGATTTTAAACCCCAGTGTTTGAACTATGTTTTTTTTTAGAATTATCAAGTGTTAAAAAAAATATATGTTAGTTTAAGATAGAACTTAGAACTTTAATTTTATGGTACTAAGAGGTACGAAATTCAGTATGATTCATAGCAAGTGTCAGATACATATTCTGTGGGTTTGAAATCAGAATGACTACAAGCGGATGATCCCCTGGGCACGATTGTCACAGTCATAGTTATATTAAAGTCAGATTGTTATAATTATATGAATTCAGAACTCTTAGAGTACTAAGAACTTAGGGACTCTTATTCGCAAAGGACCGAGCACCCACCCTTTAGTTGTGGAATTTTAGTGTTGTTCATTCTATTTATTTTCGGTTGAGTTTTGTACAATCACTTGTAGTAAATGGCCATATAGGCAACAGTATTAAACAGCTATGAAGGCAATATTAATTTAATAGCCATGAAAACAATAGTATTAAATAGTCATAGAATCAGCATTAATTTAACAGCGATGGAGGTACTATTAGTAAATAGCCATGGAGGCAAACCCATTTAATGGCCACGGAGGCAGAGCTTCTAGAGAATAGCACAAATCAGGACCTAGTGAGGTGTCCATAGAAAACAGAGATAAATTTCGGATAACTATGACCATTCCTTTATATGTGTGTGTGTGTGTGTGTGTATCAAGCTTAGAGTATTGTTAGTTACGACTCAGAATAGCCTAATGGTTTATTTTACAAGGTTCATGTATATATGTCAAAATTGTTTTAGAGTTTGTTTATTTTTGTTATTATTATTATGATTTTTATGCATCTTGATTGTTGTCCCATCTAAGGGTTTACAGATGAGAATTCGCTCACTGAGTTTTGTAACAAAACTCACCCCTCTCTTCTTCCTTTTCCTCAAAGATATAGGAATAGCTTTGGATCCTCCACTCCCCTTTACTCAGCAGTAGTTCTTTCCATCTTGGGTGAGCTTTATGTTATCGTGAAGTGTCATTTCCCTTTTTTTTATGAGTGCTCCAATGATATGATGGACAGGGTGATGGACCACATGCATTGATATATTTATGTTTTGCATTTTGTGCACCATGATTTTTTTATATTGAAATGATTTAGCATTCAAGGTTTATTTTGTAAATAAATAACTCGATATGATTTATATTACAATGACAATTTCAGATTTTATTTATGGAAAAAGGGTTATTCAGAATTATCATACGTTGAATGCAGAATTTGAATTATGATTTAATTTTGATTTTATGAATGAAATATGTATATAGTACGGCACAACGATCACGAGGCTTATGTGGAGACGAGAATCCTCATGTGCCGTTCACGATCCAAATCGGATCGTGACATCTAGCTAGTAGTAAAGCCTGGTCCTACAAATATTGAACCAATTCAATTCAATTTGCTGTACGGTACTGACAACTGGTGGGTCGAAATAGTAATAAACAATCCACAGATGATCTAAAAGATCCTGAAAGTTTACTTGCTTCACAACCAATAAATAAATATCTACTTAGCTATAAGTACCTACTGGAAGCTAACGCAAAGCCCTCACGTTTAATTTCTACCACTAAATTCAATGCTATACATATGGTGGCAGCATAGGAGTAGTATTTGGGCTGCCGGAAAATCATTCATGGCAGTGAAGGAAATCAGCACTAGCCAGATCAATCATCAGGAGCAGCAGCAGCAACAAGTCTGTAGTACTTGCAAGTCTTTTGGCCAGAAGTGCAGTCACCTGATGAATAAACAGCGAGCAAGATTCTACATTATTCGCCGTTGCATAGCAATGCTTCTGTGTTGGCACAAGCACAGTGAGCATTGAGGTGTGTTTGGATAAGCTTATTTTAATTAAATTCAAAATAGCTTATGATATAAAGCTTTTATTCTGAGTCAAGTTTTGAACAAGAAAAAGGCTATTATTTCCCAAAATTAAGGTATGTACATTAGGGGCAACTAGATTATAATTCAAATATTTTGGCGGTATCATCGTTCTCTATATGTCATTATTACAAGATTGTAAAAGGGCTACTATAATATATATGATGTCACAGTACACTAGATTTGAAATTGTAACTTCGTTATATTATGTCATGTTTAATTATGTGCCAGTTAAGATGTGAAAGGGATTAGATCTGTTACTTTTAAGTTTCAACCATCAGAGTTATTTTGCGTGTCTTCTTTTTCAGATGTCATGAGTCTCTCTGAAACTTACATAGATGCTATTTTTGAGATTTACTGGTTTGGTTCATAAGGGTAATGAAATTTATATGCGTCAGCATGCTTCTATGTATCACCTGCTTCAATTCTTGAGAATACTTTTTTTTTTTTTTGAAGTTTCAACTTTCAAGTATATATATAATCCTTAAATGAAAAGAAAAAGCTTCAATGATGTGATTCTGATTTTTAATGTCATTTCATTGATGGTTTCTTTGATTGTAGAGAGCCCCTCATATTTCCCCTGGTAGAAATTTGTTGCGTACACTTTTCCTTTTGGGTGCTCAGAACCTTTCTCAGCAAGTGTGGTTATATGCATAGAGTTTAATTTTTACATATCTACAGTGTAAAACTATTTTATACTATCATCCAATTATATATTGTCACTACTTGAAAAGTTATGTAAATAATTTGATTTGATTGGATGATCTTGTACAAAAGTTTTACATTATGAGTGAATCAAACTAAGCTCATATGTATATGGTCTTTATAATTAATTGTTGTGCCTATATTAATAGCTTTATCTTAGGAGTCCTGCTGAAGCAAACTTACTGGCTAGAGAGAGATCCCATTTTGCAGTTAAAATAATAGGGCACTCGACTGAACTATACAGTTTCTTGGCCCCTAAAATCTGGTTTTCTGATCTTATGCATCACCTATGATAAAGCAATACCAATAAAAAGATAAACTTAAAAATGTGTATTTATCTCAATCTGTTTGCAGTAACATTATCGCCTGTGCCTATAGAAATGTGTATCACTTCAATTGAAGAGATTGCAGGAAACGATGGGTGGCATATTCTCCTTTTTCAAATTATATGAAATGGAGTTGTGTTTTATGTATGGACACTTAAATCGATAATTGGTAACCACAATTTAAATATAAGTATGAGTTTAAGTTATATACAAGTGTTGATTTAATTAGGAATGAATACTGTCACAATGAATATATATCGTTAATTAAAATAATATGTCAAATCGAGTTATATAAAGAAATCAACACTTATTCAAACTGTATGTGTATATATATATATATATATATATATAGAGAGAGAGAGAGAGAGAGAGAGAGAGAGAGAGTAAGAATTACACTGTTAAATAACTTTTTAACAAAACTCATCATTAAATTAAAAATCTATGTCATATAAATTATATCTATAAAATTTTAAATTAATCTAAAATCATTTTGGTATAATTTTTATGTGCATCAAAATCAACATAATATATATACTTAAAATGAACAAGAATAAAAGTTTTGTAATCACAATTTTATTAAAGTTCAATTTTTATAAGATTTGTTACAAATAATCTTTATGATAGGTAATTGTAAATCAATGGTGGATTGACAAAAAAATTATTTTATAGATAGTTATTAAGAATATAACTTGATCCTAATTATTATTATTATTATTATTATATGGTACATATTAAGTGAGAATTTGTTATGTGAAAACTGGGAACAAATATTTCAACCATAGCTTTTATAATCAGACCTCAATTTGGACTGAAAATCGATTAACCGACAACCTGACCAGTCTAATTCTCCTTCTAGAAGGGATGTGCAATCGACTTGCTCAAACACGGTTTAAATCGTGCAAGTTTGCTGTGAGCCAGGGTTGCAAACCAGATTGGGTTTCAAGGAGAAATTTTAGTTTATCACAAAAACGACGCAAAAGGAATCAAACTTGGGACCCAAAAGAAAGAAAATACTCCTGGACCAGTCGGCCATTTATGTTGTGTTATAATATTATGTAAATGTTAATGCATGTTAGATGCTATTTTAAACTATATTATTATATATTTACTAAATCAAACTCGGTCGACCAGTGATTTACCGATTGAATTAGTGACTTAGTGCATTGGTCAAGTAATTCATTAGTCCAATTCTAAAAACTATAATTTTAGCTATTAGATTAAATTGAGTAGTTTGGATTATTTTATTAATTAAAAAATCTCACTTAACACACCTTGTCAATCCCCAACCCTCTCAATGTTGTGCTTCTCCTCCTCCTTTCTTTACCTAATTTCTGAATTGTGACCCCAATTTTTGAACTTAGTTAATTTCAATTTCAGTTAAAGGTACTCGGAAAAAGAAAAAAAATAGTGCTAATTGACAAGGTGTAAACGATGGAGGGTGTAAATCATGAATATTTAGATAGAGGTGGTATGGTATACGATAAATTTGCTTGAATTGAGCGTATGTTATCCATCCAAATGAAAAAAACCAAAAAACCAAAAAAGAAGATTATTTTAGAATTGCAATTCGTACAAGATATAAATAAACGTCGACTTAACATTGGTGTCTCTTGCAAGATATTGGAACCTTTTTTATAGTCCATCAATAAGTGGCAACAACCCCAAATGAGTTTGCGCGTATGGAATAGTAGAAGAGTAGAAAACTGTATCTCCGTGTCAATTACCAAGACTAGCTCAAAGCTATAATAAGGGACGGTTCATCACGGTTTGCAACCGATGCAATACATCTAAATTAATCATTTGATATGTTTTATGTTGTCAGCAAGTGGCGCAAAGTTTTGAACTTTTTTTTTTATTGGATTTGTGAATAATTGAAATTACAATTAAGTGAATGCATAAATTAGGATTCATTTGTCACAGTCCAAAAATCAGTGAAAGAGAGGAGGAGGAGAAGATTAAGGATGAGAAAGAGTTGGGGATTTTTGATGGGTGTTAAGTGAGATTTTTCAATGATTAAAATAACTTAAACTTGTAACGCCTGAAGACGAAGGCGGGAAATGGTCGGGGGTACAAAGAAGGCATGGACAAGAAACAACTCCTCACAAGGCCTTCGAAGTAGAAGGATACATAAATAAATCGATTACACACCAAAATGAGAAGGATCCTAAGACTGTATATAGGTATGAGACTATACAGTTGAGGATGACTTATATGAATTGATTTGTGCTACATATACAAACAAGATGCTCTTCTTTTCAGTAGCCCATCACTAAAGAACTCTATGATTAAGCGTGCTCGACTTGGAGCATTTTTGGGATGGGTGACCTCCTGGGAAGGCGTGTAAGTGAGGACAAAACATGCTGAAAAGACTCGTGTTAGTTTGTGGGGACAATTGTCAATCCATAAAGCAGCATGGTTGTTACAAATGATATTAGAACAACACTTCTCCTAGTATGGTGTGGTTTGGGGACGGACCAAGTGGAAGTTGGTAGGCAGGCATGTAATACCCGGGGACAAGGGCAGGGAGTAATCGCTGGTGCAAAGAATGCACGGACAAGGAGTGGCTCCTTACAAGGCCTTATAAGTGGATGGTACATGGATGAACCGATTATATATCAGAATGAGAGGGATCCTAAGACTGTATAGGTATAGGACTACATAGTTGAAGATGACTTATATGAATTGATTTATACTATCTATACCCAACAAGATGCATCTTCTTTTCGGTAGCCTATCACTAAAGAACTCCATAGTAGTGCTTGACTTTAAACAATTTTGGGATGGGTGACCTCCTGGAAAGTTTTTTCGAGAAGCATGTGAGTATTGGTTTATGGTAACAATCGTCAATTCATAAATCAGCATGAGCTGTTATAGAACTACATAATATGATAATCTAATTCAATATAGCTAGAATATTTGTTTTCACTTTTTCACCTAAACAATTCATTATCACTTGATATGTTCTCTATTATATGGAGTATATATATAAGTTTAATTTCTATGCAATGATTATGTAAAATAGTTTTACAAAAACATCTAAACAAGTGCTGTCACATAAAAAAACTAATAACTTTCATATTCATTATCTCAATAAAAATCACTTTTACATATGTGTCAACACATAATCGGATGTCAGTATAAAATAATCTTACAGTGAGGCTTTGTGACTATCTTGGAAATTAAACTATTTATATAATCAAAGTGTTTAATTTTGATACACTGACAATGTAAAAATGTTTTATACTGTCATCCAATAAAATATTTTGTTTGGATGACTTTTCAAGTAGTAGTGTAAAAGTCAACTATTATAACTTATATGACAATACATAATTGGATGACTGTGTTTTTTTTTTTTTCAGTATATGTGTATGTCAATTAAAATCCAAAGTTCTTTCATTAGTCACTTCTTAGACAATCTAATCACAATGGTCCTTGTGTTACTGAAACACCAGACAAGAAGAGGCCACAATTAAATTTATTTTCATTGGTCCAACCCCATTTGTAAACTTTCCACTGTCTCTAATACGCTTGCACTGTCCTTAATCTCCAATTTCTTCATTAATGTTTGGTTCTAAGCAACCAACATAACTTCAACATCAAGTTGAAATTGACTAAAATTTTTGTATTTGCATGCACATCGATTAAGGACTTGGCCGCACAAAAACCACAAGCTTGAATATTTTTATGGCCAAAACGATAGGTTAGATTCCATCTTACGTGGGCGGAAATGATGAGTAATCCATTATCACATGTTGCGAATATTAAACAGCAAGAATTTTTTTAGGGTGACGATACATGGATAATATCTAGCGACAACAAATTTACGCTATAAATTTAGATGAAAAGGAAGACAATACAAAAAAATTGGGTGCAACAACATTAACATGTTGAAATGGGGAAGAAAAATAATGGTAGTGTAAATTTATTATGAAATTTTATTGTACAATAAATATTTTTCATTTTTTTATAGTGATATAATCCTATTTATATTATTTGGATGAATGAATAACTTCCACTCATTTGACTTAAAAAAAATGTTAAGCAAATGTATATTTTGTAATGAATACCATCTATGACTCATGCCTCAAATACCATTTGATAGCATTGACTGTGGATTTTATTTGAATGGAATATATGATATATGAGTCAGTATAATATTTAACACAAAATATTTGTATTTATTTTAGATTTTAAGAAAAGTGATTATAAAATTTAAATTTTATATATATTTAGTTTCTACAAAATAACTAAAAACCATTTTTTTGAAATTCTAGTTATTTTTTTTAAAAAAATTCAAATATAAGAAGGATAATTTTCTTAATAAACAAAGTGATTTTGGGACTCCAGGCAATGATAGATCCATTTCTTGGGAAAGTGGGGACTCATGCCACCACCAAAAGTTGGAAAATTTTTTAGAAGTATATATAATATATGTGTATATATATTTTATCCCATTATTTTATTTAATTTGACCCCATATAAAGCTAAAGATTATATTAAACTCCATCTTATCTTTATATATTATCTTTACCCCTATATCTACAATTTTCTAAATTAGTCACTGACTCCAGTATCCATCCAATCGCACCCTATGTCTTTTTTAAATCTTCATGAATCCTTGTAACAGTTTTGATGATTAATTCTTGTAGAGTAGCAGTATTGTTCAGGGAGATGTAAAGATGAAAGAGTCGCCACGCATGACGCCAATTTTAGTTGTTGCTTTCTCAAATCATTGGCCTTTCTTCATAGTCAAGAGAACTTTTATTCATCGTCACGTATTGAAAGCGAAACTGTTTTCTTAATTATATTTTGCTATCGAATCGTTCTTTGTGCAACATCCATCATGAAATTTCAACGGAATTTGTGAATCAATCGCTCTCTATACTATAAAAGGCAACTGCTCGTAAAGTGGTCTAATAGACCTCACAAAAACAATGGTCAGTCATAGATGAAGAAAAACAAGGATAAAGAGACAAGGAGAAAAATAAATGGTTGCGATGGGAAGTTTGTGAACAAAATACTTTATCTCAATAAGAGAAGCATTATGTACTAATAATGCATCAAATGCATGGAGTTAATCAGTAACAGCGTGTTTATATTTATATGTTTAATTTTTTGGCTGGATATTTATTTATATACTTATTATTATGGCAGTTTCTCTGTTAATGTGTCATGTAAGCATCGAAATTGCTGATTTTATTTGACCAATATCATCAATAGAATTTGATTAACTTAACATCCTGATTCCATGACATTTATAATGAGTGCAGCATTTTAAATTAACTTAATGTGATTCTAAGAAATTTTTAAAAAATAAAATCGCACTTCTATTGATAGCTAGCTAGAACTTTTGATCTGATGTAAGAAAAAATCAAGACACTACTAGAACAATGGCGTAGAAACTTCTTCCAATGGGAAGCTCAACTGTGTTCTGAACTGGAGGAATTACTAGAACAAGCTATGGTGTCCTGGTGAAGTTCCAGATAGGCTGCAATTAATGGGATTTTTACATATCAGCAAAATTCTCGGTCATGAGTTCCTTCCAATCTGAGTATTTTCAAAACCTACTTGACACTCACCACAACATTAATTGATAATAATGCAGTATGTATATATTTGGCGTGGCTTATCTAAAACCATGCCATCAAAACCTTCCTTTCTAAGATCAAGCTTAATTAACAAATAAAGCATTGATTGCATGGAATAACCAAAACGCTGTAACTAATTATCTTTACTACTATATATTACTTGTAACTTTAATTGATTGTGTTCAATCAAAAGGTAATCAGTCTTCAAGTTTTTTATAAATTTTATAATGAATTATCATTACAAAGATTGAATGTACTAAATATTGATTGATAGTATAAAGGGAATTTCCGAGTTTTTCTTTTCTGACTCTACTAACAATAAATTTAACATGATAAATACATTTTTTGAAAATCAATTCCACATTATTGTAATACTAGTTATTTTATACTGATATTTGCAAAAAGTTTATGGGCGTTGTGGCAAAAAAAGAAAAAAAAATGTAAGTGTAGACTATATTGCTTCTATTAAATAATGAATGAAGTTTAATATGATTATAATACTTTTGAAAAATAAAAATAAGTAATGGCATAACCAATTGTACTAAGTTTAATAGAGAAAAAAAAACTTATGTTTCCTTATATCACAAATGGATAGATGTTTTAAAACAATATTTAGAAAACTTGGAAGATAGAATGAAGAGTGAAAGGATGAGAATAGAGTAATGATATATGAACATTAAAACAATGCTACACCTACGATTACAACATATAGGAAGAGAAGAAAAAGATAACAATAGTGGTATCAATATAAAAATATCACTTATCTCTCTCTCTCTCTTATTTCACGCTCTCAGCTTCCGCTCTCTTTCTCTCTTAATTCGTACAGAGAAGATTAACAATAATAAACATATATCTGTTTTAATTTTTCTGCAACAATCTTGTTTATAAGGTATGTGGGTTCCTCATTTTCACTTATCGTCTCTTTTTTTTATGTGTCTGTGATGCTTGTGTTCATGAGTTTTTTTTTTATTTGCACGGTTTGAGCTAAGTTTGATTGTTGAACAAAGAATGAATGATTTATTATTTAATAAACCTGTAGAATGACCCTAAAACTCATAAAGTGATGCTAAAAAAAGGTTTACAAGTTTGTTGTAATTGGTTTACAAGTTTTCAGATCTGGTTTACAAGTTTTTTATACTATGTTTACAAGTTTTAAGGATGGGTTTATAAGTTTTGTAAATTAAGTGCAAATAATGTGTAAAATTGAGCATTGCTTAAAACCTATAAACTAAGTGTAAAAAGCTCGTAAATCAAGGGAATTAAAATTGTAAATCCTTGCTTAAAACTTACAAAGTAGTTCTTACATAAATTTGTAAACCAAGTTTCTTACACAAAGTGGTTCCTCAAAGTTCTAAAAGGGTTGTAAATAGTTGAAATATGAGGCTAAATTATGTAAACACGATCTACAATACAATGTAATTGACCATTGGTTTATAAGTTTTTTGTACTATGTTTACAAGTTTTAAGTATAAGTTTACGAGTCTCGTAAACTAAGTGCAAAAACTTATAAAATTAAGTATTGCTTAAAACATATAAACCAAGTACAATAAGTTTTGTAAACCAAGTTTTTTCTGCGCAAAGTGGTGCTACAAAGATCTGAAGTGGTTGTAAATATTTGAAATCTAATTCTAAATATTGTGAAAATGATTTACAAGATATTAGGGAAAAAAATTTCCATTGATTTTTGTTATTGGTTAACAAGCTTTATGCACTTAGTTTATAAGTTTTTTATATTATGTTTACAAGTTTTAAACACGAATTTACAATAAACTTTCAGCTATAGTTTATAAGTTTTTTTTTACTTGGTTTATAAGTTTCAATCACTTAAAGCTTTCTATTCTCGATTTACAAGTTTTCCGTACCGGTTTACAAGTTTTTTGCAGATTTTGTCCACTAGTTTATAAGTTTTTCCTCGTGTTTACAAATTATATTTTGGTTTAGCACGAATTTAACAGTAGATTACTTTGATAGTAGATTACTTTAATTTTGATTACTTGAAGCTGGTTACTGCATTAAATTACTAGTATTATTTGATGCAGATGGTACATGAACTCATTTGTATCTTTTTTTTTTGTACTAGATACATAATCAAATGGCGCATTCAAAAGCAAAGAAAAAAAACAAATGGAAAAGAAGACAAAACCCCAAGAAGGCAAGCAGAGATGTGACCATGATAGGATTGTTATCGACAAAGACATCAGTAGTGCTAATGATTTATTTCAAAATAATATATTAGTTGGTGATAATGATGAATCAATAGATAAGAGTATAGTGTGAAGTTATAAATAATGATAACGAAAAGACTGGATTTTTCATTGGTTGTAATAAACTTGAAATGTATGAATAAATTAGTTAGTTTTTTATGGATGACTTCCCTCCCGTTAGCATGCAAGTAACATACAATTGAGCTGTCCTTCCAACCTCTTTCTTGAATTTATGAATTTATTAAACCTAAAACTCTTGTTACTTGAGTAATTTTTATAGAATAATTTCATTTCTTCTTCTGAATTAAATATTATCCCAACAGCAGGCACCGAGAGGTCACAATCCCCATCATCGTCATCAACCTGAATCTCAACATCAAAATTTACTCAAAAGTAATTGAATCCTCCATACTTTACATATAGAGTGTGATACAAAACCTATAAAAAGAATCCAAATAAATTATAATAAAGTTGCGATACAAAACCTATATATATTATTTATCACTACGTTATAAGTTTTTAGAACATGCTTTCAAGAATTTAAAACCAATTTACAAGTATCTTGCACATGGTATAAACTTTTTTACTATCAATTTCACAATATTTAAAATTAGATTCCATGTATTCACAATCATTTTAGAACTTTGCAGCACCCATTTTGTGGAAAAAACTTAGTTTACAAGCATATTGTACTTAATTTGTAAGTTTAAGCACATGTTTACAAGTTTTTTAACCACCTTCATATAAGTTTTTTATACTTGGTTTACAAGTTTTAAGCAATTCTTAGTTCTACAAGTTTTTGCACTTGGTTTACAATATTTGTAAACTTGTGTTTAAAACTTGTAAACATAGTGCAAAAAACTTGTAAACCAAAGGTAAAATACTTGTAAACCAATGACAAAACTCCTCTCCCAATTACATTATATTGTAGATCGTGTTTACGTAATTTATTCTCAAATTCTAACTATTTACAACCACTTAAGAACTTTGAGGAACCACTTTGTAAGTTTTAAGCAACGATTTACAAGTTTAATTCCCTTGGTTCACAAGCTTTTTATACTTGGTTTACAAATTTTAAGGAATGTTCAGTTTTACAAATTATTTGCATTTCGTTTACAAGACTTATAAATCCGTTCTTAAAACTTGTAAACATAGTATAAAAAACTTATTAACCATTTATGAAAACTTATAAACCAATTATGACAAGCTTGTAAACCGTTTTTTAGCATCACTTTACAAGTTTTAGAGTCATTCTATAGGCGTATTAAATAATAAATCATTCATTTTTTGTTCAATAATTACACTTAACTCAAATCATGTAAATAAATAAGGAACTCGTAAGCACAAACATCACAAACACATCGAAAGAAAGACAAAAAGTGAAAATGAGGAACCCATACCTTTTAAACAAGACTGTAGTGGAAAAATTGAAACAAAAGTTTTTTTTATTGTTGTTAATCTTTTTGTGTGAGATGAGAGAGAAAGAGAGTGAAAGTTGAGAGCGGAAAATAAAAGAAAGGGAGAGAGAAAAATGACATTTTTATAGTAATATTACTATTTTTATCTTTTTCTTCTCTTTCCATATGATGTAATCATAGGTGTAGCATTGTTTTGATGTTCATATATCATTATTCGATGAGAATATCTAGCTCTATATGATATGATCCTGCTCTCTCCATTATTATATTATATACGTACTGCGTGTATGATAAGATGTATATGATGTGTTTCCTGGCAATTATTGTGCCACTGATACATCATATGGTTGCCAAGTGCCAACCAAAACCCGGTCCTTCTTCAATGAAAAAGTGACCTCTATTTGGCTTACATGTAATTGAAATTGATGACTCAATATTTTGCGAGGAGTTTATATTAACATGTATCTCATTTATCGGGTGAGATGTAAATCATATCTAAATAATGATGAATGAGATATGAGTTACCATATTTTATATATTATGAAAATAAATAATATTTTTCTTTTATGAGTGAAATAAAAACCTTAGTCAACCCCCAGCTTGCCACTTGCCACTAGCCACTAGGAGAAATTCCCACATGTAAATGGATTTTTTTTGGAAAGTTACACCCACCACCTCCTCTTAAGATTTGACAAAATATAACCCGCAGCTCCTCCATTTTTTAAATTTGCATATCAAGGCTCTAAGTTTTGAAAAATCTTATACCTAACTTTAGATAATCAATGACCTTGACGTAACAGTACACATGTATACAACACATCATTTCTAATGACATTATTGTAAATATTAAATTAAAGATCAATATAACTATTAAATAATTGTATTATTTTCTTGTCGAGTGATAGAAGCACATCATCTTCCCATGCTAAAGATAAGGGTAAATGGGAAGATGAAGTTTTATTATCATTTAAAAAATAGATGATATGGTCATTCAATAATTATAACAATATTTAATATTTACAATAATACCATTACAAAAACATATGTTGTGTACATGCATGTGTAATGTTCCACCAAAGTCACTTACAGACTAACATTAGAAAAGGAGGTCGACGTAGAATTTTCTAAAACCTAAGGACTTATCGTGCAAAGTTTAAAAATAGAATAGGTGGTTGTATTTCATCAAACCCCATAGAAAATAAGTATAATTTCTCTTCTTCTTCTTTTTTTTCCGATTTGAGCTTGATTGATCATTCCATATGTGTGTCGGTATATATAAGTGTTCAAAATATTGGTTAGTCTCATGTTGAAGTAGATAGGTAATTTGGTTTGTTCCTCAGGTCCTAGCCAGCTAACAGCCTAAGCTTTAAGTTATTGTAAAACTATATATTGGAAGTTAATTGAATTTCAATTTGTTTAGCTTGAGTAAACTCCACTCATTAAGGGTTAAGATTTTTCTAACACTAATTTTTCATGAGAATTGAATTCGATTTTATTTAATAAACTAAAAAAAAGAAAACACTAATGTTAGTAGTCTTTTACGCGCGCACAGATGTTTGAGTTACAATTTAATGTGTTGATGAAGAGAACTTTTATTCATCTCGTCACATATTGAAAGCGAAACTGCTTTGTGAATTTCGCCATCGTTCTTGTCCAATATCCATCATGAAATTTCAACGGAATTTGTGAATCAATCTCTGTCTCCACTATAAACGGAAATGACAAGTACCCCTAAAGTTGTCAATATAGACCTCACAAAAACAATTTTCAGCCACAGATGAAGAAATACAAGGATAAAGAGACAAGCGATGGAAAGTTTGTGAACAAAATACTTTATCTAAATAAGGAAAGGATTATCTACTAATACATCAAATGCATGAAGTTAATCAGTAATAGCGTGTATCTATCCAAAAAAAGAAAAAATCTATCCAAAAAAAAAAATCAGTAACA
The DNA here is from genome assembly GCA_031216105.1 of Dalbergia cultrata. Lineage (NCBI taxonomy): Eukaryota > Viridiplantae > Streptophyta > Magnoliopsida > Fabales > Fabaceae > Dalbergia > Dalbergia cultrata. The sequence continues at coordinate 52,195,432 of CM062351.1, read as the reverse complement.
GCGTGTTTATATTTATATGTTTAATTTTTTGGCTGGAGTATATATATATATACACTTATTATTCGGGCAGTTTCTCCCTTAATATGTCAAGTAAGTATTGAAATTGCTGATTTTATTTGACCAATGTCATCCATAGAATTTGATTAGCTTAACTGATTTCATGATAATTGTAATGAGGGCAACATTTTAAATTAACTTGATGTGATTATGAGAAATTTTAAAAAAATAAAATTGCACTTCTATTAATAGCTAGCTAGAACTTTTGGTCTAATGTAAGAAAAAAATCAAGACACAACTAGAACATACAATGGCGTAGGAACTTCTTCCAATGGGCAGCTCAACTGTGTTCTGAACTGGAGGAATTACTAGAACAAGCTACGGTGTCCTAGTGAAGTTCCAGATAGGCTGCAATGGATTTTCACATATCAGCACAATTCTCGGTCATGAGTTCCTTCCAAGCTGAGAATTCAAAACCTACTTGACACTCACCACAACATTAATTGATAATTAATGCAGTATGTATTTGGCGCGGCTTATCTAAAACCATAAGAGCCATCACTTCTAAAACCATGCCATCAAAACCTTCCTTTCTAAGATCAAGCTTAATTAACAAATAAAGCATTGATTGCATGGAATAACCAAAACGCTGTAACTAATTATCTTTACTACTATATATTACTTGTAACTTTAATTTATTGTGTTCAATCAAAAGGTAATCAATCTTCAGGTTTTTTATAATTTTATAATGAATTATCATTACAAAGATTGAATGTACTAAATATTGATTGATAGTATAAAGGGAATTTCCGAGTTTTTCTTTTCTGACTCTACTAACAAATAAATTTAACATGATAAATACATTTTCGAAAATCAATTCCACATTATTGTAATACTAGTTATTGCATACTGATATTTTCAAAAAGTTTATCGGCGTTGTGGCATAAAAGGAAAAAAAAATGTAAGTGTAGACTATATTGCTTCTATTAAATAACGAATGAACTTTAATTTGATTATAATATTTTTGAAAAATAAAAATAAGTAATGGCATAACCAATGGTACCAAGTTTAATAGAGAAAAAAAAAACTTATCTTTCCTTATATCACAAATGGATAGATGTTTTGTACATCAAAAAATGGATAGATGTTTTAAAAGTTAAAACAATATTCAGAAAACTTGGAAGATAGAGTGAAGAGTGAAAGGATGAGAATATCTAGCTGTATATGATATGATGCTGCTCTCTCCATTATTATATTATATACGTACCGCGTGTATGATAAGATGTATATGTTGTGTTTCCTAGCAATTATTGTGCCACAAATGCATTAGACGGTTGCCAAGTGCCAAACAAAACCTGGCCCTTCTTCAATGAAAAAGTGAACCTCTATTTCGGCTCACGTGTAATTGAAACTGATGACTCCATATTTGGCGAGGAATTCATACCGACATATATCTCATTTATTAGGTGAGAAGTGAATCATATCTAAATAATGAAGAATGAGATGAGTTATGATGATATTTTATATATTATGAATATAAATAATATTTTTTTTTACGAGTGAAATAAAAATCTTAGTCAAGCCCCAACTTGCCACTTGCCACTAGGAGAAAATCCCCAAATGTAAATGGATTTTTTTTTTTTGGAAAGTTACACCCACCACCTCCCCTTAATATTTGATAAAATATAACCCATATCTCTTCTATTTTTTAAATTTGCATGTTAAGTCTCTAAGTTTTGAAGAATCTTACGCTTACCATTAGTTCATTAGTGACTTTGACGTAACAGTCCATATGTATAATATATGATTTCTAATGAAATTATTGTAAATATTAAATTAAAGATCAATATAGCTATTAAATAATTATATTATTTTCTTGTCAATTGATAGAAGCACATCATCTTCCTATACTAGGGATAAGAGTAAATGGGAAGACGGTGTTTTCTTATCATTTTAAAAAATGAATAATATGGTCATTCAATAGTTATAACAATCTTTAATATTTACAATAATATCGTTACAAAATATATGTTGTGTGCAATGCATGTGTAATGTTCCGCCAAAGTTTAAAAATAGGAGGGGTGGTTGTATTTTATCGAACCTCATAAGAATTGAGTATAATTTTTCTTTTCTTTTTTGTCCGATTTGAGCTTGATTGATCATTCCCTGTGTGTGTCGGCATATAAGTATTCAAAATTTTGGTTTGTCTCCTGTTGAAGTAGATAGGTAATTTGGTTTGTTCCTCAGGTCCTAGCCAGCTAACAACCTAAGCTTTTAAGTTATTGTAAAACTATATTTCGAAGCTAATTGAATTTCAATTTGTTTGGCTTTGAGTTAACTCCACTCATTAAGGATTAAGATTTTTCTAACATTAATTTTTCATGAGAATTGAATTCGATTTTATTTAATAAACTGAAAAAAGAAAACACTAATGTTAGTAGTCTTTTACGCGCGCACAGATGTTTTTGAGTTACAGTGTAATGTGTTGATGAAGAGAACTTTTATTCATCGTCACATATTGAAAGCGAAACTGCTTTGTGAATTTCGCCATCGTTCTTGTGTGCAATATCCATCATGAAATTTCAACGGAATTTGTGAATCAATCTCTGTCTCTACTATAAACGGAAATGACAAGTACTCGTAAAGTTGTCAATATAGACCTCACAAAAACAATGTTCAGCCATAGATGAAGAAAAACAAGGATAAAGAGACAAGTGATGTAAAGTTTGTGAACAAAATATTTTATCTAAATAAGGAAAGGATTATCTACTAACACATCAAATGCATGGATTAATCTGTAACAGCGTGTATCTATCAAAAAAATAAAAACAAAGCTATCAAACAAAAAATCAGTAACAGCGTGTTTATATTTATATGTTCAAAAAAAATCCATTGGTCCATTATTATATTATATACGTAAGGCATGTATGATAAGATGTACATGATGTGTTTCCTACCAATTATTATGCCACTAATGCATCCGACGGTTGCCAAGTGCCAACAAAAACCTGGCCCTTCTTCAATAAAAAAAAGTGAACCTCTATTTTGGCTCAAACGTAAGTGAAACTGACTTGATATTTTGCGAGGAGTAGCTCAGGAGTAGCTCACAGCACAGAACTCATTTAAATAAAGTCTACATATCAGATAAATAAAATATGAGTTGATATGCTATTTCATATTTTATAATTACCAATAATACTTTCCTTCTGCAAGTGAAATAAAAATTAAGCTTAGTCAACCCCCAATTTGCAAGTGGCCACTAGGAGAAAATTCCCACATGTAAATGAATTTTTTTTGGGGGAAAACTACCCACCTCTCCTGATATTTGATGAAAAATAAACTGCATACTCTCTATTTTTAAAATTTGCATGTCAAGTTTTTGAGTTTTGAAAAAGCATATACCGAACTGGCCCCCCAATTAATGTTAGTTCAATAGTAACTTTGACGTAACGGTATACAGGTGTACAACACATGATTTTTAATGGCACTATCGTAAAAATGGAAGATTGATATAATTATTGAATGACTATATTATTTTTTATTAAATGATAAAAGCGCATCCTCTTCGTATGCTCGAGACAAGGGTAAATGGGAAGATTATATGCATTTATTATTTAATAAATAGATAATATAGTCACTCAATAGTTATAACAATCCTTAATATTTACAATAATAACATTACAAAGTATATGTTGTGTACATGTGTAATATTCTATCAAAGTCACTTACAGATTAATGTTAGTAGGGGAAGTTAATGTAAAATTTTTCAAAACTTAAGGACCTATCATGTAGAGTTTCAAAATAGAAGGGGTATGAATTGCATTTCGTCAAACTCAAGGAATGTGAGTGTAATTTTTCATTTTTTTTGTGATTTGATATTAATTGATCATTCCCTATGTGTGTCAAGATATAAGTAATCAAAATTTTGGTTTGTCTCATGTTGAAGTAGATAGGTGTTGCCATCTAGAAAAAATGAATGAGATTCACTCAATATCTAGGTTCATAATACTTGTGAGGATTGGTGGTGCGGCCATGTAACAGGAACCTCCCTTAAGTGGCTTCGGTTATGGACAGTAAATGCCAGCCTCCATAATAACGTGGTGGATGCTATAGAGGCTCCCCTCCTTCCAGTCCAAGGACGCCGCGCCTTCTCTCTGCTACCTCTTTCTTACTCCCCCTCTCTTCCCCTTTAGTCAAGGTTGCGTGTCTAGCCTATTGAGTGGGTGGCTCAAGGCACTCTTTGACAAGACATGAAAGTGACTCATTAATAAAGGTGTTTTGTACTTGTAGTAAGGTGAGTTGAGTGTCTTTCCCACCGCTTGTGTTTGAAGGCCCAAAGAGCATACTATATTAGGATTATTTTATAACAAAGTGTGTGTGTGGTTTGCTCTCTCACTAAAAATGGGTTCCTTCACAATAGTTTTTTCTCTCTCTATTTCTCCCCAAACGCTACATCTTCTTTCAGGGCTCAAAGAATGGTCTCTCTACTTTTCCATCAGGCCACCCTTGTGCAAGCCTAATGCTCTTGGGCAAAGGTTACATTACCCAAACCCACCAAACCATATAAAGGATAGTTTCCTTTGGACTCTAATTTTAACTCATAGAATATTCTCATTGTGAGCTTCATCCACATAGCCCCCAACCCCATGAGCTCAGGATAGTGTCCACCCTGACCCAAACCATCACTAAATCTTTTTGGTCATAACATCGGATTAATTCCAATAAAGTGATAAGGAACAATATGTAATTTGGTTTGTTCCTCGGGTCCTAGCTAGCTAACAACCTAAGCTTTAAGTTATTGTAAAACCTTATATTTGAAGTTTATTGAATTTCAATTTGTTTGGCTTGAGTTAACTCCACTAATTATATATTAAGATTTTCTAACACTAATTTTTCATAAGAATTGAATTCCATTTTATTGAATAAACTAAGAAAAGAAAACACTAATATTAGTAGTCTTTTACTCTCGCGCAGATGTTGAGTTAGAATTTAATGTGTTGAAGAGAAGGGTGAACCTAAATTACCCCCTCATCATAAGTCTAGGAAACAGTTGAGGTCATTGAGGACCCATGCGTGCTTATTTAACTTGAGTTGCATGTGAGACTGCTTCTGGGACAAGTGCCCCCCAAAAAAGCATTGGTTTTCAAATCATGTCTTTATGCACAACAGTGTTTGGTTCCAAGTCATATTTGTCTTTAGCACAAAGGCACCACCCCTCCCCCTCCTACTCCTAGTGCCGAGCTTATGAGCTGGATCAAAACACTAACAAAATATTCCAGTCAGTCACTACATGATGTGATACGTTTTACCACACGCATCTGATATTAAACTTGACATTGACACTTTTTGCACCTTCTATTTTTCCTAACCTTCAAGGTTTACTCATAAGTTCAAGGTGTGGTAAGGTTACTCAGAACGGAGTAATTAAAATGAAAAGGAAACAATGGATAAATAATTGGAGGAAAACCAGTCCTGCCCTTTTGTTAACCAGAGAGGTATCTCAATTGTGGCAATTTGCGAGCTCATGAGATGACTAGTCAAATTGGTCAAGCATGACTTAAAGCAGGACAATTAATGTATCATGTACCACTGACTAACTCAGGTTTCCTTCCCTTCGAATGTGGAGGCTATTACATTCACGTGCAACAATGAGTGGCTAGCCATTTGTTTTTGGAAAGTAGAAACGAAAAGTCACTTTCAACTGGCACACCTGAATTGGAGTTCCAATGCCATTACAGAAATGGTAAGTCACCACTCCATTCTTCTTTTCCACTTAACTAGTTAACCAATAATCTTAATGGACTCACATTTCGCATCAAAATAGTTTGTCTTACACATATACAATATACGTAACTACTGAAATTAATAATTTATGTTCGCATTTATATAATCCATGTACCTTTGAAGACGCAAGAGTAAATTATTATCAACTTTATAAACCCAACGAAAATTATCACCATTTCCATTCACAAGCGTCCGTGTACATTTGTAAGAGAATGTTCAAAAATAATTGATGCACTTGAAATATATAATATTGCGATTTGAGGTTTACTCCCTTAGAATGCTCACACATCAAAGAAATTAGCTACTATTTCCTGATTGGGTTTCCACACCCTAAACAACCAAAAAAGAAATAAAGGTACTCACATACATAACTCGAGATTATACACCAGTGATATCATCGAATGAAAAGAAGATACAGCATGAAAACAATTTAGGTGTAAATATGATGTTGATAGAATGGTTGTGAATATCATATTTTATTTTATTTTTATCCTTGTGTGCGTTTAAAATTTAAATTCAATCACAGATTATTCAAAAAAATCAAATCAGATCAAAATGCTAACTGACTCAATAAAAAAAACTAAATCAAAATCATAACTGACTCAACAAAAATCTCTCCACTCTATTCTCTATATAACAATGACTCGATCAGGAAAAAGAGAGGATGGAGACACTGAGCAATACACTTAGACTGATCACCCTCTCACTTGCTTCTATTTTTTCATCGTCAAAATTCTCTCTCTGAAGAAGCCACCATACCTGCTGCCTTTATTATTTTTCTCTGTTGTTGCTGCCCTCTTCCTGCGAAGCTTGCTGTGTTTTGCACTGTCACTTACGTCATCACTTGTATTGGATTTCTACAAGTGAAAGCTTCAGCCATTATCATCGCAATACTGGTCACACCAAATGCTTCCTCGCATAGCCATTGCATCCTTGTAGTTTCACTTTTTTTCCTTATTTCATTCCACGTGACTTAACAGGTTTGGTTCTCTCTTTTATTTGTTTTCCTTTTATTTTATTTCTTTATTCATTTTTTGGTCAATACGTCAAATTGGGATTGTTTGAGTCAAAACTTGGACTTTGAACCAAAATTTTCCTTTCATTTGAATAAAATCTCATTTTTGTTTTTATTGCATTTGCTTTCATTGGTTTTCCCTTTCTTTTATTTTAATTTTTGTTTTCTTTATTTCTTCTTGGCCAGGTCATTTTTTTTCTTTTATTAGGGATTATTGGTTAATTTTTTCTTACTTCAGGCTCGTTTTTTTATTTGAGTTTTTTTAAAAATATATATATATATATAAAATCATTCATCTATCAAAGTTCTTTTCATATAATAAAATCAACCAACACATATTTTATTTTTTTTCTTTATTGTTTAATTAAAACCCGTTAACACACACTTATTTTCTACAAAAACGACGTGGCTTTGAGTTCCTCGTTGCACCTGGGGATACGTCGGCGTAGCCCACAACTATTAAGCCAAAATTAATTTTTCTTCAATTTTTTTTTCTCCTTTTTATTTTATTTTATTTTTCCTTTCTCATTTACTCATTTATTTATTTGTATATAATTGTTACATGTTTTTTTTGGGGAAAAGATAAATATTATTAAAGTTATAAATTAATTTGCAAAATGAACTATTGGGTAACCGTATTTATACGGATGTATTAAGGGTGCAGTGGGATTAAATTTCTACCCTTCCCTAATCATAATTAGACTCCCGGACTCAAATGTTTTTTAATAGACCAGTTTTATAAATCAAAAGGTTTTTCAATTTTTAGCCAAAATTAAAATTGGTGGCGACTCCATTTTTAAATTTATTTCTTTCTAGGAATAAATTTTTATTGTCATTTTGTTATGGCGCCCTCCGGGTATGTTGTAACAATGGTAGAATTAGAAACTTGCTCATAAAATCATAACAGAGAACGGTAGTGGCTCAAAGAGATAAGACAGTGATTTCAGGAGCTGTCGAATTATACATTTTAAATATTCAGGTTCAAACAATTCTTTCCAACTTTCAAAGAGGCTCGCATCTACTGCTAGCCCCACGAACCAATGCCTTTTGGCGAGGCAATGACAATAATAATCCAATGGAAGCCTAATACTTCGTACAGAAATGAGAAGTACATAAATTATGTAACATTGCCGTTCATAAAGAACTAAACCACAACTTTACCTAACTGTAAAGATCATCTTCATCAGCTCCACCTGCGCTCGCAAAAGGGTCAGATGCAGCACCAGTAGCACCACCACCAGAGCTGGTATCTGCAAACCGGAACTCATTTCCGAACCCTCTTGACTGCTGCAATGTTTGCGCAAATGCCTGGTACTTGCGAATGTCGGCATCACTTACACTCCTTCGTGCATACTTCATTGATTCTTCAAAGTGTGCTGCCTTAATTTCAGCCACATCTTCGTCTTCAATATCCTCTTCCATGGCCTCAGGGTTATCTCTTTTCCTCCTTTCTCTCTCAATGTCCTTCCAAGACAAGTTGAAGGAAAAATTAGCTTAAACCAAATTCTACATAACAGTTAATAAAGTACAACAACAAAAGATGCTCTGAACCTCACATTCTCAATGTTCTTTCTGATAGCATGCTTAATTGCATGCACGCTGGCAAATTTCAGTAATATCAGCACCACTAAACTATTTCTAGCAATCCAATATATAAACCTATAAAATAATGCTCTAAACCCCTCCGAGTCATGGTCAATAATATTTTGAACTTGATAATAATAATAATAACTATCTGTAAATATCTCTGTTCTCTATGGGCATCTCATTAGGTCCCATTTTGCTATGTTCTATAGAAGTTATGCCTTCATGGCTGTTTAATGTTATTGTCTCCATGATTGTTTGATACTATTGCCTCCATGGCTGTTTAATGTTATTGCCTCCATGGCTGTTTAATATTATTGCCTCCATCGTTGTTTAATACTATTGCTTTCATGGCTGTCTAATACTATTGATATGTATCAACTGAAGTACATAAAAACAACAATATTGAAATTACATAACTAAAGGGTGGGTGCTCCGTCCCTGGTGAACACAAGTCCCTAAATTTTTAGTACTTTAAGAGTTCTGGATTCATATAACTCTAACCATATGAATTTAACATAATTGTGGCTGTGAAAATCAAGCTCAAGGGTTCACCACTTGTAGGCATTCTGATTTCAAGTCCACAGAATATGTATCTAGCAGTTGTTATGAATCATACTGAATTCCGTACCTCTTGGTACCATAAAACTGTAATTCTCAATTTAAATCTCAAGCAAAAATAAATCTTTATATACATGATAAATCTAAATCATAGATCCAAAACATTGGGGATTCAAAATCATAAACATAATAGCTCAAAAGTGAAGTAACATATTTATCCACAAACTAAATCATACTTGCTATTTATATTATTTCCTCTAAATACTTTGTGCTAGGCTTTTCTCTAATTTGCACTTCTCTATCATATAATTATTCTACTTTTGAAATCATAACAAAAGTCACAAAATTTGTAACCTTTTTAATCATGAGTCTACTTTAGCTACTTATAAAGAAAATCATTTTTAGCAACAGTGGTTCCATGAGTTTTTGAAAATATATAGTTCGTGCTCTTTAAAAACCACAATCTTATCAATCTAACAAAATCATTACTAACCTCTAATCCTTTCTAAAGTAGCTTTAAAGCATACACTTCATGATATTTGAAACCATAATTTCATAAACTTAACAGAATTTAACATTTATTTATAATCTCTTTAAAATTTGCTCTAACATTATCCATTATGCCACAATATAAGGAAAATAACTTTAATGACCAAAATAAAGATCACAAGATTGAATTCACTCATCTAGAGGAGAGGAAGTGATGGTGTCAACACTAACAGGGACTCCAAGGAGGAGCGTTGGCCACCAACGTTTACCATTATAACCATAAAACTCATCAAAGATCTATAGGTAGTTCTAGATTACTCTAAACTAACCCTAACAATATTAGAAGAGTACCCTCACTTAACAATAATATGAGAAAAAAACAATCCAAAACCTAAGATCACGAAATGGGGAGGAAGGAGATGACAAAAACCCATAAAATCTTTTACCTTGATCCTGGGGGAAGAAGGAATGATGATGGATTGAGAGAAGAAGGGAGGAAATATGTTTAGGAGGGTGAGGGTTTCAGTTTTCTAGTTGGAAGCCAAAGCTTGTGGTATTTAAAAAGGGGTGGAAAGGTTCACTAAGTGAAATGGCATTGTTTTGCACTATTTTCGCCAAACTAACTCCGCTATAGCTATAGCACTCTAACTGTTTTCCCATGTGCGCCTATAGCGGTCCTCAGAACATCAAAACACTCACTTACAACCATTATAGCGGTCCTGGACTGCTATAGCGGTGACGAAACGGTCTAGTTTCTCCATTTTTCTGTCACTAAGCATATGGGTTACCTCTATACTCACTTATTTATTAATTTTAAGTTAATGTCCTACATTAACTTTAAAACGTAAATGTAAATAAGAGAATACCCCCATTTGGATTCAAATAAAATATCAAAAAAATCAAAACCCCAACCAATCAAAATCCAATTTTTGAGTTCTAGTTCAATTTCGAAAATTCTCATGATTTTATAAACTTATGGGCTAAAAATGAAATGTTTAGAGATTTTCTAAAATTCATAAAAAAATCATTCTTCAATTTATTTTCCTTTGGAGAGTAATTACTGGGACTTTTGATCCCAAAAATGTGGCTCTATCATATAGTCCTTCAAGGAGGTGTAGACTCCAGAGTTAGCAAAATCCTGGACCCAGCAACATCGGTGGGTCCTGGGGGACCTTGAAGTTGTATAGAACTTATCTACTGACAAGTTTACGCTGAGTATTACAGTTTGTCAAATATTGTAGCCATGATTTTAGAATAACTTTTGGTATTGAGTTGTCTTTCTTGTTGAACAATTAGTGAGAAAACTTTGTTGATTGTGGGAATAGGACCCATTAAAAAAATTTGTGATCTAATGTTGGAGAATTGATCACCCAAACCTTTCAAGAAGCTTAGCACTTTATCCTCTTGTCTTTGTTTCTTGATAGTAGTGAAAGAGATACAATCAATGCCATATTGACAAGGAGAAAGTGGTCTGAATCGATCAAATTCATCCCATAGCATCTTAAGTTTTGTGAAGTATGTTTTGATAGATTTGTCACCTTGTTTGATGGAGGAAATGTCTTCTTGAACTTGTAAGACTCAAAGAACATTAGATTCAGCATATCTTTCTTTCAAATCGTTCCATACTTCAAGAGCACTTACAACTACATCTATGAGAATACATTATGCTATGTCAGGAGAAACATATTTCAAGATCCATGAGATGGGGATTGAGTTGCATCTTTTCCAAGCTACATAGTTGGAGTCATTTGCTGCAGGAGTTGTCAAAGATTCATCAAAGAATTGCAACTTTTTCTTAGAAAGGAAAGCAACTTTCATGGCCCTGCTCCATGAATGATATAGTTGTTCTCAGTTAAAGGTGCTGAAACCAATACCAAGCCAGGGTTCTCATTAGGATGAATGTAATACATGCTAGATGGATCATTGTTGTCACGACCCAACTTAGGCCATGACCGGCGCATAGGGAACACCTTCCCTAGCAAGCCTTAAAACACCAAATTTTCCAAAAAAAATGGACAGAGTCTCCTCTATTTCTTCAACATTTCCCAAATACAATTATAAACTGCAACATTTACAATTTAAATTCCATCAAATGGGCATCAAGCATTCTCAGAATGCGCCCTTCTAGCATATAATGATATCTTAACATATGTTTCCAACATAATACCATATTAAGTTCACAATTCACTTCTTTAACATAGTTTGTATAACTAAGTCATTAGTTCTTAAACATAAACTTAATATAAGTCCGAGGACCCTGCCTGTGACATATGGAGCAACTAACAAACTAGATAACATAAGGTTTTAACATAAAGGCCTTCTCAAGAAGGCTCACCAACTTGAAATGCACTTAACGCTAAGCCGGAGGAATAGAACTAGATCTAGCATCAGCACCTGTATCTGTAAAAAAAATCGAAGACAACGGGATGAGTTTTGCAACTCAGCGAGAGATAGGATATCCATAGTTTACTAAATACAATCATAGAACAATATAAACATAATAATGTACATATGTTCATAGAACATATGTATAGCTATAACATGAGATATCTTGAAAACATAACTTTACATAATCACATGATTTCAAGTATAATGGGGAGTTATCCGAAGCAGAAAAATAATAATTCCAAACATAACCCAAGGTCATGTGTGGGTTAGCATCACACCTGCTAACTGGGATTGGCCCGTAGCCATACAAGTTCAGACATGACAAAAGTCATGTGCGGGTTAGCATCCCTCCTACTAACTAGAGTTGGCTCATGGCCTAATACAAATCCAGACATAGCTGCAGCTATGTGTAGGTTAGCAACCCTTCTACTAACTAGAGTTTCTCACGGTGCATCGAGGCTAACGTCCCTATTGTTAACTACAGGTTCTAACTAGGAATTTTCCCCCAAATTAACTCAAAATCATGCACATTCCACTTCCAGAACATTTTCCAACACAAAATTCATTCTCATGTTATATGAAATTCATTAGATATAAAATATACTCAAATTCAATAATTGATATAAAATGTTCTAAAATGCAATATTTATCACATTTCAACCAAAAATATTTTAATAAGACTAACAATCACATAATGGCCTCCAATTAAATATTTTTCACTTCAAACATAAAGCCTCATTTTCAATAAATAAATTATTTTCTTCTATATCAACATACTTTCAGCTCTTTATATAATTTTATATTGTTTATCATGCATAAAGTAACCTATAGATACACTATCTACTCACAAATACTGGTTCAAAGAATTGAAGAACAACGCCTTTGATGCCACCAACTCAAGTGTTGTTGTCCAATTGCTCTATCGCTCTAGGAACAAGAGAATATTAATATTTGTGAGCTAACTACGCTATCAATTAACATAAATTAACGCTAATTCACTAAAAACCCCAAATTCAAGGGTTCTAAAAACCTAAATTAATCCTAAATTAATTAAAAATTTCAATAATTTAAATGAAGTATGGTAGAAGCTTACTTACCACTTGGAGAGTATAATTGGCGAAGAAAATCACTCCCAAATCTTCTAAAATCTTCAACTCTCTAATGGAGGTTAGAGAGAGAAAGTGAGATAGAGGAGAGGGAAAGAGAGAGAAAGTGATGGAGAGGAGGAAGAGATGATGATGATGGAGGTGGTGGTAATATTTCTTGAAGAAGGAAGCTAAAAAAAAATGAAGAAGAATTATGGGAAGGGAGAAGAGAAAGCTACGGGGAAGGAAGAAAGAAAAGAAGAAAAGAAAGAGAAGAAAGGGATGAAGGAGGGGAGGGGTTCTGGAAATGATACGGGAGGAGAGGAAGAGAGAATTAAAAGAAAAGAGAAAAACATATGGTAGTCTATACCACTTAAGGTGCACGGTGGTCCTCACTTCAATTTTTTTTTTTAAACGGTCATCATAATTGTTGGGGTCAGCCATTAGAGTAAAATTTGCAGAAAAGGTTTTCCAAAAAAGAAAAGAGAGAAATAGAGGCAAAGAGGCAACGGATTTTTCCTAGGAAAAATCTGATACCATCTTAATAACCAAAAAACACAGAAAGAAATGGCATTGAACTGACTTTCACTAATCTTGAACCTTTACAAATGGAAGAAGAGTAATAAGTATCGATCAAGTGTTGATGGTGTTGATGTATATATACATGTTAGTTATAACTGATTGCTAATAGTGGAAATAACTAACTGATGCTAGCTTTTATCATTATAACTAACTTATAACTAACTACACTTGCTTCATTAAGTGATTTTATCATCCAACAGGAAGTTTCACCAGTTCATCATAACCAACCTCATCTAATCGATTATCATCTTCCTTTTTAACAGGCTCTCCTTCACAACAGATCTCAGTGTTCGGAGCAACAACACAATACTCGGGAGGATCAGTTTCAATGACCTTGAACTCTACGCTTCTCATCCCATCTCTCACAAGGAAGAGGTCACCCTTCCTCATTGGACGACATGCCTCAAGGAAATAAGCTGCAAAAGTAAAACTGGACTTAGGATTTACAATGAAATAGGATTCAACAAGCTTATGTGCCCATCAGCCAAATAGATGTCAACAAAAATAACAGAGCAGAAGCCATAACATGTCCCCATTTAACTTCAACACCTCAAGGAGAAACCTCAATTAACAAATTCATAGCAAAACATTATATGCTAGACTATAAATATTTCCATAAATAGGCCTTGTAGTAAGCATGGACTCTTGTGTAACAACTCAAGCATCCCAATCCCTAATCATTTAAATCAATTCATGACTTATTAATCATTATCTTGAACCTACAAAATCACTGGGAGGCCATTACTTCTTATTCACAAAGATCCTTGATTTTCAATGCCAGAAAGACAAAGCATTCTTCTGAATATTGATTGAGCCATTATCATAATAACATCACACGAACAAAAGACCAAGGAAAAAATTGTAGATAATGGTGACACAACTCAGCTAGAGAGAAGGGAAAAGGTCTTCTTAGGGTCTAATGAACCGCATGAAACAGAAACTCACGTTTTAAGTACGCATCAAAGAGGTTCCCAGTTCCCCCTTCAATAGTGTCATCCACAGGAAGAATGTGGACCCGCTTTCCGTATCTGAAATCAGGACATTGATGAACCGAGACAACATCTCCGAGCCTAACCCTAAGGTTGTTCCTCACAAGTTTCTATAAAAAAAGTAAAATAAGAAAATAATTACTCTTCTAGTTTTTTCCATTCTAGTTTCTACTTTTTGAGAAGTGGGTTCAAAGCTGATTTTTCCTTTTTCCTTTCTAGTTGCTACATTGAAAATTTTCCTACCTGAGTTGTCTCCTTATAGGTGCATGATGGTCTATTTCAGATTGACTTCCTCAGGAATAGGAGAAATTGTAGCCTCCTCAACTATACAGCATGTTGCTGTTAACTCGGAGAGGCCCGCAGATGGCGTGCAATGTAATGCAGTTTCTCTTGCTAAGAAAGCTTTGTTAGCCTCTAAACAAGCAGCCTCTGTAGCTGAGGACTTGAAATCACTTAAAGCTGAAGATGATGAATCACTTCCTTGTGGGTTAGTTCCATCTTCTTGGCCAACTCTAACATCCTTAATTTACTTTTCCTGTCTATAGGCCAATTTGTTTGGAGTGTAACGCTTAAAATCTTCCATTCACTCTGGCCTCAACTAGTGTGGTTTATCCTTCACTTCGAAGCAACAAAACTGTGAGGTCAACACGGCTTCAAGAGAGACGATCTAAACAGAGAAAGGCACCAAAGTCTAGAGCTAGAGACGATGACACTTACATTGCAAGAAAGGATGCGCAAGGAAGGCCACGTGTGGAGAAGAAGATAAATGAAGAACTTGATCAAAATGATGCTTTACGCATGTTCTCGTGGGGTCCTGAAACAAAGCAACTTTTGACACTTGAAGAAGAGTCTGAATTGATTAGTCACATACAGGTGTTACAGACAATTCCTTATTTCCTTAAAATGTATATGATATGCTCTATTAAGGAGTTTATTTTGCCTTAATGTGGACAATATAATTAACAGGACCTGTTGAGATTGGAAGAAGTGAAAACCAGGCTTCAATCTCAATTTGGGAGGGAACCAACTGTGGCTGAACTTGCTAAGGGTGTAGGACTTAGCTGCCGAGTACTGCAGCTGCAACTTCATTGTGGTAACAGAAGCAGACAAAAGCTGATTCAGGCCAATTCACGCATGGTAGTTCATGTCGCCAAAAATTATCTAGGGCGTGGTCTTAGCCTCCAGGTATTGTGTGTGGTAGCTAATGTGATTTCCCTCATGATATGTTGTGATTCCTTAGATCTATGAAGTGAAGAAGTATACAAGCAAGTGTTGCATCAATTCTTAGAATGACAGAAGGTTATTCAACTTTTCCTTTTAATTTGGTGTTTGTACTGAGGGTATTTCTTGTACTGATAACTGTTAAAAAAAACTAAAAAAAAAAATTAAAAAAAGTTGAAAGTCTAACAGGCTATTGAGGATCTTGTACTTGCTTAGTCATTGCCTTCAGTTGAATTTGAAGCAAGGGAACCAGAAGCATCAGCCTAATTTGTTTTTTTTTGTTCTACGAAGAAGGAGGAGCTGGATGATCATAACATTTTTATATGTGATTAGCCATAGAACCATAGCATACTACCTAAAAAGCATGATTAAATATGTCAGGACTAGTGATCAGATTCAAAGCCAGAACTTTGTTCAGTTCATTAACAAAGCACGATAATAAAATAAAAGTGGGTTTTCATCATCTTTTTTTATTTGTGTTTCTTTCATTAACGATGAGGTTGTTCTTAAGTCAGTTACTTTATCCTATCTTTTGATCTCAAGTAATAGCAGCCCCTGCAATGTGATTCCAGCACTAGACTTTTAAGTTATTCCCATATTGCTTTGTTGTGAATTTCTGTTCAGAACAAATCCTCTGCTTATGAAACATAATTTTACAAATGCTCCTAACTTAAGAATGAATCATCATCTTCTTTTAATTGTAGGAGATTACAGCAGACACTGCAATTGAGACACCAGAAGTAAGTGTTGAAAAAACAGCTGATGAGGCGGCATGTATACAACCTCCTATGTATCTTACGCCCCAAGGAAAGGAAGATCATCCGGCAAAGATTTGGCATGGAGGATGGCCAACAGAGATCTTTGTCAGAAGTTGGAGAAATATTTGGTTTGTCTAAGGAAAGGGTCCGCCAGTTGGAGAGCCGAGCATTGTACAAGCTCAAACAGAACCTTGTTAGTCAGGGATATGATGTATATGCAGACTTGCTTGTATAGACAACTACATGGAAGGAAATATTTGTTCCCACATCATGTCCTTTTATGCGCATCACCAATCATATTTTTCCATTTTGAGGACCATATAGACATCATTGATAATTTTCTATGTTTTATAATTTTTCTTTATAAGTATTAATTTTCTTGCTGGCAAAACATGATTAGTAGGAAAAGAAGGAGGACAAAATTTGGAAACAGGCAGCAAAACATATTTCAGACTTGCTTGTTGTTGGCCATGATTTACAATAGCAACAATGGCTGGCAGTTGTTAAGAAAAAGTTGAAGTGATATAAAGGTGAGCTTACATAAACGAGAATAGGTGAAAACATTTATAATGATATTGTATCCACAAAATAATTGTTATTTTTTGTATTAATAAATTGGTATTTAGTTCATGTCAGATGTGGATTTATATTCTTTTGATTGAATTTCTAATTCCCTTGCAGCACATAATATGAAATGATTTCATCCTATTCCTATGTTCTCTATACATGTTAAGGTTATTTTCATAAGATTATAGGTTGCATTATAGCTTTGTAAAGTGCATTCTAGTTTCATAAAGAATATAAGTTCCATTCATAAGGAATAATGTGATCATAGTAACATAAAATCAAATCAAACCCCACATCTTAGACACCTAGATAGTACATGGGATACGCACTACATATACTACAATTAACCAAGCCATACTAGCAGTCAACGAGGTTCAATTGAAAGTGAGAGCTGAACCTCAGAAGCCTCATTGATATAATATGCATGGAGAGGATGGTTATCCTTCATTTCAACATCAAGACGACGAAGGGTGAAAAGATCTTGAGGAATAGCCCAGTACCTCTCAACTTTCCTTCTCAGGTCACTCACCTTATCTGTCTCCCTCACCCTCACATAGCCATTGCTTCCAATGTGCTTCACCATAACATGGATTTTGAGGTCTGGTGGTAGAGGGTCCACAGTGAGGTTGAGTGTTGTATCTCTGCGGAAGCCATAGTCCCTAATGAATTCTTCATCTCTTAGCTCTGAGTTGTCGTACCACAGGCTTTGCCTGTGCATACACACCCCCAACTCCTCCTCAATCTTTTCTTTCAGATCAAGAATGGTTTCATTCGGAGACATGTCTATCTCAGGCACTATCTGTCCACCAGTTATTGTGAATAGTACCATAGTTTTCAGAAGAGATTTTGATACTATGAGGAGAAGTAACCGAGCGAATTATGAGATACTGAGTTATTGCATGTATAGTTCACTTATTTGTTACATTTTATGGGCTAATTTACATGTGAGTTTGGTTGGTGCAGTTTGTAAAAATTGAGAAGCCAAACTAACATGGAGTCTCAAATCTTGTGATGTTTGGACCCGTTATGATCTTTGTGATACATTGGTTGATATCATCTCATTTGATTTCTGTGAATATGGCTGTAAAATGACATGTATTATCTATTGTTAGATCCAGTAAGGTGTCTATCTGGTATAAAGATCCAACTGCTACTTTGCACATGAAAAAAGAGTGGCGTGCTTCACATACCATAAGAGGTAGCACACTTACAATTTATACAATTTAACAAAAAGAAAAAGTCTTTTATAGGCTTAGCTATCCCAAGCTAATCCATTTTCTTTTGGGTGAGGGAGGCCCAATTTAATCTTCGGTTTAGTTAGGTTTGCTTGCCTTTTGTTGTAAAAACCAAGAAGTTTGACAGATTCAAGTGTGTGTTATGTCAGCATTTTTCATCATCAAATTGAGAATGATTCATAAGATAATAAATTGCATAAAATAAAAGATAGAAAATTAAATTGAAAAATCGAACAAAGCAAGAGATATAAAGCCTATTTTGCCAAAAAAAAAAAAAAAGAGTATCATTGTAATGGAAGAAAGAAGGAATACGAGATGCCAAAAGCAGAACAATTTGCACGTGTTGGAGACCATGTCACAACTGGGAACAATGACCAGGACATTACATAACAACCCCTCAAAAGGGAAATTTCTTTTGCATGGTTGGCACAAGCAATATACTGTATAGCAAGAAGAAAAGGAAAGGGGCACGTTATTCTTGTGTCCACTAAATTCTAAGGACAACAAACAATTTTTACGGGCTGAATAGGCTTTATAAGTGCATATATGCATAGTTTCCACTGGCCAAGTCTACATCACACACCAAATATTTTTTTTGCAATATGAGGCATATATTACGGGTAATTATATTTCAACACCTATGTGGGTCTATGTGGGTATGAGAAGAGTGACGAAAAGAGAATAAGTTGAGAGAAAAAGTAAATAGTGAGACTCGTGTGTTTTGTAAATAGTGTGTAAGAATGTTAGGTGTTGAAATAATAAAGTTGATAATATACAGATTGGCCTAGCTGTTGTATGACATTGCACAACAATGATGTCAGATCTGACATCATTCATATGCTTTTTCTTTCATTCAATAGATCAAGCAAAGATTTCCACATACTTAGGATTGAGGAACAAGTAAGAATTTTTCCTTTATCACACACCCCTCCACCTTCCAACAAAGAGGGAAAAAAAAATAGCCCTAACGACCAAGGAAATTAATTGACAAGCATCAATGCTGTTATAGTTCTCTAAGATTTGTAATCAACTCTGACAGAAAGTGACTTCATGTTTTCGATTTGGCTAAAATGGAAAATACTAATAACTCAGAATTTGTTACCACAGTTTTTGATCGAATGATGTGTCACTATTTTGACCATTAGATGAATGATGAGTGATTTTACTATTTTGGTTCATCAAACTATTCTTAATTACCATTACTATATTAAAATATACAGTGACCAGGGTTGAATAGCAGCAAACATGATGACTTTATTTCATTAATGTCACCTATAGAATTCGTTTGGCTTAATATCCCGACTTGTATTGTCTATATTGGATGCAGTTCCTCAAACTTAATGTGATTATGAGAAACTTAAAAATAAAAATAAAGTTATATTCTTTTACTAACAGTATAACTTTTGGCCTAGCTAGTAGTAAAGCTTTGTCCTACAGATCTTGAACCAATTCAATTCAACTTTCTATACGTTACTGGCAACTGGTGGGTCGAAATAGTAATAAACAGTCCACAGATGATCTAAAAGATCCTGAAAGTCAACTTGCATCACAACCAATAAATAAATATCTACTTAGCTATAAGTACCTAGTGGAAGCTAATGCAAAACCCCCCCACATTTAATTTCTACCACTAAATTCAATGCCATACATATGGTGGCAGCATTGGAGTAGTATTTGGGTTGCCAGAAATCATTCATGGCAGTTAAGGAAATCAGCACAAGCCAGAACAATCATCAGGAGCAGCAGCAGCAACAAGTTTGTGGTCCTTGCAAGTCTTTTGGCCAGAAGTGCAGTCGCCTGATGAATGAACAGCGAGCAAGATTCTACATTATTCGCCGTTGCATAGCAATGCTTCTGTGTTGGCACAAGCACAGTGAGCATTGAGGTGTGTTTGGATAAGCTTATTTTAGTTAAATTCAAAACAGCTTGTAATATAAAGCTTTTATTCTGAGTCAACTTTTGAACAAGAAAAAGACTATTATTTCCCAAATTTATGGTATATACATTAGAGGCAACTAGATTATAATTCAAATATTTTGGTGGTATCATCGTTCTCTAATATGTCATTATTACAAGATTGTAAAAGGGCTACTATAATATATATGATGTCACACCAGATTTGAAATTGTAACTTCTTTATATTATGTCATGTGTAATTATGTGCCAGTTAAGATGTGAAAGGGATTAGATCTGTTACTTTTAAGTTTCAACCATCAGAGTTATTTTGCATGTCTTCCTTTTCAGATGTGCGTCATGAGTCTCTCTGAAACTTACATAGATGCTATTTTTGAGATTTACTGGTTTGGTTCATAAGGGTAATGAAATTTATATGCATCAGCATGCTTCTATGTATTACCTGCTTCAATTCTTGAGAATACTTTTTTTTTGTTTTTTTGAAGTTTCAACTATCAAGTATGTATGTAATCCTTAAATGAAAAGAAAAAGCTTCAATGATGTGATTCTGATTTTTACTGTCATTTCATTGATGGTTTCTTTGATTGTACAGAGCCCCTCATATTTCACCTGGTAGAAATATTAATAGCTTTATCTTAGGAGTCCTCCAGAAGCAAACTTACTGGCTAGAGAAAGATCCCATTTTGCTGTGAAAATACTAGAGCACTCAACTGAACTATACAGTTTCTTGGCCCTTAAAATCTGGTTTTCTGATCTTGTGCATTTATCTCACCTATGATAAAGCAATGCCAATAAAAAGATAAACTTAAAAGTGTGTATTTATCTCAAATCTGGTTTGCAGTAACATTATCGCATGTGCCTACAGAAATATGTATCACTTCAATTGAAGAGATAGCAGGAAACGATGGGTGGCATATTCTCCTTTTTCAAATTATATGAAATGGAGTTGTGTTTTATGTGTGGACACTTAAACCGATAATTGGTAACTACAATTTAAATATAAGTATGACTTTAAGTTATATACAAGTGTTGATTTAATTAGCAATGAATACTGTCACAAAAACAAATAAGAATAATAGGAATGAATATATATTGTTAATTAAAATAATGTCAAATCGAGTTATATAATGAAATTAACACTTATTTAAACTATACTAATTATCTATATATATATATATATATGTGTGTGTGTGTGTGTGTTAAGAGTTACATTGTTGAATAACTTTTTAACAAAACTCACCGTTAAATTAAAAGTTTATGTCATATAAATCATGCATATAAAATTTTAGATTCATCTTAAAATGTTTTGGTATAAATATTGTGTATGTCAAAATCAATGTAATACATATGCTTAAAAGAAATAAAAATAAGAGTTTCGTGATTATATTTTCACTGATATTCAATTTTTATAAAGTTGACACAAATAATCTTTATGATAGGTAATTATAACTCAATGATGGATTGACAAAAATATTATTTTATAGATAGTTATTAAGAATATAACTTGATCCTAACTTTTCATATATATATATATATATATACATGTGTGTGTGTGTGTGTGTCACATCAAGTTGAGAATTTGTTAGGTGAGAAGTGGGAACAAATATTTTATTCATAGTTTTGAGAATCGAACCCAAATTCAGACCGAAAACCAGTAAACTGATCACTTTACCGGTCTAATTCTCCTTCTAGAAGGGACGTACAATCGACTTGCTCAAACCTGGTTTAAATCGGACAAGTTTGCTATGAGCCAAGGTTGCAAATTGGATTGGGGTTCGAGGAGAAATTTTATTTTATCAGAAAAAATTATGCAAAGGGGAATCAAAATTGTGACCCAAAGGAAAGAAAATACTCCTTTACCAGCGGGCCATTTATGTTGTGTTATAATAAGTGACTGTTAATACATGTTAATTAGATGCAATTGGGAACTATATTATTATATATTTACTTAATCAAATATGATCAAACAATGACTTATCGATTGAATTAGTGACTTAGCACATTGCCAAGTCGTTCATTAGTCCTGAAAATTAAACTATAATTTTAGCTATCAGATTAAATTGAGTAGTTTGGATTATTGTACTAATTAAAAAATCTCACTTAACACACCTTCTCAATCCCCAACTCTCTTCTTAATCTTGTCCTTCGCCTCCTCCTTTCTTTCCCTAATTTCTGAATTGTGACCCCAAGTTTTGAACTTAGTTAATTTCAATTTCAGTTATTCACAAAGATACTCAGGAAAAAAAAAAATATTAGTGCTAATTGACAAGGTGTAAACGATGGAGGTTTAAATCATGAAAATTTAGACAGAGGTGGTATGGTATACGATAAATTTGCATGAATTGAGCGTATGTTATCCATCCAAATGAAAAAAACCAAAAAAAAAAAAGAAGAAGATTATTTTGGAATGGAAATTCGTACAAGATATAAATAAACGTCGACTTAACATTAGTGTCTCTTGCAAGATATTGGAATCTTTTTTATAGTCCATTAATAAGATTGAAATTTTTTAGAGGATTGTGGCAACAACCCCAAATGAATAGTAAAAGAGTAGAAACCAACAAAGTCTGGCACAGTTTATAAGGTGGCTGGATCCCTTTAAGCATGTGTTAAGGGTTGGACTCCTACCGTGTATATAGAAAAAGACTTTGTTAAGAGAGATAAAATCCACTTCGATAATCTCCACGCCTCGGAGGGATTAGTCTTCTACTTCCGATCAGGGGATACCCTTCAGCGATCAAAAAATCAAAACTAGTAAAAGAGTAGAAAACTGTATCTCCGTGTCAATTCCAAAATTAGCTCAAAGCTATAATAAGGGACGGTTCGTCACGGTTTGCAACCCATGGAATACATTTAAATTGATCATTTGATACGTTTTATGTTGTCAGCAAGTGGCGCAAAGTTTGAACTCCTTTTAGTTTTTATTGGATTTGTGAATAATTGAAATTACAATTAAGTGAATGCATAAATTAGGATTAATATGTCACAGTCCAAAAATTAGTGAAAGAGAGGAGGAGGAGGAAAAGATTAAGGATGAGAAAGAGAGTTGGGGATTTTTTAGGTGCGTTAACTGAGTTTTTTTAATGATTAAAATAACTTGAACTACATAATATAATAATCTAATTCAATATGGCTAGAATATTTGTTTTCACTTTTCACGTATAAAATCCATTACCACTGGATATATTGTCCATTATTTGGAGTATATATATATAAGTTTAATTTTTATATAACAATCATGTGAAATAGTTTTGCAAAGACATCTAAAGAGATGCTGTCATATAAAATTTTTTTTATTGACTTTGATATGCATTCCCCCAATAAAAAATCACTTTTACATATCTGTCGGCACCTGATCGAATGCCGATATAAAATAATCTTACACCGAGGCTTTATGACTACCTTGGAAATTAAACTATTTATATAATCAAAATCCAAAGTACTTTGATTAGTCAGTTCTTAGACAATCTAATCACAACGGTCCTTGTGCTACTGAAACACCAGACAAGAAGAGGCCACAATTAAATTTATTTTCTTGGGTCCAATCCCATTTGTCAACTTTCCACTTTTTCTGATACGCGTGAACTGTGCTTAATCTCCAATTTCTTCATTAATCTTTCGTTCCAAGCAACAAAACAAAACTTCAACATCAAGTAGATTAAGGACTTGGCCGCACAAAAACCACAAGCTTGAATAGTTTTATGGCCAAAATGACAGGTTAGATTCCATCTTACGTGGGCGGAAATGATGAGTAATCCATTATCACATGTTGCGAATACTAAACAGCAAGAATTTTTTTTAGGGTCACGATACATGTACAATATCTAGTGACAACAAAATTACACTATAAATTTCGATTAAAAGGAAGAAATGGAGGCAATAATATTAATATATTGAAATGGGGAAGAAAAATAATGGTGATATAAATTTATTATAAAATTTTATTGTACAACAAATATTTTTAATTTTTTTATAGTTATATAATACTATTTATATTATTTGGACAAATGAATAACTTTCACCCGTTTAGCTCAAAAAAAAAACATTAAGCAAACGTATATTTTGTATTGAACGTGTACGACTCATGCCTCAAATACCATTTGATAGTAGTGATTGTGGATTTTATTTGGACGGAGTATACACTTCATTTAATGGTATATGATATATGAGTCAGTACGATATTCAACACAAAATATTTATCTTTATTTCAAATTTCAAGAAAAATTATTATAAAATTTAAATTTTATATATAACTGAAAAAGTTAAAAATAGATTTTTTTTTTTCAAAAACTACTCTTTTTAGTTTCTATAAAATAACTAAAACTATTTTTTTGAAATTCTAGTTATGTTTTTTTAAAAAAAATTCAAATATATGAAGTATAATTTTCTTGATGAAGAAAATGATTTTGGGACTGCAGTCAACGATGGATCCATTCTTAGGAAAGTGGGGACTCATGCCCGCATCAACATTTGGAAAATTTTTCAGAAGTGTGTGTGTATATATATCTATTTATATATTTTACCCCATTATTTTATCCAATTTGACCCAACATAAAGCTAAAGATTATATTAAACTCCATCTTATCCTTGTATATTTATTTTCTTTGCCCCCGTATCTAAAATTTTCTAAATTCGTCACTGACACCCTATCCATCCAAACGCACCCTGTATCTTTTTTAAATCTTCATGAATCCTCGTAACAGTTTTGATGATTAATTCTTGTAGAGTGGCATTATTGTTCAGGGAGATGTAAAGAGGAAAGAGTCGGCATGCATGACACCAATTTTAG
Organism: Dalbergia cultrata; assembly: GCA_031216105.1. Taxonomy (NCBI): domain Eukaryota; kingdom Viridiplantae; phylum Streptophyta; class Magnoliopsida; order Fabales; family Fabaceae; genus Dalbergia; species Dalbergia cultrata. The sequence continues at coordinate 52,170,474 of CM062351.1, read as the reverse complement.
TTGTTGCTTTCTCAAATCATTGGCCTTTCTTCATAGTCAAGAGAACTATTATTCATCGTTACATATTGAAAGCGAAACTGTGTTCTGAATTATATTTCGCTATCGTATCGTTCTTTGTGCAACATCCATCATGAAATTTCAATGGAATTTGTGAATCAATCGCTCTCGATACTATAAAAGGAAATGGCAAGTGCACGTAACGTGGTCAATATAGACCTCACAAAAACAATGGTCAGCCATAGATGAAGAAAAACAAGGATAAAGAGACAAGGAGAAAAATAAATGGTCGTGATGGGAAGTTTGTGAACAAAATACTTTATCTCAATAAGAGAAGCATTATGTACTAATAATACATCAAATGCATGGAGTTAATCAGTAACAGCGTGTTTATATTTATTTGTTTAATTTTTTTTTTGTTGGATATTTATACATATACTTATTATTAGGGCAGTTTCTCTGTTAATGTGTCTTGTAAGCATCGAAATTACTGATTTTATTTGACCAATATCATCCATATAGAAATTGATTAACTTAACATCTTGATTCCATGACATTTATAATGAGTGCAGCATTTTAAATTAACTTCATGTGATTCTAAGAAATGTTTAAAAAATAAAATTGCACTTCTATTGATAGCTAGCTAGAACTTTTGATCTAATGTAAGAAAAAATCAAGACACTACTAGAACAATGGCGTAGGAACTTCTTCCAATGGGAAGCTCAATGAACTGGAGGAGTTACTAGAACAAGCTATGGTGCCCTGGTGAAGTTCCAGATAGGCTGCAATTATGGATTTTCACTTGGCGCGGCTTAACTGAAACCATAAGAGCCATCATCACTTCCAAAAACCATGCCATCAAAATGTCTTCCTTTCAAATAGGATCAAGCTTAATTAACAAATAAAGCATTGATTGCATGGAATAAACAAAACGTTGTAACTGACTATCTTTTCCACTACATATTACTTGTAACTTTAATTGATTTTGTTCAATCAAAAGGTAATCAGTCTTCATGTTTTTTATAATTTTAAAATGGATTATCATTACAAAGATCGAATGTACTGTGTAGTAAGTATTGATTGATAGTTTAAAGGGAATTTCCGAGTTTTTCTTTTCTGACTCTACTAACAAATTAATTTAATATGATAAATACATTTTTTGAAAATCAATTCCACGTTGTAATACTAGTTATTGTATACTGATATTTGCAAAAAGTTTATCGGGGTTGTGGCAAAAAAAGAAAAAGAAAATGTAAGTAGACTATATATATATATATATTGCTTCCATTAAAAAACGAATGAACTTTAATTTGAGTAAAATGTTTTTGAAAAATAAAAGTAATTAATGGCATAACTAATTGTACTAAGTTTAATGGAGAAAAAAAAAAACTTACGTTTCCTTATATCACAAATGGACAGATGTTTTAAAACAAAATATTCAGAAAACTTGGAGGATACAGAGTGAAGAGTGAAAGGATGAGAATATCTAGCTGTATGTGATATGATGCTGCTCTCTCCATTATTATTTATATTATATACGTACGGCATGTGTGATAAGATGTATATGATGTGTTTCCTAGTAATTATTGTGCCACTAATGCATCAGACGGTTGCCAAGTGCCAACCAAAACCTGGTCCTTCTTCAATGAAAAAAGTGAACCTCTATTTTGGCTCACATGTTATTCTGGTCCTTCTTCAATGAAAAAAGTGAACCTCTATTTTGGCTCACATGTTATTGAAATTGATATTTAATTGGAGCCTATAATGTGATTGTTAGTCTTATTCATATATTTTTGGTTGAAATGTAACAAATATTGCATTTTAGAACATTTTATATCAATTATTAAATTTAAGTATATTTTATGTCTAATGTATTTCATATAACATGAGAAAGGATTATGTGTTGAAAAATGTTCTGGAAGTGGAATAAGTATTACTTTGAGTTAATTTGGGAAAATATTCCTAGATAGAACCTGTAGTTAACGGCAGGGACGTTAGCCTCGGTGCACCGTGAGAAACTCTAGTTAGCAGGAGGGATGTTAACCCACACATAACTTTTGTTATGTCTGGAAATGTATTTGGCTATGGGTCAACTGTAGTTAGCAGGAGGGATGTTAACATGTACATGAGTTTTGTCATGTCTGAAAATATATGGCTACGGGCCAATACCAGTTAGCAGATGTGGTGCTAACCCACATATGACCTCGGGTCATTTCTGGACTTATTATTGTTCTGCTTCGGATAACTCCCCATTATACTTGAAATTATGTGATTATGTAAAGCTATGTTTCAAGAAATATCATGTTATAGTTATATACATATTGTTATGTTTATATTGTTTTACGATTGTATTTAGTAAACTACGGATATCCTATCTCTCGCTGAGTTGCAAAACTCACCCTGTTGTTATCCATTTTTTTTTTAGATACAGTTGCTGGTGCTGGTTCTAGTCTATTCCTCCGGCTCAGTCATAAGTGCGTTTCAAGTTGGTGTGCCTTCTTGAGAAGGCCTTTATGTTAGAACTTTATGTTGTCTAGTTTGTTAGTTGCTCCATATATCACAGGCAGGATTCTCGGACTTATATTATAATATGATAGAGAATTTATGACTTAGCTATATAGATTATGTTATGTAAATGATTTGTAAACTTAAATTGATATTGTGTTTTGAACTACGTTAAATGTTGTTATATACTGGAAGAGCGCGTGCGAGAATGCTTGATGCCCATTTGCTGGAATTTTAATTGAAAATGTGCAGGTTATATTGTATTTGGGAAATGTCCGAAAAACAGAGGAGACTCTGTCCGTTTTTCTATAAAATGTTGTGTGTTAAGGCTGGTTAGGGAAAATGTTCTCTATGCGCCGGTCATGGCCTAGGTTGGGTCGTGACAAATTTAAAGATTGATATAACTATTAAATAATCATGTTATTTTTTTATCAAATGGTAGAAGCACATTATCTTCCTATGCTAGAGAAAAGGGTAAATAGGAAGAATATATTTTTATCATTTAATAAATGAATAATATGGTCATTCAATAGTTATAATAATATTTAATATTTACAATAATATCATTACAAAGTATATGTTGTATGCATAAATGTGCAATGTTCCGCCAAAGTCACTTACAGACTAACGATAGAAAGGGAAATTGGTGTAAAATTTTCTAGAACTTAAGGACCACGTGTAAAGTTTAAAAATAGAAGCGATGGTTGTATTTCTTCAAACCTTATAGGAAATTAGTATAATTTTTCTTTCTTTTCTGTTTTACTTTTTTTGCATTTGAGTTTGATTGATCATTCCCTTGTGTGTCTCGGCATATAAGTATTCAAAATTTTGGTTTGTCTCATGTTGAAGTGAATAGGTAATTTGGTTTGTTCCTCAGGTCCTAGCCAGCTAACAAACTAAGCTTTAAGTTATTGTAAAACTATATTTTCGAAGTTAATTGAATTTCAATTTGTTTAGCTTGGGTTAACTCCACTCATTTTGGATTAAGAATTTTCTAACACTAATTTTTCATGAGAATTGAATTCATGTTATTTAATAAACTTTTTAAAAAAAAAACACTAATGTTACCAGTCTTTTACTCGCGCACAGATGTTTTTGAGCTACAATTTAATGTGTTGATGAAGAGAACTTCTATTCATCGTCACATACTGAAAACGAAACTGTTTTCTGAATTTCCCTATCGTATCGTTCTTGAGAAATATCCATCATGAAATTTCAACGGAATTTGTGAATCAATCTCTATCTATACTATAAAAGGAAATGACGAGCACTCGTAAAGTTGTCACTAAAGACCTCACAAAAACAATGTTCAGCCATAGATGAAGAAAAACAAGGATAAAGAGACAATGAGAAAAGCAAATAGTTGTGATGGAAAGTTTGTGAACAAAATACTTTATCGAAATTGCTGATTTTATTTGACCAATGTCTATTAAGAATGAGAATGAGTGAAATCATGAACTTGTTATTGATAGTTACAGAGTGTTGTTTATATACATATAAGGAGGAAGCTAAGTATAACTGAATGGTTTAACTATTCTGACTAAATATGACTAACTAACAAACTATAACTAACTGGACGTTTCACTAAGTCTCCCCGTCAAGTTGGGAGATACAAATCGTTGGTTCCCAACTTGTTCATGAGATTTGGGAATTGACCGTTGGGAAGAGGGTCTTGTTAATAAATCTATTAATTGATGTTTGGATGGTACATGTACAAGCTTGATTTTGCCTTTATGCACTTTTTCCCTTGTGAAATAACAATCAATTTCTATGTATTTTGACCTCATGAAATGATGGATTGGTAGCTATTTGAATGGCTACTTGATTAACGCTATACACACCATGGCAGAGTCAACTATTATCTCAAAGTCTTTTAAGAGATTCTACAACTAAGTAATTTTTCACTTGTGATATTAGCTAAAGTTCTAGATTCTGCTTCAGCAGATGATCTGGAAACAGTTGATTTCTTCTTTGACTTCCAAGAGATTAAGGAATCACCAATGTACAATAAGAAACCAGTGGTAGATTTTTGGGTATCAATGCAGCTGCCTCAATCTACATCTATATAAGCTTGTAATTTGAGATTGGAAGTAGAGGAGAATATAATGCCACGGCCAGGAGTGCTTTTCAGATAACGAAGTAAATGATGTAGGGCTTGTAGGTGGGATGGTTTAGGTGCAGCCATGTATTGGCTGAGTTTATTCACAACAAAACATATATCTGGTCTTGAAATTGTAAGATAGATCAATCTGCCTCTTAATTTGGTATGTTTAATAGATCAATCCATTGAATTTGATTAGCTTTACTAATTCCATGATATTTGTAATGAGTGCAACATTTTAAATTAACTTAATGCGATTGCTGACAAATTTTAAAAAAAAATAAAATCGCACTTCTACTGATAGCTAGCTAGAACTTTTGGTCTAATGTAAGAAAAAAAATTCAAGACACTGCTAGAACATACAATGGCGTAGGAACTTCTTCCAATGGGAAGCTCAAATGTGTTCTGAACTGGAGGAATTACTAGAGCAAGCTACGGCATCCTAGTGAAGTTCCAGATAGGCTGCAATGATTTTCACATATCAGCATAATTCTCGGTCTTGAGTTCTTTCCAAGCTGAGAATTCAAAACCTACTTGACACTCACCACAACATTAATTAATAATTAATGCAGCATGTATTTGGCGCGGCTTATCTAAAACCATAAGAGCCATCACTTCTAAAACCATGCCATCAAAACCTTCCTTTCTAAGATCAAGCTTAATTAACAAATAAAGCATTGATTGCATGGAATAACCAAAACGTTGTAACTAATTATCTTTACTACTATATATTACTTGTAACTTTAATTGATTGTGTTCAATCAAAAGGTAATAAACAATCTTCAGGTATTTCATAATTTTAAAATGAATTATCATTACAAAGATTGAATGTACTAGGTTTTGATTGATAGTATAAAGGGAACTTCCGAGTTTTTCTTTTCTGATACTAGTACACTGATTAATCGTCGAATATTTAAGTTGTTGTTGACTCTACTAACAAATAAATTTAACATGATAAATACATTTTTTTAAAATCAATTCCACAATGTAATACAATTATTCTATACCCATATTTGCAAAAAGTTTATGGGCGGTAGTGGCAAAAAAATTTTAAAAAAATGTAAGTAGACAATTAGTGTGTTTGGATTGGTTTTTTAAATAAATACTTTTTTCACTTAACTTTTTTTAATAGAGATTTTTTTTTTTTTTGAAGAAGTTATTTTGCATTTGGATATCAATCTGATAATTACTTTTAATTATTAAAAGTACTTATAAATATATTTCCACAATTAAAAATAAAAGTATATTTTAAAACCAAATTACATAAACGGACAACAATAGAAGTTAAATAATGTAAAAAAACATTAATGATACGTTCTTTTGGCAGCCAATCCCTACTATTTCTCATCAATTCTTCCACTTTTTCAGTTGGTTTCTCCCAACTTGAGTGTCATACACGTAGAAGAGGAAATTATAATTATGGGCTTCATAGTACTTGCATCAAAATTTTAGTATCATAGGAAGCACCTTCCCAATGAGACTATGCAATATATATAAAAACCACACACAACAAATACATTAGAGTTTGTACATGAGTGTCATCTGGCCCCAATGCAATTCTTAAAATGATATCAATATTGTTTGCTCTCCTTAATATGATTAGGGGTATCTTTAAATAAAATAAATCAAAATAAATGTATCTACAAAATAATGAAACAAACATAGTTGGAGCGTATGCTTATCAATAGTGTGTGCATGTGTGATAGTGTCGAGATGAGAGATGTGCGCGTGAACGTGAGGACTTAAAACAACAAGTCCTTTTAAGGATATGGCAAGGGACAAAAATGTAATTATAACTAATAATGAGGGATGGTTTTAGAATATAATTTTATTAAAAACTATTTCTGCTTTTACCTTTTTTATTAGCTGTGAATCACTAATTTTTTTGAAAAAATGGTTTTACTACTTTTTTAATTTGAAGTTTTGTTTTAAAAAAACCAATCCAAATACCTTAAAAAATATATAAAACTACGTTTTCGAAGAAAAATAAAGCATTTTTTTTCAAAGATTAAAGCTAATCCAAACTTACTCTATGTTGCCTCTATTAAATAATAAATGAACTTTGATTATAATATTTTTGAAAAATAAAAATAAGTAATAGCATAATTAATTGTACCAAGTGTAATATTGGAAAAAAAAAATTTACCTTTCCTTATACCACAAATGGAAAGATTTTTTAAAACAAAGTATTCAGAAAACTTAGAAAGATTGAGTGAAAGGATGAGAATATCCACTTGTGTGGTCTGATGCTGCCCTCTCCATAGGCCCATTATTATATTATATACGTACGGCTTGTGTGATAAGATGTACATGATGTGTTTCCTACCAATTATTTTGCCACTAATGCATCCGACGGTTGCCAAGTGCCAACCAAAACCTGGTCCTTCTTCAATAAAAAAAAGTGAACCTCTATTTTGGCTCAAACGCAAGTGAAACTGAGTTGATATTTTGCAAGGAGCTACTCACATTAGTATCAAAAAAAAAAAAAAAGAGCAACTCACATCACAGAACTCATTTAAATAAAATATACATCTCGTTTAATGATAAATAAGATGTGAGTTGATATACTATTTCATATATTATAACTACCAATAATATTTTCCTTTTGCAAGTGAAATAAAAATTAAGCTTAGTCAATCCCCAATTTGCAACTGGCCACTAGGAGAAAATTTCCACAGGTAAATTTTTTTTTTTTTTTGGGGGGAGACCACCCACCTCCCCTGATATTTGACAAAATATAAACCATACATCCTCTATTTTTAAAATTTACATGTCAAGTCTTTAAGTTTTGAAAAATCATATACTGAACTAGCTCCCCAATTAACGTTAGTTCAATAGTAACTTTGACGTAACAATACACAGGTGCACAATACATTATTTTTAATGACATTATTATAAATATCAAAAACTGATACAACTATTGAATGACCATATTATTTTTTATCAAGTGATAAAAATATATCCTCTTTCCATGCTCAAGACAAGGGTTAATGGGAAGATTATATGCTTTTATTACTTAATAAATAGATAATATAGTCATTCAATAGTTATAACAATCCTTAATATTTACAATGATAATATTACAAACTATATGTTGTGTACATGTGTACTATTCTATTAAAGTCTCTTACGAGTTAATGTTAGTAGAGGAAATCAATGTAAATTTTTTCAAAACTTAAGGACATGTTATGCAGAGTTTCAAAATAGAAGAGGTACAATTACATTTGGTTAAACTTAAGGAAGGTGAGTGTGATTTTTCCATTTTTTTGTGATTTGAGATTAATTGATCATTTCTTATGTGTTTCGGCATATAAGTATTCAAAATTTTGGTTCGTCTTATGTTGAAGTAGATAGGTAATTCGGTTTGTTCCTCGGGTCCTGGATAGCTAACAACCTAAGCTTTAAGTTATTGTAAAACCTTATATTCGAAGTTTATTGAATTTCATTTTGTTTAGCTTGAGTTAACTCCACTCATTATAGATTAAGATTTTCTAACACTAATTTTCCATAAGAATTGAATTCCATTTTATTGAATAAACTAAAAAAAGAAAACACTAATATTAGTAGTCTTTTACTCTCGCGCAGATGTTGAGTTACAATTTAATGTGTTGAAGAGAAGGGTGAACCTAAATTACCCCCTCATCATAAGTCTAGGAAACAGTTGAGGTCATTGAGGACCCATGCGTGCTTATTTAACTTGAGTTTCATGCGACACTGCTTCTGGGACAAGTCCCCCCCAAAAATGCATTGGTTTTCAAATCATGTCTTTATGCACAACAGTCCTTGATTCCAAGTGGCCTTTTTTACTAAAATAAAATAAAATAAAAATTATGTACCAAAGTGTTACAGTTGGTGCTTTATGTACATATATGCATTCATTTTGTATATTAGGCAAATTGGTCAAGTATCAATTTATTTCAGAAAGCAAAAGCTCAAAGAAAACGGTCTATATCCAACCGATTTCTCTTGGTTTTGTTCCCCAAAGAAATCAGTTGACACCTGGGTGATTTCTGACCAACTTACATGTGTCAAAAATCGGTGAATAGCCAACTGATTTCTGACACATGTAAGGTGGTCAAAAATCACCTCTGGTGTCAACCGATTTCCCTCTATCCCTCTCACAACGGCTCTTGCCTTCTCCATGTATATAAACTTCACATTTTATAGCTTCTGTATTGTGTGAAGACATATTTTATAGCTTCTCTGTCTTCACACAGTGAGAGTGAAAATGCTGTGAAATTAGGAGATAAAGTTTTATGAGTTTTTTAGGGAGATAAGGTTTTATCGGTTTTTGGCACTCAATTGATTTCACCACGTGTCATGCATGCAGCAGACTGAGCGAAATCAAGCTCCCAGCCACACGATCCAACCACCAGTAAACCCCACTCATCCAATTCATAACCATTGAAATCAACTAGATGTTGACTGATTTCTGTGCCTTGCATAATGACCAGAAATCGGTTACATATTGACCGCTTTCTTTGATTGTGTTTTTTTAAATCAGCTAATAGTTAACTGATTTCCCTAATATAAAAAAAAATATAAATGCGTACATAAAATTTAAAATGGGAGACTTCTATATATAATGGTTTCTAACATTTTGTTTCCATAAAAAAAAGCCATTCCAAGTCATACTTGTCTTTAGCACAAAGGCACCCCCCCCCCCCCCTTTTTTTGTTCTCTCCTAGTACTGAGCTTATGAGCTGGATCAAAACACTAACAAATATTCCAGTCAGTCACTACATGATGTGATACATTTTACCACACGTATCTGATATTAAACTTGACATTGACACTCTTTGCACCTTCTATTTTTCCTAATATTCAAGATTTACTCATAAGTTCAAGTTGTGGTAAGGTTACTCAGAACGGAGAAATTAAAATGAAGAGGAAACAATGGATAAATAATTGGAGGAAAACCACTCCTGCCCTTTTGTTACCCAGAGAGGTATCTCAATTATGGTAGTTTACTAGCATGACTTAAAGCAGGACAATTAATGTATCATGTACCACTGACTAACTCAGGTTTCCTTCCCTTCGAATGTGGCGCGAATGTTTAATGCGCCGAGTCCTGCTTGAAAGGCTATTACATTCACGTGCAACAATGAGTGGCTAGCCATTTGTTTATGGAAAATAGAAACGAAAGTCACTTTCAATTGGCACACCTGAAATGGAGTTCCAATGCCATTACAGAAATGGTAAGTCACCACTCCATTTTTCTTTTCCACTAAACTAGTTAACCAATAATCTTAATGGACTCACCTTAATAATTTATCTTACACATACAATATACGTAACTACAGAAATTAATAATTTATGTTCGCATTTATATAATCCATGTACCTATGAAGACGCAAGAGTAAATTATTATACTTTATAAACCCAACAGAAATTATCACCATTTCCATTCACAAGCGTCCGCACACATTTGTGAGAGAATGTTCAAAAATAATTGATACACTCGAAATATATCATATCATGGTTTGAGATTTACTCCTTAGAATGCTCACACCTCAAACAGATTGGTCATTGCTGCCTGATTAGGTGTCCACACCCTAAACAACCAAAAAATAAATAAAGGTACTCACATAACTCAAGATTGTACACCAAGATATCATCGAATGAAAAGAAGAGACAGCGTGAAAACAAATTTAGGTGTAAATATGATGTTGATAGAACGGCAGACTTAGAAACTTGCTCATAAAATCATAATAGAGAACGGTAGTGGCTCCAAGAGATAAGACAGTGATTTCAGAAGCTGTCGAATTATACATTTTAAATATTCAAGTTCAAACAATTCTTTCCAACTTTCAAAGAGGCTCGCACCTCCAGCTAGCCCCACTAACCAATTCCTTTTGGCGTGGCAATGACAATAATAATCCAATGGAAGCCTAATACTTCCTACAGAAATGAGAAGTACATAAATTAGGTAACATTGCCGTTCATAAAAAACTAAACCACAACTTTACCTAACTGTAAAGATCATCTTCATCAGCACCCCCGGTGCTCGCAAAAGGGTCAGATGCAGCACCAGTAGCACCACCACCAGAGCTGGTATCTGCAAACCGGAACTCAGTTCCAAACCCTCTTGACTGCTGCAATGTTTGTGCAAATGCCTGGTATTTGCGAATGTCGGCATCACTTACACTCCTTCGTGCATACTTCATTGATTCTTCAAAGTGTGCTGCCTTAATTTCAGCTACATCTTCGTCTTCAATATCCTCTTCCATGGCCTCAGGGTTATCTCTTTTCCTCCTTTCTCTCTCAATGTCCTGCCAAGACAAGTTGAAGAGAAAATTAGCTTAAAACAAATTCTACATAACAATTAATAAAGTACAACAGCAAAAGATGCTCTGAACCTCACCTTCTCAATGTTCTCTCTGATAGCATACTTGCATGCACGCTGGCAAATCTCAGTAATATCAGCGCCACTAAAGCCTTGAGTATACTTGGCAAGAGCTCTAAGGTCAACATCTTTGGAGAGGGGAGATTTTCTCAAAGCAGCTTTAAATATCTGAAAACGGGATTCCTCGTCTGGAAGTGGGATATAAATCAACTGGTCTAGACGGCCTGGACGCAGAAGGGCAGGGTCAATAATGTCTGGGCGATTAGTAGCCCCAATGATAAACACAGTTTTCTTTGCAGACATCCCATCCATTTCTGTAAGAAGTTGGTTCAAAACCCTGTCAGCAGCACCACCAGCATCTCCAACACTACTGCCTCTCTGCGGGATAAGAAACACAAGATTTAAACATTGCCAGCAAGAATCCAAGGAACACTTTTAATATATTTTGAAACCAACAAAGTTTTGCCCGATGTTCAAATCATAGCTTAGTATGGTAACAAACCTGAGTGGCGATAGAGTCAAGTTCATCAAAGAATAGCACACATGGAGCAGAACCTCGAGCCTTGTCAAAGATTTCCCTTACATTAGCCTCACTTTCCCCAAACCACATTGTGAGTAGCTCAGGACCTTTGACACTAATGAAGTTTGCCTGACATTCATTGGCAATAGCTTTTGCCAAAAGGGTTTTACCACAACCAGGAGGACCATAGAAAAGAACCCCCTTTGAAGGGGACATGCCAAACTTCTCAAATTTTTCAGGGTGTTCCACTGGATATTGAACAGTCTGCAAAAGGAAGTATTAATATAATATTGATACAGATGAGATGAAACTGGTTAAGTAATGTTTCCAGTATAAGCTCAAGTTACCTCTTGGAGTTCTCTCTTAACATTTTCAAGACCACCAATATCTTCCCAGCTGACATTGGGCACTTCAACAACCTAGTTCATCAGCAAAGACAAAGTTACATATCTATGATGCATCATGGATTGAAAAGCGTAATAAAAAAAGATGTTGGCCAAGGGAAAATTTAACATACAAAAAGAAAGAAAGAAAGAAAGAAAGAAATAGATTAAAATATCGTTTTGGTCATAGCTCCTGTTCTTTAGAGAGAGGAGAAACCCTAAGTGATGCTTACTGTTTCACGGAGAGCAGAGGGATTGCTTGAACCAAGAGCAGTTTGGAAGTGCTCATTTGTCACTGCCATTGAGTTTAGTATCTCGGCATCGATAGACTCATCTTCCAAGTCAATCACATCCATTTTCTCTCTGATGCACTGAAGTGCAGCTTCAGTACATAATGCAGCTAAATCAGCACCAACATAACCATGGGTGTCCTTAGCAATCCTTTCTAAGTCAACCTGCAAACGACACAACTCAGGTTTCAGATAGATCAAGGAATACCACAACCAAGAATGGGGATGGGAGAGAAGGGATTCAATCTTACATCTTCAGAAAGCTTCATATTTTTTGTATGGATGCGAAGCACCTCAAGACGCCCAACCTCATCTGGCACACCAATATCTATTTCCCGATCAAACCTTCCAAACCTCCTAAGAGCAGGATCAATGCTGTTGGGACGATTCGTGGCTCCAATAACTATAACATGTGCACGGGATTTAAGCCCATCCATGAGGGTCAAAAGCTGGGAAACAATTCTCCTCTCAACTTCACCATGAGTCTTCTCCCGCTTTGGAGCTATTGAGTCAATCTCATCAATGAAAATGATGGAGGGTGCATTTTTCTCAGCTTCCTCAAATGCCTTCCTCAGATTGCTTTCACTCTCACCAGCCAGTTTTGACATGATCTCAGGGCCATTGATGCAGAAAAAGAAGGCACCAGTTTCATTTGCAACTGCTCGGGCAATTAAAGTCTTACCAGATCCAGGGGGTCCATAAAGAAGAATTCCCTTTGGTGGCTTAACACCAATAGACTTGAATAATTGTGGATGCCTCAATGGAAGTTCCACCAGTTCCCTGATCTGTGCCATCTGCTTTCTTACACCACCAACATCATCATAACCAACCTCATCTAATCGATTCTCATCTTCCCTTTTAACAGGCTCTCCTTCACAAAAGATCTCAGTGTCCGGAGCAACAACACAATACTCGGGAGGATCAGTTTCAATGACCTTGAACTCTACGCTTCTCATCCCCCCTCTCACAAGGAAGAGGTCACCCTTCCTCACTGGACGATATGCCTCAAGGAAATAAGCTGCAAAAGTAAAACTGGACTTAGGATTCACAATGAAATAGGATTCAACAAGCTTATGTGCCCATCAGCCAAATGGATGTCAATAAAAATAACAGAGCAGAAGCCATAACATGTCCCATTTAACCTCAACAGCTCAAGGAGAAAACTAAATTAACAAATTCATAGCAAGACATTATATGCCTAGACTATAAATATTTCCATAAATATGTCTTGTAGTAAGCATGGACTCTTGTGTGACAACTCAAGCATCCCAATCCCTAATCATTCAAATGAATTCATGACTTATTAATCATTATATTGAACCTATAAAATCACTGGGAGGCCATTACTTATTATTAACAAAGATCCTTGATTTTCAATGCCAGAAAGACAAAGCATTCTTCTGAAAATTGATTGAGTCATTATCATAATAACGTCACATGAAACAAAAGACAAAGGAAAAAATTGTAGATAATGGTGACAACTCAGCTAGAGAGAAAGGAAAAGATCTTCTTAGTGTCCAATGAACCGCATGAAACAGAAACTCACGTTTTAAGTACGCATCAAAGAGGTTCCCAGTTACCCCTTCAATAGTGTCATCCACAGGAAGAATGTGGACCCGCTTTCCGTATTTAACATCAGGACATTGATGAACCGAGACAACGTCTCCGAGCCTAACCCTAAGGTTGTTCCTCACAACCTTGTTCATCCTTATCTTAGGCTCCTCACATGTATCATCAGCTAGCGCAATACAAATCGTATCCTTCCTTTTCTTTCCCTACACATAATAATAATCAAACAAAAAAAAAATCAAAACAGATAATTAAACGGAAAAAGTAATTAATTAAACCCCCTAATCGTTTCTTCCAAATCATTCTACAAAACCCTCACAAAATCCTAATTCACTCGAAGACACCGATTTCTTCCAACACACTAAACACTAAACGGCAAGGAGTTCTTCCATTCACAATTTCATACGCCAGCCGTTTCATTAATATTCACAATTTGACTTACAAAACTAAAGCGCCAAATTAATGCACAGAACAAATCCTGCCACGTAAGGCACCTAAGAATTTTTGTCCACTTTTTTTTTTTTCTTAAAACAGCATGGAATTTTCACCTTGATAAAAAAATGGAAAATGTCAACCGAGAAAAAAGAAAAACAATTAAACAGCGTATAATAAGTAATTAACTAACTGACTCCTAATAATTTCTTACAAAACCCTCACAAAAACCTAATTCTCTTCAACACAAAAACCAATTTAACCTAACACACTTAGAACGGCACCGTCGTATTCACCTTGATCAGGATGGTGTCGCCGCGGAAGAGCTGGAGCTTCTCCATGGTCTCCGGGTGAAGCGCGACGACGGAGTTGTCGTCGTTTACGGCCTCATCAACGACGAGCCGATTCGGCGCCTTCTTGCGTTCCAAGATCGCGGTGCTAAAATCTCTCTTAGTTCCCTTTCTGCAATAAATAAAATAAAATGAAAATTCGATAATATTAAAATTGAAATTGGCAGCGAATAAAAGAGGATTATAAGGATCGAATTTTGAGATCTGAAGCTTACGAATCAGAGGATTCAGGTTGGTTCGCCATAGTTGAAGAAGGAGGGAAAGAGAGAGAGAATTGAAAAGAGAATGAATGAAGAAAAGGCGATGGATCTGAACGAATGAATTGAGCCTGTGGGGTTAGTGAGGGTATTTATACGTGGGTTAAGCTATTAAGCTTCGTTTCTTGTTTGGGAAGAAAGACAGGAAAAAAAATAAAAATAAAAAGAATTACTCCATTTGGCATTAAATTACGGATTACGGAGTAACAATAAGAAGGTTGAGTGATAAATTTAGGCATTGGATTATTCTAGAATATTTCAGATGCTTCGGTGGTGCTGAAATTGGGTCACCCCTGACTCCATCATAGTAAGTTAATTAATGAGTAATTCTACGTGATAATCTTCAAAGATTTTTGTTTAAAAACAAAAGGTCATACATACAATCGTCCTAGAAATATCATCTTTTAACATATTATTAATTGATTAACAGTTAATTATTAAGTAAATCTATGTTATAATCTTAAAAGGATTTTTCTTTAAGATTTTAACTTTTTCTTTTATAATGAAAGTAATAAGGTTTTAATATATAATCTCATACAAACTACTAAAATTTTTCACTACTAACTCACTTCGATTGACATTTTAAGATTTTAATTCTTACAAGATTTAATATCAGAGATGTTAACTCATATGATATAAAATATTATCATACAATTGTGCCTAAAACATTATTCTTTAACATATTAGTCAAGCAATTTTTTTTCTTAAACCAAGATAAAAAGAGATTTCTATTAATAATGAAAAGAGTTGGTCACGACGACAACCAACATAAAAAAGAAAGGGAACACCCAACATCACTAGTTTCTCTAGTAGGAAAAGAAGAAATACAATTTGTAAGAACAAAAAAAATTCATCCCCTCAATTTCCTCCAATGTGGAAGTTATGTTAGTCTTTAGAGATTGATATTAGTCCTTAACACATAATTTCTTTTAAGAGATGAATATGTTTAACTCAAAAACCTAACACAGTCCCTAATAATTCCTGAACTTTGACCATAACCTAGAAGCCCTTAACTTGTCTTAAATCCTTTAATGCTAGAATCACATTAAAAAAAAAAAAAAGGTTAAATTGTAATCTACTAGTCAGCTTACAATAAATTAAAATTCAACCATTTCCCTAAATCAATGAGGTACCTAATTGTGATGTTAGTGAAAGATCCAATTGTTGAACCCTTGACTCCATTAAATCCTATAGATTCGCAAAAATGTGTTATTGCGAACTTAAACACTACGTGGCTAAACTCCCCAAATGAAGATCTTCTTCCTTTTCCATGGTTCATGTTCAAACCCTACAAGAATATGCATCGAGTAGGGTTCTCAATAGCTGCATTATTAAACCCTCATGATAAGGGAAAATGGAAAAATTGGTCCCAAAGATAGAAACTTTCTTTGGGAATTGGAAATAGGAAAACCTAGGTTAATGATGAAAGTGGGATTTGAAAGAGAATTTCGAAGATGAGTGTGATGAGGGGGCTCAGTGGAAGGGTGAGAAATTTGGGGGAAGTTTGGAGATCAAGGTTTTTAATGAGAAGTTCAGCGAGAAAGTGAAGGTGAAAGGCCCAAGATTTGAACTTTGAGGTGGAAAAGCAAGTGAGTTAGTAAAGGAAAAGAAAGAAACAGAGTGAGGTTTTGCAAAAAGAAATAGATAATGAAACTTTCAAAATAATGTTTGTCCAGGGAATATGGGAGGAAAAAAATTTAACTGAAATGGATTTATGGAAGATGAAAAAGGAAAAGAATGAAGATTGAGAATTTGAGCTTGTAATCAATGAAGCTACATAAGAGCAAGGTTTATTTATAGAGTTTTTGGAGCTATTTGGCCAATAAATAGACAAAAATCATTAGCACCTGTTTTTCTGCTAGTGTCAATACCAAAGGGTAAAATAATAATAATAATAATTTGCACAAAATCGTCATTGGGGCTAGACAATGTTGCACACAAAAGTTATGTTTTGATTGGTGATAAGAGGTGGAATGCAATAAAATAAAATAAATGAGGTGAAATAAAGTTGAGTAATATAATTATTATACTTAATTGTTTGAATATTGTAGTAGTGCAATAGGGTGATGTTTAGCTCAAACATTTGAACACTCCACTGAATGCAATGGAATGGAATATTCAAGAAATAAAATACAAAGTAAAAAAGGTAAAAAATGATAAAAGATGATGGAATATCATTTTCCATTCCATCTTACCTAAATATTTATAAATCCAGACTATAAAATTTAAAATGATCAATCACATTTCTCTCCACTCCATCTTCTTCATCAAGTCTTATGAAGCACAGACACACCATTTAGGTGTCGTGTCTATATGTCGAGCACGTGTGTGTGTCGAGTCTTGTATGACACACCAATGACACATGTTTCAATATATTTGATTTAAAATTCACTTATTTCTTACTCTAATATAAAAAAAATACAATATAAATAATATTATAAAAGGAAAATAACACACAACTTTTAGAATTTCTAAGAAAATAAAATATAAGTAAAGGACATATAAATGATATTTTGAATAATGTATTATTTTTTAAAATGTTTTAGTTATATATATGTTGTGTCCTAGTCCTACAATTTTCAATCTTGGTGTGTCTCTCATGTCTCTGTCGTATCATATCCCATATTCGTGTCCGTGCTTCATAGATCAAACCACTCATAGCCTAAACTATTACTAACTACTATTGCTCTTCATCCCATTTTTTAAATCCATATCAATGTTGCTCTTAATACAACCATTAAATCAACCATGGTAAAATTGGCGTGCAAAGAACACATGTACTCCTTCCATTTCACAATAACAGTAAAAAATCAAGCAATACACATATTAAGAAAAATAAAAAAATTATTGATAAATGTAAAAAATTATGTGAGTTGACAAAAGTATTATTCTATAGACAATATTATTCATCATGGTAAAATGTCATATAAGAGAAAACTAGAATGGACCAGCTGGCCCAACCAAGTTAACAGGGAACTAGTTGCCTAACCATTCAGGTTGAACACCTGAAACCAGATGGACTCAGAACCAACCAAGAATCAGTTAAAACTGAGTAAAACCGGGAAAATCGATGTACCAACCCGATTTTTATGGTTGGTCAGTTTGGATCCTTTGACTGGAAAAAAAAACAAGAAGAAGGAAAAGGCAAACCATCGTGTTTCAGCCTTTTAAAAAGATAAAAATTAAAAACAAAAAAAGAGAAGCACCGTTTCACTCTCATGCCTTACTTTCACTTCACATTTCTCCTCATCTCCTCTCCCAAAGGCCACCGGGTGTCGGCGATCAGTCCGCTTGGGCACCACCACCTTCCACTTCTTCGACGCTGCTGCCTCTGCTTCACAAAGTCGTTCATTGCATTGATGTTGTTCATGCTCGTAGCTTTCCTCTATGAAGCCCTCTCCATTCGCTCCGTCACCGTCACTCTTAGCCTTGAGTGGCACTGGTTACCAACTATCACCGTAACTGACTTCGTTTCATTATAGTGTTGCTTTTGGTGAATGGATCTGGTGATTTTCATTGATCTCGTTGCAGATATAGAGTTTTAAGGTGAATCTAGTGGTAGTGAATGAAATTGTGTTCGTTCTCTGATTAGAAACTTGTTTCTTACCATTAATGGCTATTAGGATATTTGAGCTGTGAGATTCGATTAGTATTTTAATTCTCTGAGGTAGCTAGTAGTCATTTCTATTTTTGAAATTTTTTAAATATTAGTGCCTTGGAAAAGGTTTTTTTTTTTAAAGTATTAGATACTCTTGCTTGATGATAGATTTGAATTTCATGAGAGCTTTTGGCTAATTGGTTGGATCCATATCTATGTAGCAAGAAGAAAATTACCTCACTATGCTTTTGAAACTTGTGATTCAACTTTAGAACTTTGAAAATTTTGTCTTTGAAATGTATGCTTGCAAAATGACCCGACTTGGGAGCATGACCGATACGTAAGGAATCTCATCCCCACTTATGCCTCGTGACCCCCAAGTCTCTCTAAGTGCTTAAATTTATTTATCATGATAAAATAATTAAAATATGATCTCTTTGGAATTTTTAACATTTTTCTCTAATTAAAACATAATGCTTAATTTTATAAACTGAAAGTATTTAATAATTCAAGCTCTGATGAAAACATCTTATCCAAATCTATTGATCTAGGAATCATAACTGTTTCAGTACATAGAATTAATCTTAAACATGAAAATCTTGACATTTGAAAATTGACTTACAAATACATCTCTAGTTTATCACATAAATATCTAACCATAGTTTACATTTCAATTACATACTTAATCTTTGAAAATACTATAATACATCAAAATACATGTGTGGATAAGATCTTGTCTGCACATCTACCCAGGCACTCAACTCTAACAAAATTATAAACTAAGCCTTATTTTAAAGTAAGACTCACCACTGAGAACAATTGTGTCTGCCTATAAAGGTTGGGCAACGTCTGTACCTGCAAATATGAGGAGGAAAGGAGAGGGATGAGTCAATGGACTCAGTGAGTGAGCTCTCATCCATCACTCACATGAGACAACCAAGAAATATAATACAATATCCATGCAATAATTA
This sequence comes from Dalbergia cultrata, assembly GCA_031216105.1. Classification (NCBI taxonomy): domain Eukaryota; kingdom Viridiplantae; phylum Streptophyta; class Magnoliopsida; order Fabales; family Fabaceae; genus Dalbergia; species Dalbergia cultrata. The sequence continues at coordinate 52,151,155 of CM062351.1, read as the reverse complement.
TAAGCCATTTGATATTTACATACATAGCTAGCTAGGAAAACACTTTTCATTCTATGAATTCATAACAACCATTTTTAACTCATAATCGAATATGAAATTATTTTGACTGGGGGTGCGGCAGAGCATCGGGAAATAGTATGCTGAACATAATAAATACATAAAATCATAAACTAAAAGATTGTACTCGGTCCCTAGCGGACAAAAGCACCTGCTAAAATCATAATAGTCATTTTTGGACAAGGTGTGAGCAACTAATTAGGTCCCATTTTCTGTAACTGCTAAGGGTAAAACTGTCCTCTAATGGACAATTTGGTACCAAGATTAACGATCTTTTTACAGCCGCAACTAACTGTTTGTTTCTTTATCTCTACCGGTTAAACTAGTTTGTTAAAAACCAAAACTAAAGGGTGGATACTCAGTCCCTGGCGAACAAGAGCCCCTAAAATCTTAGTACACTGAGAGTTTTGGATTCATATAACTCTAATAATTTGACTTTAGCAAAATTGTGGCTGTGAAAATCATGCCCAAGGGATTATCCGCTTGTAAGCATTCCCATTTTAAGCTCACAGAGTATATATTTAGCATTTACTATAAATCATACTGAATTTTTGTATCTCTTAGTACCATAAAACTAACTTTTCAATTTCATATCTTAAGCTCACATTTTTTTATACTTGATAATTCAAAAATCATAACTCAAAACACTAGAGTTCATAATCATAAAACTTGGAAATCATGTAACATTTATTCGTAAAGTTAAGTCCTACACTTGTGTCACATTTCTCCAACATATGTAAATATATTAACTGAATATTCTAAAAACATAGTTTGAAATCTTAAAACTTGAAATTGTAGTGATATCAAAGAAATCCATAAAAGCAATTTCGATAAAATAATCATTTCGCTACGGTAAGTATTTTCTTAATAAATCCTTTTTCAAACGTGTAAATCACCTTCTATAACACTCAATATAGCAATTATGATCCTCTGGTTTTCTAAAACTCATTCTTTCATGCTATCATCATAAATCAAAATTTTTCTAGCTTGGCATAATCATGTAAAATCATATTCTATACTTTTTCTCATCTCAAATTTTATATTTCACAATTATAATGCAAGAAATGTACTAATAATGATGAAACTAAGGCTATAAGATCAAACATATTCACTTGGAGGGGTGGAATGTGAAATATCAACACCACGGGGACTCCGAGGAGGAGGGTTGATGCCAGTGTCTACCATTACAACCATAAAAGTCATCAATGATCTATGGGTACTCCTAGATTGCTCTAGATCTATTCTAACAATATTGGAGGAGCACTTCTACTTGACAATAATGTAGACAAACCACACCCTAATCAAGAACATGAAAGAAATGGAAGAAAAGAGGCTAAAATCTATTAACAAACACATACCTTGTTAATTAGAGGAGTGAGATTTGAATGGGATTGAGAAAAGAGGTGGGAGAAGGGTTTGAGAATAAAGGAAATCGGGATTTTGGGGTGACAATACGAAGAGAAGGGTTTTATAAGGGTTGGAGAGTTTCAATAGGTGGAATGATGCCATTTATACTGTTCACTTACGACCACTATAGCGGTCCTCAGACCACAAAATTTCACTAACTCACGTCCTATGACCGCTATAGCAATGACAGTTCACTCAGCTTCTGCATTTTCTCGGTCATTTTAGCATCTGGTTGTCTCAAACTCACTTATTTACATTTCCTAATTTGAAGTTAATATCCTCATTTATTTGACTCTCTGTTAACTTTAAAGCATAAATGTAAATAAGGAAATACCTCATATTTGAATTCAAATAAAATATAAAAATAAATCAAAATCCCAACCAATTAAAATCTAAATTTTGGATTTTATTTCAAATTTGGGAAACTTTGTGATTTTATAATCTTGTGGGTAAAAAATGAAACGTTTAAAGGTTTCATAAAATTTATTAAAAATCACTCTTTAACTTATTTTTCTTTTGGGAACGATTACCAAGACTTTTGATCTAAAAAAAGTGGCTCTATCATATAGCCCTCCAAGGAGGTGTAGGATCAAGTCTTAGTGAAATTTCAGGACCCGGCGGCATGGATGGGTCCCGAGGGATCCTGAGGCTGCACGGAAAAAATCTACTAACGCGTGTACCTTGGGTATCACAAGTGGCAAGTTGCAACATATCCAATATCGTTTCATTTCTTTTGTGTTGATTATGTGTAATACCCCAATTTTAAATAAAAAGATTAGAGAATTTGTTTTGAACAAGAAAGGGTGCGATTACCTTCATTTGTCATTCCAAGTCCTAAATTTCACTAAATCTGGACCCTACACATCCTTGGAGGGCTATATGATAGATCCATATTTTTGGGACTAAAAGTCCCAGTAATTGTCCCTAGAGAAAAATAAGTTAAAGTGTGATTTTTAATAAATTTTATGACATCTTTAAACGTTTTGTTTAAAGTTTACAAGTTTATAAAATCATAAGAATTCTCGAATTTGAACTAAAACCCAAAATTTGGATTTTTATTTGTTCGAATTTTGATTTTTCTAATATTTTATTTGAATACAAATTAAATGAGGGATATTTCCTTATTTACATTTATTTAAATTTATGTAAATAAGTGAGAGACTGTTCTGGATTGAGCGTCGCAACAGTCAAGGAATAATAAGGCGATGCTGGGGATGATTTTATGCTCTTTGCTTTGAGCGCTGCAATGCTCAAAACCACCATTTCGGGTTCCAAACCCGCATAACCGATCTTCACTCTCTCCAAACCATTCTCAACCCCAAAAACACCTTTCCCAACCGGTTTCACTTAGAAAACTTTATTTTCTTCCAATTCTTTCAAGTTTAACTTGGACTATTCCATTCTTTAAGCTTAAAGGTATGTTATCTTTTGAGTTTTGCTTCATTTCCTTTAAGTTTCCTTGTTAGATAGGGGGTTCTCTATGCTTCACAGGGAAAATGAGCTTTCTACCTTCTTAGAGATGGATTCTCAGGTATTTAGGGGTTTTAGAGATTATTCTAGCATATTATGGTTGTTATAATAGATATTATTGTCAATCCTGCTTTCAAGTATACTGTTGGTGCTGTGCTTGTGCATCCTACACCTCCAGGTGAGTGGGCTCTAACCTGTGATCTCTATGTTAGTTATTATAGTTATTTTCATCAAAATATGAAAAAAACCATGATTTTAGAGTTTATTTTGTAACAGTTGAGATCTCTATTAATATGAAAGTGTGATATTTGAAATAGCATAAACTGTGTTCTTAGAAATGCATGAGAATCATATTTGAATTAATGATATTTGAAATGATTTTATGCAACGTCGTTTATAACTGTAACTAATTGAGACATACAACTACTAGAACAAGCTTTATGTTGAATTAATTTTGAATATGATGACTGGAAAACCTTATGAAAGTTTGTTATTGAGAATTGATTTGGAACCCAGACATAAAAAGAATTTTAGAGCATGAATCCTCACATGACACAGGATAGTTAGCAACTATATATTCTGTGGGTTGAAATCACAATGTCTATAATGGCTGATCCCTTGGACACGATTTTATAGCCATAGTTATGCTAAGGTCAAACTATCAGAGTTGTAGAGATTCAAAGCCCACAGAAGGTTTAAAGTCTAAAGAGTTATCAGCCCGTGAGAGACGTGGTTCACAATGAACTATTAGAATTAGCCCATGAAGGACACAGTTCACAAGGAACCATTGAAATCTCAGTTAGGAACTCTTGTTTATGAGAAACTGAGCACTTACCCATTAGTTATAGAATTTCAATATTGTTGATTCTATTTATTTTTGGACGAGTTATGTATGATCATTTGTTTTAAATAGCCATTGAAGGCAAACACTTTAAACAGCCATGGAGGCAAAGTTTTTAGAGAACAGAGATAATTATGGACAACTATGACCATTCTTCTATATATGCATGTCTATCAAGTTTAGAATACTATTGACTATGACTAAAAGAAGTCGAGAGCTTTGTTCATATGTTTATATATGAGATTGCTGGAAATTGTTTTAGAGTTTGTTCATCTATTGTTATTGTTATTATTATTATTATTATTATTATTATTATTATTATTCTTATGCATCTTGGTTGTTGTCCCCTGTATGGTTATAGGTGAGAACTCACTCATTGAGTTTTGATAAGCAAACTCACCCCTCCACTTTTCTGTCTATTACAAATACGTAGATGCTGTAAATCCCTTTCTACCATTTTCCCATCAGTAGAGTTCAGTTGGTAAGCTTAACTTGAATGAAGCATTCTCATCTTGTTTAGAAAGCTCCAGTGTATTGTAGACAGGATCTTGAACTGTAGAGCATACCATATAATCCATGTATATCATGAAGACATCACGAGTTGATTTTATAAGACTTTACCTTTCATGGTTATTCTGCATAAACAGACACTATGTATTTTGTTAATAGTGAAGTTACAGACTTTAGAGATAGATTATGAGATTTCTGATACTGATTTTATAAGTTGATAGCAGGTGATTTATATGTAGAAAATGAAATTGTGTTTTCAATAAGCTATAAATATCAGGCTTGCAGAGCATCCCATGTTATAAGGTTTACATGGGAATGAGAGTTCTTATATGCCGATTGCGTGCCCAGACCGGGTCGTGATATTATGTTATTGTTAACGACTGAATATAGATTTTTGCTTTTGAATTTATCATATGTATATATTTATGTATATTATATTCTGGTTGAACCCTAGTTGCATCTCTAAACCTTTGAACCAGTATCTCGATCGGTTTGATATTTAGTATGGTTTCTCTTCCTTGGTAAATATATTAATTACTTAACTAACATATTTATACTAAGGGTATAAATGGAAGAAAAAAATTAATATTACCTAAATATTATAAATGACAATTATTCTAAAATATGGAAAAATAAAAAAGTGACAATTATTATCAAACATGTGAAGTAATACATTGTTATAGTGTTTTCAACTCCATTTTATTCATCTGCATTGATATTTTCAATTAGAAACTTAAACTTTTAACACGTCTTCCATAGGAGCAAAATATAATATACTAACTAGATGGTAAGGGTCATAGATAAAAAATAATAAATCACGAGAGAAAATTAAGAAAAAAAGGGCCTTTTAGTTTGCATTATTAACATAGTTGATACCATTTTTACCTAAACCGTTGAGCTCCACAGCCTTGCATATAAACTCCCTTATAATTTCATACCAGAAGATCCATTTGAAATTTAATAATTATGTGAAATAGTTTATTACACTTGTTTGAAATGATATTTTCATGCAATCTTCAACTTTACATACAAATTTTAATCAATTAAAAAAAATATCAATATGACAAAAAAATTGTTCTATAACATTTAATATTGCAAGAAATTGTTTCAATCCTAAACGTTAATTATATTATGATAATTTTGTCTAAAATTTATAATTAAAATTATGTACCTTATATTAGAGTCAATAGTTTTCTGATTCAAGATAATGTCAATAAAACAATTTAAAATATAAAGAGTGAAAAAGATTGAAATGTAAAGAAATGAAAAGTTGAAAAAAAGGAAAATGGGACTATAAAGAAAATAAAAAATTATCTAAATTTTAGATAAGACTATAGATTATGAAATAATATTATTTTCATTGAAACACCAACATTAAAAACACAAATCCGAACTGTAAATATATTGTTGGAACTAAGGATATTTATTATAAAAAATAATAACCAATTTTCTCGAGATTTAGAATTTACATATGAATTTTACCTCTAATTATAAGGTATTATCCATACTCACCATTAAAAATTAAATCCCTAGCCATATACTTAAAAATACTAACCAATTATCAAATGTGTTAATGGGGTGCTTCAACTATCAATATAGTTGATTTTAGGGCACCAACCAAAAGAAGAAGAAGAAACGGCGTCGTGTAACATCACTATAAGAGAGTGGCGGGCATAGTTCTTCTCACTACATAGTAAACACTCATCAGAGAGTTGTGGATAAGAAGAGAAGAACCCCTCAGAAACAAAGAGAAGAAGAAAGATGGAGAAGTACTTCGGGAATGCTTATCGGGGCGACCCGGGTGTGCCGCACGCCGAGCCGGAAAGGTTCGTGAACATTTGGGTGGGAGCCGCTGCTTTCTCCGTCCTCACTTACTTCAACCCTTACATCTGGCAGCTCAATTACATGTTCAAGTAACCACACTCTTCACTCATTCATTACTCTCTCTCGCCCCTTTTTTTTTTTTTTTAATTTCTTTATTTTTCAATTGTTTGAAATCAAATTTGGGGGTTCAGGTTTTTTTTTTTGTTTTTTTGGGAATTTTCCATAACCTAAGTGATTTGTGCTGTTGTGATTGAGAATCTATCTGTTTGCTTAGTGGAATGTGAGATTCTGTCTCTCTATTTGTTTTCCTTTTCATTTGATTGTGTTGTGTGATTGTGTTGATGTTTACTTGATTGAAAGTTTTATCTGAAAATGAGAAATGAGTAGTGAGTAAATGGTTACTTTGATGGTGAGTATGTATGGAAACGAGTTTTTTGGGATTAGGGTTTGGGATTTTATAATCGAAGTGGTTATGTGTTGAATTGATGTTAAATATGTTAAAAAAAGATTTTTTTTTTATAAAATAAGTATTCTTTATTTTTATTTTATTTTATCTTTTTGGTGTGTTTGGATGAGTTTTTAATGAAACAAATTTTGGGCAACAAGGTTGTGTGATTGAAAATTTTTCTGTTTACGTAATAGGTGCATTTTCAATTGAAATGAGACTGAGTAGTGAGTAAAATGGTACTTTGATAGAGTACCTGTGGAATTTGTTTTTGGGCCAAAGATAGTGTCTGATTGAACTTTGAAGGGATATATAAAAGGTTAATCATTTAGTCACGTGCAACAATGGTGATTAAGGTTAAGGAATCCATATACTTTTTTATGATGTGAATATTGCTCTTGGCCTGGCCAAGAATTTGAAGTCATTTGGTTTTCACTTTTAATCCTGTACGTTATTGATGGTTTTGTCTGTTGCGTGTATGTAGATCCGAAGCAATGGAGGTTCATTATAATGAACAAAATTTAACTCTTGCAGTATTTTGAAGACAGTTATACTGTTGTGTGTATTTATATCCTTATGCAGTTGGTCCCTATTCTTGTTCTCAGAAGTCTTTGGTTCTCACTTTTTGATTGTCACACAAATGCTAGCACACACAATGGAGGAGGGAAATGGTTCAGGTGGAAAAGGCTGCCAGTTCTATTGGCTTCACTTTTCTCTATCCTTGCTTTCCTATCTATAGCTTATTATTTCATCAGAGAGGAATGCGAAAAAAGAACTTCTGGCCTTTGAATAGACCTACAAAGTAAGAATTTCATATTCATATCTCTTAAAAAAATAAAGATGAGTCAAAAGGTGGAAGTGAACACTTGGAATTTAATATAGGCTAATAATATTTCAACCGGGAGCACACACGATCACATCTACACACATATCTAAAACTAAAGAAGGAGGATTCTTCACTCTGTCTAGGTGACAGAAGTTTAACTGTCTGTTGGTCCACGATTGATTTGCTGCATTCTTCTTGGTTTGTTTTCCCTCTGTCCTGCATATGAAATATTGAGATGATTTGCTTATCTGATTACCCCAGCTTTTTCTCCTTGATTTATGATTTTGCTCTCTGCTGCTTTGTTTTGCATCAACTCATTTTTACATATAAATATAATATACTATCCTCTAACGTGCAGCTGGCATGATAAAGCAATGTTATATGAGCAATATCATTGGAAACGGGCACAGAAGAAGGGTCAGCGCTATGAATTCTTGGTATGCCATTTTACTTCCCCGTATGCAATTTTTATTGTGAGCTTTTAGCCGAACAGAGCTGATAAGTCGTGTTTTTTAATATGAGTTGCGTCCTGGCACTAATCTCATAAAAAACTGTGCTGTTGCAGTGGAACAAGACCTGGGACAAGGAACACCGAGATGCATACTACTACAATTGGCCTATTTACTTCCCTTAGGCCCCCTGTTTATTTGTTCCTTGCTGGCATTGTCTTATCTTTTACTTTGGTTGCAAAATTGCCATTGGAGAAAACTAACACTCCTTTTCCCTTCCATGAAATATCGAGTATGGCATTTTATGTATGACCCAAAACAAATAACTGCATGGTTCTGTGGGTTGTGTTTTATGATGCCCTTCGATTGCTTGAGATATATCTTTCTGAATACAAATTTATTCGAATTCAGACCAATGAGATATAAGTAATGACTTAAGCAGTAGCGTATAGCTGTTTGTCATTGGCGACGGCGTAATAATCTCCTGTAAGTAGAACCAAGATTAGTTTTAGCGCAATTATGAACGGCCTTTTATCCACGACAAGATATCTTCGTCCAACCAACAAGTTAGAAAGATTGCGATGTCTACTAGTAATTATAAATAACGTTTTCTAGATGATGATTGGTACTTAAAAGTTAAAAGAGCAAAATAAAACTAAAGGAATTGTTCATGAAGAGCAAACCTACTGGCTCTGATATGATATTAGCAAATGTTTATCTTAGTCCTTGAAATTGTATATGAGACTTATTTTAGTCCTAAAATTTGAAGACTTAACTCTTCAGTTTTTAAATTGCAAAATATGAGTAAAGCTATTCTTTATTTCGTTTTCATTACTATAATATCACGTAACATCCTACTGGGCTTCAAATGTTGATTGAATAATATGATCAAATTGTTACTATATACCAAATATATTAACAAAATTGGCTATATATAAAATTTATTTTATAATTTTCGATTATTCTTGCAATTCAATTGATAAAGATCAAGAAGAATGTTAACATATTGTTTACATGTCAATAAACATAAAAATTAGCAAAAATGTGATGGTATAGTAATAGAAAGGAGGTCATGGATTAATGTAACTCACAAAGTTAAGTTCTAAATTTCGTTCTATTTTTCTGGTAGAAATTTCTAAATTTCAAGGATGGAGATGACACACACGTAATTTCAGGCACTATGCTGATCATTTACTGATTGTAATTCTCATGAAGAACAAAGCCTTATGAGAAAGAAACGGAATAACCCAACCTGACTGAGCCCATCAAGCACCCCCGTAAACTAGCAGAGCCCAGATGATGAATGTCACGATGACCAATACTCCCGAAACTAGTTCCATTATTGTATGATCCACAACCACCAAAGTTTAGTGATAAAAAAAATGAAAACTATATGATCCACAACGGCCACAACGAACCATTATTACTAACTAGCGCGGTTGCAAAGCGTAAAGCAAAATGATGGCTCGTTATCTTGTTCAGATTCCATCATTATCATCATCGTTATCTTCACCTCTCACTCGCCAAACTAGCTCGCGTTCCGTCCTTACACTACAACAGCAACAACAACCTAAGACGCTGTCGTGTCAGCTGTCTCCATTTCCATCATCATCTTACAGTTACAACAACAACACTACTTCCAAACTTCACTCCAAACCCCTTCAATTTGCTCTCTCTGCAGCCCTCTCACTTGGTTTCTTCTTTGGAGGTAATAAATAAAGAAATAAATAATCACTTTTATTGATCCCCTTTTCTTTCTATTTATGGATACCCTTTTAGTTAGTTCATCGAATGCTCTGAAACTTGGTAGGAGTTGGATTGGCGGAGGGGGCAAAAGTTGGCGTGAACAAGCCAGAGTTGCTTCCTAAGGAGTTTACCACTGTCATTGACGTTGCTGGCTTCCTCTCTGACGGGCAGGTGCGAGTGTTCCCATCATGTTAAATTTTGATGTTAGTGTCTTGCTGAGTTAGGCATTGTACACTATGCATTCTGAAATAAAGGAAAATGAGTGAATGTTTGAAGTGGTCCTAAGATAAGTTAGATATCAAGCTAGTCTTGCAAAGATTCATTTGCATTAGTTTGGTTCTTCATAGTGTGAAATAGCCATCAATTAAAGGATGAAACTAATGTATCAAGTCCAAGTAAGTAGTAACCCTGCCAAATAGTGATTCTACATCTTGGAACCAAGCCAATTCTGCTGCAGCTTTGTGTAACATGTATAAATGGGCCCAAATAGCTCAATTATGAGAAAATTGTATAAACAGGAATATTAGGACTGGTATTACGTGTGAATTGTCAAGTGAATTCCCCTCTCTCAACATTCTCTAATCCACGTATTCCAAATTTCTATCTCATTCACTTTGTAATAATGGAACCAACCAGGAAATAGCATTAAGGCTGCAAAGAGTAATGAACAAATTGCGGTATGATAAAATTGTTCACTAGTTATTCTAGACACTCACCAAATCTTATAAAACAAACCAAATGTTAATTTGCATTTGTGTTTGTGTATGTGTGTCCATATGTATTACATTGGAGGACTAAATTGATGTCCAAAATTTTGACAAGCCTAACCTGATGTCTTGTATATCTTTGAAAGAGTAAGTTGAGTGTTTACTTTAAAGGAAAATGGTGTTCAGAAGCCTACCAGTAGCATGATACTTCTGTTTTCTGTGTGTAGAATTTCTTTTTCTGTTTAAAATGTACATACAAATGACAAGTGAATTGAGGGAAGAATGTAATGATGTTCGATTGTTACATGCATCTCCAGGAGAAAAGACTAGCCCAAGAGATTACTGCTCTTGAAAAGGATACAGGATTCAAGTTAAGAGTTTTAGCCCAAAACTACCCTGATACTCCAGGTTTATGATTTTGGTCTTTGCACAGTTTGTCATAGTGTTGATCTCACGAAAGCTATTTCACCTCCTGAAATTTGTGATTGCCTAATTGCACACCTTAGATTAATATTGAAAGTTTGAAACATGAAGGCTGAAAGCAATGTATAATGCAGGATTGGCCATTAAGGATTTCTGGCAAGTGGATGACAGAACAGTTGTCTTTGTTGCTGATCCCACCTTTGGTAAAGGATGAACCGCACATTTTATTGTGTATATTTAGTTTAACTTATTATATGTTAAAAGTAGCTCAAATTAAAAATTTTCTTATATGATTTTTTTTAAAAAAAGAAGATCGATCATTTAATCAGTTTCCAAACATGCTCATTCTTATTTTCCTTCATCTCATTGCATGTATGGTAACAGCTAAATTTTTATAAGCTGTTTTGAACCCAAAATCAACTTACCAAACGCACCCTATTATTTTTTATTGGCTTCTTCCTTATACATCCATCAATAGAGGAAATGTAATGTAATGTGTTTTGTGCACCAGGCAACATATTGAACTTCAATGTTGGTGCTACAGTTGATTTGGACGTCCCACGTAGTTTCTGGAGCCGCTTGGCAGGGAAGTACGGCAACATTTTCTATTGGAAAGAGAAGGTAGACACTGCTTTTCAACATAGCTATTTATTTTTTTCTAGCTTAGTTTAATGATGGTTTGATCAGTACAAAAAAAAAATGTTGGTTTGATCATGGTTTAGCACTTGTTGAACCAGGGTGAAGATGCATCTATAGAAGCAGCAGTCATGGCAATTTCTAACTGCTTGAGAGAGCCGGTTGGGCCTAATAATTGCTCTGAGGTGAAATAATTTGGTTGGCTAATATTCTTTTTTGTCATGTGACAGCCTTTTCAATTAGTTTGTGATCGTTTTGGGTGTATTGGTGTATAGAAATGAACTAAAAGTATAGGGGAAAAATATATTCCTTGTATAATTCTGTTGAGTTTGTGGGATACCCTGATCAAATATTAAACAGTAGTCCAGTGTACGGGATTCTCACTTGATTTGGTCAAGGAAAGGTAAACATATATAGTTTTATCACCGGAAAGAAGAGGTTGTTTACAATATTTGAATCCGTGACTTTGAGATCACAAGGTAACAACCTTATTGTTGCATCGAGACTATCCCTCTTACCATGATTAAATGTTAAATAAATAAATGATGGAGCGAACTTAAAAAAAGGTTCTTTTGCATTCTTTTTCAGTCTGTATCTTGAAAGTAAATAACTAAATATCCCTTTGCCTAATCTTGTCATTTGGGAGAGAGGCTTAGGAGGAAGTTAGAGTTTGGAGTGTGTGCTCTTAATTAGCAGGTGTTTGATGTATGCGATTAACTGCAGATTTATCCCTAACCTCAGTTCTAGCTTGTGTGCTATAATTCCTTGAATCAATATGTCCAATGCGGTAATTGCCACAACAAATTAGTTCATGTAGTGCTTACAAGTAAGAACTATTGCTCTCATTCCTTAACGTTTCCTTTATCAAGTTTAAAATCAGTAAGGCAGATTTTAGTCTCAGAATTGGCCCTAATTAATTATTAACACTTAATATTCTTCTAACATGAGCTTACACTGGAAACCCTTACAATTATATACCTTTACTCGAAAAAAAATAAAAATAAAAACAAAAGCGCACACGTACAAACACATTAATCAATGGAATTTGAGTCTTGCCTAAGTGTCTCTTTTTGTTTTTTGTGCTAGTCTTATTTTTGGTGGTAATATTGCGTAAGTTCCTTTGCTTATACTCAATCAAACTCTTATTTTTCTCGTTTTAGATCTTAAACCTCTTTTACAGAAAGAGTAGTATTATTTATACTCACACTTTTTGAGATACTGTGCCGATACACTTTCATCTATCATTGGATGAGATATGGGTCTCAAACTAAATGGGGCTCACATCCATCCCATGATAAATAGGGGTGTGTTGATACGATATCCTACAAATAATGAATACATATAACATTTCTCTTACAAAAATGAAGGAAACAACACAAATAGAATGAAATTGACTGGTAAATATTGCACCGAGAGTTTATCATTCTTGCTCAAAACACAAAGGTATCAATTTAATCTGGTGATGTTGGTTGTGTACTTTAATAGATGAGGTTTTCTTTAGCTACAATTCAGGCCCAATTACACATGATATCATGTTCGTTTTTAACTTCTTTTGAAGACCAGAAAGAGCGTATTCTTTCCCCTTTTTTTTGAATAAAAAAAATAAAAATTAATCGGAAGGTTAGTTACATTTTGTTATTTCTAGTATTTTCTGACATCAACATATACGTTAAAATTTTACATTACATGACGTGACGCCTCATACATGATAAGTCTATTCTTTTATATTTTTCTACCGAAAATATGAATACAACCAACTTGATCACAGGGTTAGTTACATCGTGATGTTTCTAATAATTTTATTAACTCAAGATTCGTTAATACTTTGTATTACATGACGTGACATCTCATGCATGATAAGTCCATTCTTTCCTTCTTCTTTTTTAACACTAAAAAATATAAATAACAGTTAAAACTTAATATTTTACATTACCAGATATATAAAAATTAAAAAGAAGGAATATTTTAGTGTAATGTCGCATACATGGTCATATTTGGACATGTATTCCTTTTCATCTTTTGTGTACAAAGCTTATACATTGTGGAAAAAGGAAGAACAAAGGAGATAACTTGGTGAAAATTCAAAAGAAAAAAGAAAAGAGAGTAGCACAGATGATTTACACAAACCTTTCTAACTTTAATTTATTCAAATAAGTCTTTGCATATCAATTCTTTGATTTGAATAGCAAAGAAATAATGACGCGTTGATAATGAAAGCATTCATTCATGTTTCTTCTAACATGACAAAATAATTTGGTATTTGAACGCTTGACAATCAGACATTCATAACTGAAAGAGAAAAAAAGTGAAGTATATCCATACACTGAAACACCTTCGCTGTAGAATTTGGCTTCACGTACAGTAATGTTATTCACCATATATTATTCATTTACTTTTATTTGTGTGAGACTTTCATGCACCAATTACGTGAAACTGTTCAAGAATTTTTTTTTTCACTCTTGGATTCTTTCTTGAATATCATCATGTGACTGAGGGGAAAGACAAATAAAATAAAAAAGTTGAAGTGAGAAAAGACTGAAGTATTTTTTTTAACATACAGGTCCTATAATTATTGTCCCAGGTTAATGTTGTTTTAACAACACATCTGAAATTATTATTATCCTTAGCCTCACACTCTAAGCGCATACTTGTTTCAACATGTTTAGTAGCAAAAGTATGTTGCTGTAGTGTATGCATGTCATTGAGCATTATGGCCTTTTAAGTGTGTGCATTCTTGCTCTCCTCTTACAAAATAGTTCGGGGCAATGCGACAATGGTAATAAAAAAACTCAATAATATGAATTAGAGATAACTGAGGTGTAAGAATCAAATTACTAAGATCTTTTATTCAATATTTTTGTAATTCAGAAAAAAGAAATAGAATGATAGGCAACAACTCTACAGGAATAGCCAATGGCGCAAATACTACAATTTGTTAAGCAAAAAGATGTTCTAAATTTAGTTCTATCTATTTAGTTTTTGACAAATATATATAGGATATGACCTTTTTCAGTCTTATAAAATTAGATGTATGGCTTTAAATTGTAGTTACAGTTGCGCTGCAATACAGTTACAGAGCTCATCGCAACAATAATATTACGGCTGCAATTACAATTGTGAACTGTAATTTAAAATCATGGATACTAATAGACCCTACAATTTCATTTCATGTGGGTAGCAACATTTTCGCTTCAGAGATAATTTGATACATATTATATTTGACTCTGATTGGATAGAAAGAAATTAAAACATATGTTGCACCCCATTTCAACCCCAAATAACCAAAACCAATGAATTTGTTGATACAAGAATATTCAACTCTTATTCATTGCAAGAAATGACAATAAACAACTGACGAAAGAATATAATGAATCAACTAAATATGCATCTTCAAGCTGTAGCAAAAGGCTTAGTAAATTATGATTAGAAATTGATCAAAACTTCCTAGTAGTGTTCTGTCACAGGCAGTTAGCAACATTAACATACAGTACTAGTTTTCTATGATGAATAATCTGCACAAACATAGAAATCAAAACTAGTACAAATTCTGCATCATGAGAACAATATTGAACATCACTAGTATTAGTGTCCTTATTAATTTCCAGCTACTTTAGCACCTTTGGTGCTCTATGAGATGCTCCACCTTCTTCTCCCACCATCTAGAACCTTCTTCAATTCTTGAGGCTTACAAGGGACAGAAAGAGCTCCTGTCTGTCTAAATCCAAACTCTTCTTGAGCTTGGTCCAGCAGAACCACGAATAAAGGATCATTCAAATATTCCAACTCAACAATGAACCTTTGGGTTTCTCCACCCTTCACTGCAAGAACAGCAAAGTACCCTTCCCTAACATCATCTGGCACCAGATTGTTCTCATTTTTGAAGTGGCTGAGTGCAGCCCTTCTAAGACCCTTTTGCACCCTCCCAACAAAGGTCCTAAGCATCTTGAAGTTTTTGTGCTAATTTCTTCTTCCAAATAGGACAATGAAAAAGTGAACTTGGAACTTTTTGAATGATGAGCTTGAGGGCTATGTGCTGAGTTAAGGGCTATTTATACTAAAACATGCAGAAATACACAATAAAATTTCTTTGTTCTAAGAAGGAAGCGACACTAGCTGGTGGCAAGTGGGTGTGTCACTGATGTGTCAATTTCTTCGTTCCCCTACGCGCTAAGCAATTTATGGGAGGGCCAGGAATTTGTTGTATAGTTACCGTATATACTATAGAGAAATGTTTTCTTAACCTGACGTGTAATATGATAATTAATAATAAATAATAATTTGTTTTGCTAGTAAGATAATTGAAATACTCAGCTCTGAACACATAGTTATACATAATTTTTCATATACGTCCAGTAGTAATATTACTAAAGACTATTTATTTATACATAATTTCTTGTAAGTCAAAATAAGTTCACAATCTTATGGAATCTCTCAATAAGTTACGGGAGGTCACGAGTTCGACTTTCATTCCTATCTCCTAATATATTAGCTAAAAAAAAAAGAATGTGTCTATGCAAAACTATATATATTTTGGCCTGTTCAATGTAATTGAAGCCGTTGAATATATATATGTGTTTTATTAGACACTATCTTCTATTATATATTGCTATATAATTATCAATATAACGTGTTTAAAAATTGGAAGCAAAATTCAAAATTATTTTTTTCACAGTTTTACCCATTTGTGGTTGATTTAGTGACCGATAAATTACCATAAATTTAACGATTCAATTCCCCAAAATGGGAAGATCCACATTTGCGACCGAATTTTGCCCAAATGGGAAGTACCACATTTGCGACAGAAAAATCGCTCACAAAAAAGTCAACAATGAGCTTTCGATGGTTGCCAGTTTTCGGTTGCAAATGCAGCTGCTAATTTTTGTGACCGAAAATAACTTTGCCACCAAAGGAATTGCATCCAACTATGAATTGATTGCAAAATTGGTCGCAAATGGTAGTTGCAATTGATTTCCACTTATTATCGACAGAAAAATCGGTGGCAAATGGTCAATTTTCTTGTAGAATACTATAAGGTATATATATTATTACTTACAAGAAATTTATGTCTCAAAAAATGCTTATATTTAGATACACTAAAAAGTGCTGCTTTCAATATAGTTGATGTTATACTTTTTTAAGTTAAGACATAAACTTTTTAAAGAGTTGTTATATCATATATGACAAATTGTCAAAGGTAATATTTTTTAATAAAAGGGTATATTTTTAAGCTCATGCATCATTTTTTATAGAATTGTTATAGCAAGTGTAGTCAATTATTTAAGATAATACTTTTGAGTAGAGAAGATGACATTTTTTATATATCAAGGGAAAAATATTGTTTATATGTATAAAAAATAACACTTTTTATATATTTTAAAAAATAAGTATTGTTTTAGGAAAGTTAATATGCACTTTAGTCCCTGACATTTCACGCGTAAGTCATTTTAGTCCCTCACTTTTAAAATGAATCAATTTGGTTCCTCACATTTATAACTGTGAATTAATTTAGTCCCTCGCATTTTAAAAATGAATCAATTTAGTTCCTTATATTTATAATTGTGAATCAATTTGGAAAACTATATATTTTTTAGTCCCTCATTTCTTTAGGAAGTGTTGTCTGATGCAATCCAACGATATATATGGTTTTCTGCACTCTGCTAAAGTGAAGGGTTCTTCTAACGGACAGATTCTTTTTGACCTAAATGATTATTGATTATCTTTTTGATAATTAGTTGAGATTAAGGACATATATTTCTGTGCATGATTTTGATTGATTTGAATGTCCATGAAACAAAGTTCTAAACTGTGTGCAAAGTTTTCCTATCGCAAACCTTGGTAGGTAGGATTTTAATTTCATGATTTGGAAGAGATGTCTGGAGAGGACAAAGTAGCGGTTTTTACAGTGTCGGCAGGAACTATATAAAGTTGAACTGCTCATAGTTTTTATTAGCAGTTTTTGTTCTCAAGGCATTTTTATTATACTCATCTACATTGTGTTTATTCCCCCGAGAAATTCGGCAATAGAGTTTTATTATATCTTGCCTTATCTGTGTTGAAGTTGTGTGTGTTTTTCCATCTTCTCTCTCAACTAGTGTCTGGAAATAAATGAAACTAAGGACACATTTTATTTCTTCTTTAAAGCAAATTACGTCATTCAATTAATTTATCAAAAATGTGTCTGTTCATAAAGTGTTTATGGTGCCCTTTTTTACTGAATATTTGTGTACCTTCTAATTAAAATGTTGTTTAATTTGTCTTCTGGTTCATTGTCATCTTTCTTCTTTTGCATCTTAATTCCCATATCACTGAGCTTAGTTGTACCGTGGTATATAAAATATACAAGCATTAACTATTTATGGGGCTAGAGTTATATTATATTTTTAACCCAATGTTACTTGAAATTGACTACAACTTTGATTCTTATCATGCCGCTGACAAAATTTGAAAAATCCGCTCTATCAATATCAGGTTTGACATATAACTGCAAATTGCAATAGATGACAATATTATGTATACGTGGAGAATTGAATATCACAAATCAACCATGCAGATAAGATCAGGGCAAGCAATATATATATTGCCGTGTGATGCTTCATGAATTGTAACCATCATTGTTCGCCTCAATTCAGCTTGGAGATCGCCGTGGTATTGGTATGTATATATATATATGTGTGTGTGTGTTTTATTATTTTTACTAGTTCTCATTATCAAGAATAGTGAAATGACCGCAATCGCAATTTAATACTATGCATGTAAGAGTGGTATATATCGATAGCATGTTTATGCACTCTAGTTATAATCAAACTACTGGTTAAATCGTTAAAGCAATATAACGTTCGAAAACATGGTAGACATAGGAAAGAAGATTGAGAGACTAAGACTGAGAGAAGATCATATACTGAGATTTATTGAATCTTAAAAGGTTGTGTACTTTATGTTGGGATCAGTGGCCAGGAAGCCCAAAATAAACAGATATTTCAACTAATGAGTTAAACAAGAAAACCCACTATAGCAGACCTAACACCATATCTTAAATTCTTGAGATAATGTGTTTAATGTGTCTTCATGACCTTTGTATAGAGAAGCTCCAAGGTCAACTATGAAGCAAGCAATTGTATCTCTATCCTTCTATACAGTGTTTTAAATTGCGGTTGCGGTCGCGGATGCGGTCGTGGTTGCGGTTGTTCTTGATTGATAATCGCGGCGTCGCGACGCTGCGTGTTGCGGCTAATGCGGTGTGAAATTTTTTTTTGCAACTTGAAAAAGAACCATTGCGGCTTTGCGGCCGTCTGCCGTCGGTCACGATCGGTCCATTGCGGTTACGTTGCGGTCAACGGGTGTGAAAATGCATCACACCGCGATTGCGGTTGCGACGCGAATCGCATATTGCTAGCATCACGTGATGCGGTCCGCAATTTAAAACCCTGCTTCTATATCATATTTGTGAAGCAACTTGTGAGATTATCTTATGAAGCAAAAAAGAACAAATTATCCAAGAGCATTAATTAAGAAGCAACAACCACAATAAATAACTCATGCATGGAATAACAAGTGAAGAAAGTAAATGCAATTGATATTGTAAATTGCCTGAATAAACAATTCTTCTCGCTGCAGTGAAACTTTGGCCACAATATCATATACAAGCAGTATGCAGAAAAGCTTAAGCGCAAATATGTCTTCATTCGAAGTAAAAAGATTATTATATTTAGAAACTATACTCTTTCCACCAATTCTTGTGTTTTGATTGTTAATATCAGGCTCATTTGTTGAGTCTCGTTTTCATTTTCCGATGTAATGTTGAATACTTGATGTTCTTTTCAACTCCTCTCTTACATAGTTAAACACTTTATTAATTATCGAAAAAAAAAAATTAGACAAACGAAAAAGGAGTCACTGAAGTCTTTCCTGGATCAATGTATATACAGTCACATGCTTGTCTCCAGGCCCCTACCTGACGACTTCCCATACGTGTAATCAAAGTTTTCTGCCGTACCTCATTCACATTTGCACTGTTGCAGACAATGATGATTAGCAAATAATCATACGGTTAACTACAAGCAGAAAAAAAGGAGGGCAACAATCATAATGCACGCGGCAAATTAAAGCTTCCCTGCCTAGGGATTTTGTTGTTATCAGCATATGGCTTAAGATATTCATACTCTCCAAGAACCGTGTTCAAAACCAAAACAAATGTTACTTCATCAATTTCATTTGAAACTTTGCACTCTTGCTTTATTTCATGAACACTCAAATCAATCAAAACCTTATATTGATGAGTCCTTAATCACCACAAGTTATGGAAAAAGGCCAAAAAAATCTAGCTATCAGAAACGTTGATTTCTGCAGAAAACGAAAAAGTTGGATATTGTATTAGTCAACCATATTATATAAAAGATTAGGATAGAGACAACAGATTCTAGGCCCTCCCTCAAAGATAGGAGTTGCTTCCCTAATGGGAAGGAAGTAATTGACCTGTCAAATAATAGCAATGAATGTATGACTAGCTAAACCCACTTAGCTTGCACGTGTAGATCCACATCTAGATTCCAGAAATCATGAGTGTTACCAATATTTGATTTATTTGAGTAGTTCAACATTTGTTCCCTTATCTAAGCCATTAATATCTTGTTTATGAGTACTCTTGTGAATGAAAATAACTAGTGTTAAAAGAGTTATATCTTCACATCAAGTTGAACTGTTTTGAACCAAATTAGTTAAAAATTAAAACACAACGAACTCCAAATATTAATACCTGATAGTTTAGACAGAAGTATATAAAAGAAATTATTACTTGTGTGCTTTTGCATGTTCCTGGTATAAATGGCCAAATTCTTCATGTAGATAGCCCAAGCTTTGGATTCAGAAGCTTTCAAGTTCACTAAAATTCACTATATTCTATTTCAAGAAGAAGAGACGAGCACATAATTATTTCAAGATGCTTCTTTTGTTGGGAGTATACAAAAGGGGCTCTCAGTACTCTTTGTACCAAGAAGGCCTGCTGCAGCACTCAGCTACTTCAATGAAGATCAAGCCACAACAACAGCAGTGCCACATGATGTTATGGAAGGATATTTCCTATGGTTAAGAACAACTATACTAATAAGATTTGTAGCCACTGCTAGAGATACTAATCGTACCATATTCGCTTTGGTCAATTTATTGTCACTTCTCTTGCCATTAATTAATTAATAAACAAAAGTTAAATGTCATTGCATCAAAAACTCATTTGGTGACACTTCAGTGGGGAAGGATTGGAATTACAACATGCATGTTCCCAAATTCTTTCTATATATCCAAACAGTTAGTTCTCCGGAGCTATGTCTGAGTTCTTGCATATGTGGTTGTATCATATGCAGTGATCAACTATTCATGTTGTTAGTGTTTTCATAAGCAGATTTTTACCTACTATTCAACTTTTGTCCTTCTTTTACAATGTTTCAGTAAGTTTAAGTTTTGAAGAGAAACGGAGAGGAATAGAGGGCTTATTCTCTTGTAGTATAAAATTTTAAAATTTTATAGGAAAGGAGGTTAACCTTCTAAGATTAGGACAATGCCATAAAGCTCATTAAAAACCCATAGCATCAATTACAGATAACTACTGTGTAAGAATTAGTGTCAAGAACCAAGATCTTTTATTCAATGTGTAATAAATAAATAAAGAAAAAAATAAAGTAGTAGGGTAGGCAATAAATTTACAGGGATGGTTGCCAATGGCACCGTTTCCTACAATACTTGCAAGGGATGTCGTAAATTTGTTTTTATGTATTTAGTTGGTGACAACTATAGACTAGGATCCTTTCCGAGTATTATGAACTAAGATGCTAGTAAAGGCAGCAATTTTAAAACTATTTCTAGATAATAAAAAATTGCTTCATAATTCCGGAGTAAAAAAGATTTCTTACTCCATAAAACAATTTCCACCTTTCATGTTTTCCTCCTTTCCTTTCCTCTCTCATTCTCCTAATCAAAAGCAACGGTTAAGATACACAATCAAGGAAATATGAAGGTCTGACTTATAGATAATTTGATACATTTGACTCTGATTTGATAGAATTAAAGAATTCAAAACATATGTTGCACCAACTTTTCAACCCAAATTAATGGTCTAAACTCTAAGCTCTAAACTCTAAAACAGAGAAATAGTTGATATAATAACAACCTTGAACTTTTATTCATTGCAAGAAGCAACAAAATACAACAGACTAAAAAGTATATAACGAAGTATCCTAGATGTACATCTTCATGCTTCCTATAGTAGTTTTCTATCATTGGAAGTTGGTAACATCATCACAGAGTAGTACACTAGTACTATAGTGTCCCATATTTATAGCTAGCACCTTTGGTGCTCTATGAGATGCTCCACCTTCTTCTTCTCCCACCAGCACCATCTAGAATCTTCTCCAATTCTTGTGGCCTACAAGGGACAGAGATAGCTCCCTTCTGTCTCAAACCAAACTCTTCCTGAGCTTGGTCCAGCAGTACCATGAATGAAGGATCATTCAAGTATTCCAACTCAACAATGAACCTTTTGGTTTCTCCACCCTGCACTGCAAGAACAGCAAAGTACCCTTCCCTAACATCATCTGGCACCACATTGGTTTCATGGAAGTAGCTGAATGCAGCCCTTCTAAGACCCTTTTGCATCCTCACAACAAAGGACCTAAACATCTTTGAAGTTTGTGTGCTAATTTCTTTCTTGCTAATAGGATATATGTGAATAAGTGAACTTAGAAGTTTTTGTATGAGCTTGAGGAGTTTGTGCGGAGTTAAAGGCTATTTATACTGAGAACAAGAAGAAGTGCACACCAGATTTCTTAACTCTATGAAAAGGAAGCCACTACCGAGTGGCAAGTTGGTGTCTCACTGATGGGTCAATTACTCAATTCCTATCCTTACCATACGCGCTATGCAATTTGAGGGAGGGCCAATAATTTGCTGGTGTGTCAGTTACAGTATACAGAAATATAATATCATTTTTTAGGATAGGTTTCAGACACAACTTTAGAATTTTGGTTTAGATATCATATATAAAAAACTATAGGGCGTAGCTAGTAAATTTAATAAGAATGAATCAATGTGAGAAATCTTTTTGTTGATTATATTTTTCTAGGAAATCATTGAAATCTCCTGTTATAAGACACAATTTCATATTTATAGTATAACTAGATTTACTAATAGCATAAGTGGAAATCCCACGTATTTATATATGATTCTTTATTATGTGTCAAAACTCATCAAAATGTGTATTTACAAAACCTATGTTCAAATAAAAGTAATTTATTGTATATTTTATGGTGCTGTCTAATGCAATATCTAACAATATGGGTTACTTACTGCATTCTGATATTAAGTGATGGGTTCTTCTAACAGACAGATTTTTAGGCCTAAGTGAATTTTATATTTTTTTCTTCTTCTTTGATATATATTAGTAACATTGTGAATAATGAGTCGTCTTTATGTGCTTGATTTGATTGATTTGAATGTTCATGAAACAAAACATCTAAACTGAGTGCAAAAAGTTTGTTACCGCAAAACCTGGTGGGCAGGATTTTTTATTTCATGATTTGCAAGGGATGTCTAGAGAGGACTAAGTGACGGTTTTATCATAATTCAGTGTCGGCAGGACTTATCATGTTCAACAGTTCATATTTTTTAGTACTAGTTTTAGTTCTTGATGCTGGTTTTTCCACAAAGTAACTATTTGTTATTTGTAGTCCTAATAAATGAAATGGTAGGGACACGGTTTTTATTTCTTATTTAAAAGAAAATACTTGATTCAATTCATAAGAAAATCTTGTTCCAAGTGTTCATAGTACTTTCTCCCCACTAATCTTCCATATTACTGAATTATTTTCATTCTATATCATGAAATATCTCTACCAAAATATTAAACTAAAATATAGAGTCACACGAGTGATTTTATATTTAACACTCATATAAATGCCTCTTTTTTCGACTTGTAAAATGAACACTTTATCAGAACGAGAGATAATAAAAATTGCTCCCCTAATTATTGGTCAAAGTGGCTTTAATATTATGTTATAAAATTATCCCTCAAAAACTTAAGTTGACAAGTAGCATCACATGAATTATTTTATATCTAACAGGAAATACTTTCTAGTTGAATTGGTTCTTAATTTGTCATAGAATTCTATCGTACGGGAAGATTTTAATTTTGCATTTTTGACCAGATGATGTTTATCTCATATACCATCCACAAAATTTGAAAAATCCGCTCCATCAGTATCAGGTGTTGACATAAGTGTATAACTGCCAATTTCAATAGATGATCATATATATATGTGGAGGATTGTATATCACAAATTAAACGATGCAGATAAGATCAAAATCCCAGTTTGTCGGGCAAGCAATACATATTGCCGTGTGATGCTTCAAGAATTGTAACTGTCATTACTCATTGTCCTCCGCAATTCAGCTTGGATATCGCCGTGGTAGTGGTAGTGGTGGTGTTATTATTTATTAGTTCTCATTGTCAAGAACAGTGCAATGTTTTTGAAATCGGGTTGCAGCAAAACTCTTTGATTATCTGTATGGGGAATAGGGGGCATGGAAATTAGCTAGCTAGTGACTGCAATAGTGCACAACTGAATACATTGGCCCATGTAATGATGTTTAACGAAATGCAGCTCTCATTAGCACATGTTTGCACTCTAATAATAATAAAACCACAGCTTTAGAGCAATATACATTGTAGATAGGAAAGAAAATGGAAAGATTAGTGACGAAAGAAGATGGAAAACTCTCAAGGTAACTAGGCTAAGTGGCTAGCTATGTAAAAAGGGTGGCCCAATGCAGACTTACCCTTGTTTTGTAAAAAGACTATTTTTAGAATTTGAACCTGTGACTTCCAGATCACAAGACAACAATCTTATCATTGCACTGAGGCTCACCCTCTTAACTAGGCTAACTATGTATTTATAATCAATTAATTATTATATTACATGATCTCTATCTTTCTATCATGTTTTATGAAGCTATTTGTGAGAGTATACTGGATAAACCCTGCAAATATCTGTTTCCCCTTCATATGTGTCCTAGTTATATATGCAAAAAATTGAAGTTATTATTATATCTTGCAGATTGGTTATGCTTTGGGGAGTTAAGCTAACTGCTGACATATAGCTGCTAGTGAGCAATTGCACCATCTATTATTTGTCATGAAGTAAAAACACTGCAATATATCTCAACATATTGTGTTTAGATACACTTATAATAAATTTGATAGAACCAAAAATAGTGTATTTTAAAAAAAGCCGATGAGATTCATTTTTATTATGAGTGTATCCCATCTTAATTGCCGTACATGTGAGAATCTAGCTGTCATGGTAACCTAGGTCATACTTGCAACGATTATGACCACAATTGTAACTGTTCATGTACTGGTAAATAAACAGCGTCTACTCACACAGGACCTAGTTATATATCAATTTTTTTTTTTTTATTAGAAGTTTGAAATTAGCACTGCGAGACCATAACAATAATCTACTAGCACTAACGTGAGACAAAACACGAGAGAAAAGTCAGATTCTTGTGTGTGGTTCCCACTCTCCGACATAATGTACAGCAGCGCAGCTCTCATCTCCCAACCCGCAATAATTAATTGCTGAGGCCATGGTGCCATACTCTTTCTTAGCTTAGTCTCAACTGAATGATGAATCAGTTCATTAATTTGTATGGTTCAACAAATTAAACCTCTTCAATTCTACAAATGTCATATTCATAACACACGTTCTTTTTTGTTACATGCTTTAACTTTATGGGAGCTTTAGCCTAGCCAAGATACGTCTACGGAGCCATGAGCAATTACAAGAATATTGTCAATCAAGGTGTCTTTTTATAAAAACATCCGTATTTAGGATTCCTAAACCACCCTTATGGTGCTCAAGGTGCTAGTCGGTATCGAGATTCGTGTGATGCTGGGTTTCGCTTTACATGTCTTGAGTATGATGTTTTTTGCATTTTGGATCTCGTGTGATGCACATTTTCAAACATTTCACTTTTTGGGTGCGGTTTTGAACTGTGAAATTTTGTAGTTTTGAGTTTTCATAGAGAACTTGATTCACTTGGTTTACTCCTTCAGCCCTTTGAGAGTTTGAGCCTTTTATAATTATCAGAAGAAAAAGATTGAAATTCACTTATTATTATTATTTCTCTACAAGATTTGAACTCCAGACATTAGTTAAAGACAATAATATTGAACCGCTTAAATGATAAATCTATCAAGCGGCAGTAATCAAGGTGTCTATTTGAATCGATATAATTATTAAGTAATTAAAATCAACAAATATTTTTCCAAGTTCATGCCAATTGAAGAAAATGGGGAAAAATCTAACAAACAAAAAAATCTGCAAACACGTCTACATGCTGCTTCAAAAGGGCCTATGAATGGAAACCCATGGACAATAAAACCAGCCGGTCTAACTGGGTTAACCGGGAATCAATAACTTGGCCGATTTGGTTAAGCTCCTAAATTGGAGGAGTTCAAAATCGGAGAAAATCAATGAACTGGACTAGTTTGGTTGATTTAGAACTTTTGAATTTTTTTTAAAAGTTTAACTATTGATATCTTGTGATAACCATGGAGCAAAAACGAAAAAAATAGATTCAAATAAGGACACTAACAAAAAATAGCTGGGTTATTTTTCTTCTCTCCACAATAATATTCACAAGCTATTCACCATAAACCTCGCTAATCACTAACAAATATTATTTTCAAATACCTTGTGACTGTATTGTGAGGTTAAGATTTGAGAAATTTTATATGAATTATATTTATTTTTATAGACCTATGAATATATATGTGTGTGTGTGTTTTGTGTTGATTATGTTAATGTTAATGATTTAATATATTTTTTATATCTTGATTAATTTTATATATATATATATATATATATTCCGATTGAATCTTGACTGAATCGGTTTGATCTCTAAATATTTAAATCAGTACATTGATCGATTTGATACTTGGTTCAATTTTCTCTTTCTTGTGGAAGCCTAAAGTGCCTTCTCCATATATCCCTCGCACTCTCATCCCCTTTATAAATCTATAACCTTCTCTAGTTCTTGAGGGTGGCAGGGAATCACCAGAGCCCCGTTCTGTTTGAAGCCATACTCTTTTCTTGCCAGCTCCAACAGTCTCAAAAATGCAGGGTCAGTCAAATAGTATAACTCAACAATAAACCTTCAGGTTTCTTCACCCTTTTTAGCAACAACTGCAAAACGCCCTTCCATAACATCATCTGGAACCTTCGTTGCTGCGTACAGTGAATCTTCACTGAAGTAGCTGAGTGTGGTGATCTCTTGCGAGTAAACATTGAGAGACCACCATGTATCTTGCCAAAGAAAGACCTAAATTCTAAACCAAAGAAACAGTTGATATATTAACAATATTGAACTTTTATTCATTGCAAGAACCAACAAAATATAACATACTAAAAAGAATATAACGAAATATTCTAAATAATATATATCTTCAAGCTTCCTATAGTAGTTTTCTGCCATAGGAAGTTGGGAACATCATCACAAAGTAGTACTATAGTGTCCCATGTAGCTAGCATGCACCTTTGGTGCTCTATGAGATGCTCCACCTTCTTCTTCTCCCACCAGTACCATCTAGAATATTCTCCAATTCTTGAGGCCTACAAGGGACAGAGAGAGCTCCCTTCTGTCTCAAACCAAACTCTTCCTGAGCTTGGTCCAGCAGTACCATGAATCAGGGTTTTAAATTGCGGACCGCATCACGTGATGCGGCCGCAATATTGCGGTTGCGGTCCGCAGCGCAACCGCATCGGACCGCAATCGCGGTGTGATGCATTTTCACACCCGTTGACCGCAACGTAACCGCAATGGGACTGCATCAGGACCGCGTCGGGCCGACGGGCCGCAAAGCCGCAATGTGTTCTTTTTTCAAGTTGCAAATGCGCAAAAATTTCACACCGCATTAGCCGCAACACGCGTCGCGACGGCCGCATTATCCGCAACCGCAACAACCGCAACCACGACCGCATCCGCGACCACAACCGCAATTTAAAACACTGCCATGAATGAAGGATCATTCAAGTATTCCAACTCAACAATGAACCTTTTGGTTTCTCCACCCTTCACTGCAAGTACAGCAAAGTACCCTTCCCTAACATCATCTCGCACCACATTGTTCTCATTGAAGTAGCTGAATGCAGCCCTTCTAAGACCCTTTTGCATCCTCACAACAAAGGACCTAAACATCTTTGAAGTTTTTGTGCTAATTTCTTTCTTGCTAATAGGATATATGTGAATAAGTGAACTTAGAAGTTTTTGTATGAGCTTGAGGAGTTTGTGCTGGGTTAAAGGCTATTTATACTGAGAACATGAAGAAGTGCACACGACAATTCTTAACTCTATGAAAAGGAAGCCACTACCGAGTGGCAAGTTGGTGTCTCACTGATTGGTCAATTACTCAATTCCTATCCTTACCATACGCGGTATGCAATTTGAGGGAGGGCCAATAATTTTCTGTCAATGTGTCAGTGCGTCCGTACAGTATACAGAAATGTCATTTTTTAGGATAGGTTTTAGACACTACTTTAGAAATTTGGTGTAGACATATCATATATCAATAACCATAGGGTGTAGTAAATATAGTAAGCATGACTCTTATATTTCTCTTGGAAATCAATTGGAATCTCCTGTTATAACACAATGTCATATTTGTATTTACTAATAACATAAGTGGGAGTCCCACTTATTTATATATGATTCTTTACGCAAAACTCAAAATGTGCGTATTTACAAAACCTATTTTCAAATAAAACTAATTTATTATATATTTTATGGTGCTGTCTAATACAATATCTAATAAGGGAAATATTATTTTAATCGCTTACGTCTTGAACACCGTGTCAACACCCAATATATCCCCTTTAAATTTTGTGTAATCCTTACTTAAAAATATAAACTTTAATTTTTTTTATTTTTATATTTGATTGGGTGTCTATGGACATCTATTTTTTAGATGTTTAAATATCATCACCCATCTAACAATATGGTTTTCTGCATTCTGCTAAAGTGAAGGGTTCCTCTAACAGAGATTTTTTTGGCCTAAATGAATTATATTTTTTTTTTTATTCTTTGTGAGTGTGTGTGTATATATTATTGTAGCATTGTGGATAATGAGTCATCTTTCTGTGGACGAGTTGATTGATTTGAATCTCCATGCAACAAAACATCTAAACCGAGTGCAAAAAGTTTGTTATCACAAAACCCGTTAGGTAGGTTTTTATTTAAAGATTTGCGAGGGATGCTAGAGAAGACTTGGTAGCGGTTTTTTCATAATTCATAGTGTTGGCAGGAAGCACATCATGTTAACTGTTCATATTTTTTAATTAGTAGTTTGAGTTCCTGATGCTGGTTTTCCAGCTAAGCAAATAAGTAGTACTTATAAATGAAATTATATTGACACGGATTTTATTTCTTATTTAAAGAAAAATAAGAATTTGTTTGGTTTGAATTTTTAATTTTTAATTTTCATTTTTAGTTTTTTAAATTTTATGAAGGAAATATTGAAAATTTTGAAAATTATAAATTTTAATTTTTAGTTTTCATTCCCAATTTTTAATATTTCTTTTATAAAATCCTAAAACTAAAAAATTGAAAACTGAAACCAAATAAGCCTTACGTACTTGATTAGACCTCATTCTTTTTTAGGGAAGGGAAAAATAAAATAAAATGAGGATACTTTGGTAATTTTGTTAGATAAGAAAAAAAAAAGATGAAGAGAAGGGGAGGTGGGTTTAAAACCACCAAAACACACCTCCTACCAAGTCTCTCATCCTTCTATATCTCTCTCTCTCTCTCTCTTCTTATCTTTTCATCTTCTCCTGTAGTCAACCCACAAACTCCAAATCTTGATGTCCATTAGCTTCCAAGACTTGAGGTAAGTCTCTAAAGCCAATCACTTTTTTTTTTTCACTATGCTGTATCTTAAAACTAGCAAGCTCTTAAAAATAGTAGATAGATATATGTTTGGTATTGTAAGTATAAACCTAGTAAGTTAGAAGCTTTAATGCTAATATATTGTAGTTAGTAGAGTCATGGTTGAATTGTTCTCTAATAGGCCCTTTAATTTGATTGATAAATTGTTTTGAAATAAACTATTTAAACTTATTAAAATGCTCATGTTTGCTAAATTTTGTTGATGTGAAGCGAGCTACTCCCTCTAGAGCTATCAAGAAGTGACCTAATTGATCTCTTTGTACTGTGAGTGACTATTTACACAATGACAGTATTTTAAATTACTTTTTATGGAAGAAACTAACGTATTAAATTTGATAAAATTTTATTCTGAGCTACTTGGATTATTTAGTTAGTTATTTTGATTAGTTGATTTTCTTGACCATGATGGTTATGAAGTATGACTTGATGATTTGGTTGAAATTATTGCTAACTCTCTTTGTTGATTTTATAATACCATAATTTTGCTCTATGTTATTTCAATTTGCATTGGAAAAATTTGTGATATTTGATACTTGTAAGGTTAGATTAATATGAAGATTGAATCTTGGATTTGTAAATTGTGTTTAATAAAACTTCTTAAAGAAAATCATAATGGGTTCTAAGTTTGAACTATCGTTAGTCATAGCGAAGATATATAATCACAATATCGTTTGTCGTAGCAAAAAAATATAATAATGTTACTACTAGCCATATAGCGAAGAGATATAATAGCAATACTGCTCGTCTTAACAAAAAGATATAACGGCAATATCGCTCGTCGAAATGAAGAGATATAACAGCATTACTGCTCATTTTAGCGAAGAGATGTAACAACCTATGTGCACATTTTTTTTTGTGAGATAAAATTGTGAAAGATTTGAGATATCATAAACCTTGTGATTTATGGTTTGAGATTTCTCCCCAAATAAAATTAGTGCTTCTTATATAACTTTCATGAGTATTTGAGTATTTACTGATGAAGTTGATTTTTAGTGAGAATGAGGAATTGGTGAAAATAATGAGAAAGTATATTTAGTAACTACTTTTGAGATTATACTTAGAGATAAAATTTCGAAGAATATTTCTTTTAAAACTATGAAAGAAGTATATAAATTGTGAACTATTATTTTTATTAATGGCTTTTAGAAATTTGCATGATGTACTGGCTACTCTGTTTCATTTTAAATGCTTGTGCATTGATTGATTTCTACTTCTTGTCCACTTGTTTAGAATCTTCACTGGGTCTTTTTGACTCACCTCTTTTCTTTCCTTTAGATTTTTAGGTTGCTAAGTAGTAGGTTCCTAGGATTTGTTGTTTTACCTAGGAGATTTCTTTTTGGTAGGCATCCATTGTTAGTTAAGACTTTTTGGTTATTAACTCCAGTATTTTGTAGTTATAGAACATAGGTTGGACATTTCAATTTATATATATGAAGAAGAGTTTAAGTATGATCTTTTGTGATCACGATTATGGTTATGCTATGATGTAGAAAATTGTGCTAAAATATTGTCAACATGGCCGCAATTGCTACTGCGATGCGGTTGCATACTGCAATTTGAAACCATGTTGCATACATTGGTCCATGTAAGAATGATGTTTAACAAAATCAATGCATCTACGATTGCGTTCTAATAATAATCAAACAAACGCTTCACAGCAATATACCTTGGAAAACATTATGGATAGGAAAGAAAATGGAAATACTAGTGATACAGTTAGAAAACTCGCAAGGTAATTAGGTTAACTATGTAGTTATTTGAAGGTGTGACTTAGAGATAATTTGATACATTTGACTCTGATTGGATAGAATTAAAGAATTCAAAACATACGTTGCACGAACTTTCAACCCCAAATTAATGGTCTAAAATAACTCTAAAGTCTAAACCAAAGAAACAGTTGATATAAAAACAATATTGAACTTTTATTCATTGCAAGAAGCAACAAAATATAACCCTGAAAAGAATATAACAAAATATCCTTAAGATACATCTTCAAGCTTCCTATAGTAGTTTTCTATCATAGGAAAGTTGGGAATATCATCAGGGTTACATATAGTGTCCCATATATATAGCTAGCACCTTTGGTGCTCTATGAGATGCTCCACCTTCTTCTCCCACCAACTAGAATCTCCTGCAATTCTTGGGGCCTACAAGGGACAGAGAGAGCTCCCTTCTGTCTCAAACCAAACTCTTCCTGAGCTTGGTCCAGCAGTACCATGAATGAAGGATCATTCAAGTATTCCAACTCAACAATGAACCTTTTGGTTTCTCCACCCTTCACTGCAAGTACAGCAAAGTACCCTTTCCTAACATCATCTGGCACCACATTATTCTCATTGAAGTAGCTGAATGCAGCCCTTCTAAGACCTTTTTGCATCCTCACAACAAAGGACCTAAACATCTTTGAAGTTTTTGTGCTAATTTCTTTCTTGCTAATAGGATTATATGTGAATAAGTGGAACTTAGAAGTTTTTGAATGAGCTTGAGGAGTATGTACTAAGTTAAAGGCTATTTATACTGAGAACATGAAGAGTTCACACGAAATTTCTTAACTCTATGAAAAGGAAGCCACTACCGAGTAGCAAGTTGGTGTCTCACTGATTGGTCAGTTACGCAATTCCTATCCTTACCAAACGCGCTAACCAATTTGAGGGAGGGCCAATAATTTGCTGTCATGTGTCAGTGTGTCAGTTAAAGTATACAGAAATGTCATTTTTTGGGATGGTTTTTTGACATCACTTTAGAAATTTGGTGTAGATATCATATATCAATAACTATAGGGTGTAGCTGGTAAATATAGTAAGAATGACTCACCGTGAGAAATCTTTTTGTTGATTATATTTCTCTAGGAAATCAATTGAAATCTCCTGTTATAACACACAATTCCATATTTGTTATTGTATAAGTAGATTTACTAATAACATAAGTGGTATTCCTACTTATTTATCTATCATTCTTTATTAAGTATCTAAACTCATCAAAATGTGTATTTACAAAACCTACGTTCAAAAAAAATAATTTATTGTATCTTTTATGGTGCTGTTTAATACAATATCTAACAATATGGCTTTCTGCATTCTGCTAAAGTGATGGGTTCTTCCAGCAGACAGATTTTTTTGGCCTGAATGAATTTTATATTTTTTTCTTCGTTGATATATATATTAGTAACATTGTGAATAATGAGTCATCTTTCTGTGCATGATTTGATTGATTTGAATGTTCATGAAACAAAACATCTAAACGGAGTGCAAAAAGTTTGCTATCGCAAAACCTGTTTGGTAGGATTTTTTTATTTAATTTCATGATTTGTAAGGGATGTCTAGAGACTAAGTAACGGTTTTCTCATAATTCAGTGTCAGCAGGAAGTATATCAGGTTCAACTGTTCATAATTTTTATTAGTAGTTTTAATTTAGCTCCTTGATGCTGGTTTTTCAACAAAGTAACTGTTTTATTAGTAGCCCTTATAAATGAAATTGTAGGGACACGGTTTTTATTTCTTAATATCTTATTTAAATAAAGTTACTTGATTTAATTCATAACAAAATCTTGTTCCAAGTGTTTTATATATAGTACTTTCTCTCTACTAATCTTCTCATATTACAGAACTATTTTCGTGTTGTGTAATGAACTATTTCTTCTAAAAGTTTAAAATAAATGATAGAATCACATGAGTGATTTCACATATAACACTCGGCTTATGCAAATGTCTCTTTTTTTTTTTACTTGAAACATAAATAATTTTCTAGAATGAAAGATAATAAAGACTGTGATAGGTACCAAGCCATAGGATAAGGATGAATTATAGAATAGGAGTGTGTATTGAGAACAAACTGAAAGAAACAATGGTTGCTAGGTATTAGAGAGACCTAGCTACTCTCCCAAGCCCAATTCCAATTCCCAGATAATTCTCTCAATATCCCTCCCCTTACCTATATAGGCTATCTCTAACTAACTAGAGTATTCTCTCTCTGCCTAGGTGGCAGAGTTAGTTACAAAACCCTCACAATTAGTTAGAAAACCCTTACAATTATTACTAGATCTAACAATACTCCCCCCCTAAAAAATCACCTTGTCCTCAAGGTGATGTACATAAAGGAAAACAATAGTGCTGAAAAATAAAAGACTTCCTCCTGGGTCCCATATCTTGAGGAAGAAGGGAAGTGAGCTTGCATTGTTGAGTTGTCACCCTGGGTCCCAAGGATCTGATCCCATCCCAATCCCTAGGCTTTCTTGGTTTTTATTAATTAACAACAAATACTTTTCTTGTTCACCAATCATACTAGCCTCATGTTCCCCCATCTGCAGTGCTTGAATATTAGGAGTCTCCAAAGATATTATCATCTGCCGAAGTCTTTGTCCAGGCTGAATATAAGCAAAACCATGCTTGATTGTAGCCTCCATTTTATCCCCAATCAAAGCCCAAATCAGAATTCACCTTTGGTGAGCTTGTCAATGCAACAGAACCTCATTTTGGAATTTGATATACAGCGGTTGCACTAAGAAGCATTAAATTTCTCTTGATCCTGTCTGAAGCTCCCCACAAACCTCGATTACCTCTTCCATATTCTGTCACCATTTTGTTTAGCAATAGCACAACTAGTTTCTGAACCCTTTCCCCGAGACTTGATTCTTTCAGTTTCTTTCAAAAGGCCAAACAACAAGGGGTCCAAAGAGTACTTGCAACTGAAGTTGAAATGTTCAAGATCATGCTTAACGAATTCTAATTCTACTTCAATAACAGTAAACGAAATGACTATTGGGGCATAAAACTTTACCCCTTGCACATCTTGCTTGTCCCTCTCACCATTATATTCACTAACTAGATTTTTAGGTTCTTGATCCGTCACAAAGAACCTGATTTTTCTTGTTTCACAGAGTAGCATCGCTGAAAGACCTTTCAAGTGAAGGTGACATCGAACCTCTAACACTATTGCTCGATCTTGACTCTGTCTTCATGCTTTTTTGAAAAGCCAATAAGTGTCCTGGCAAGCTTCCAACAATGTCTCTAGTTGTAAGCATGACATGGTCACTTTACTGACACCCCTTTTACGCTCCGCTGTCCCAAGTAATAGCATCTTGAACCCTCCTAGCATTTTTCTTTTCGAGCATTTTCAATTCTCTCGTAATTAGGATTTGATGGAGTCAAGTGGAGGAATTCTTCCATCTTCTTTGGACAGATATGACACCAACTCCCAATGGTTGGGCCGAATGGCTTCAATTTTTGAGCCCAATCACTGAATATGCACATCGCTTGTGCTGCATCCCTTTGGGCTTACTTGCCATTAGTGTCACGAGTAAGTTCCTTTCTCCAAAGACTCTCATCCTCAATTTGGGCTCCTAATAATTGCATATCACCAAACCTTTCACAAGAACCCCAATTATTAGCTCCACTGATTTGGGCCTGGCCCATTAGGAGGCAAACTTGACCCGGTTCCTGCCTTGCCCTACTCGACACTCCTCTTTCTTCCTCCCCTCTCCTTGCTGACTGAATGAATTGGGACGGTAGCGGCACCTCCTTCGCCGTCGTCATCTCCCACGCCCGCCATATCACGGCGGTGACTTCGGCGCTAGCGGTCGTGGGTTGACCGAGAATCTCATAACTCGAAGCTCCTCCACCGGTGGATGCTCCTCTCCCATTTTCTCATTCACATCGCTGCCTGTGATGGTTCGCTTTCGCAGCCATCGCCGGCGGCTCCTCGTCGACGGTCACCGCAGCCTCGAGGACTCGATGACTCAGCGATTACGCCGGCTGAAGCGAGGCGCGCATGAGGGTTCAACGCTACAACATGTCTTCTCCATCGCCCCAGATGAAGCCGTCCGTGGCTTTGGCGGGGAATGGTGGGTCGACGTTCGCAAACACCAAGCTCCACATCCGTCGTCCTCCTCCCCCTTGAGCTTTTTCCGTCTAGCTTCGATTGTCGCCGCCATCTCTAGCCGCTCTTCCGCCGTCTTCGGTGCGCTTAGCCATCGACGCGGCGTCGCTCACTCCGGGCGCTTCCGTAATCATGCTCGGCCTGGCCTCGAGATCTCGCCCGGCGAGGCTTTGCTATCCTCAAAACTTCTCTAGCTTCCTCTCGGACCTCCATCGCCAGATCTGGTGGTTTTGGCTGCTCTGGCGGTGCTAATTTGGCCGATTGCTCCTGAGTTTGGCGGACTCTCTTTTGTTGCTCACATGCGGAACTCCATTGCTCATTCTCTCCGGCCTGGGCCTCGTCCTTCGAAGCTAGTGTCTCTCCCAGAGCTTCAATCCCTGATTCGATCTTCCCTTTGCTCTTTTCAATTTTCGTCACTGTGAAATTTGTCATTAATGTGACATCCTTCAGCTGTTCCTCTTCGTTTGCTACCTCCAGCTTTATTTCTCCCTCAAATTCATGTGCATCTTCACTGTCTCCCTTTTCCTCTCCTTCATGCTGCATGCTTTCAAAGAACACGCGAACATTAGGAGGCCAATCGGCCATGGCGGATCTCTTTCGTCTCCTCCACCACCAATCTTCATCACCCTCCCATACAGGTAGGCGACATCGTTTCGGTACCTATTTCGGCGAGCTTTGAATTTTCAGATTTTGCTCCATCCTCGCATCTGCTTCATCTTCTTCTCTGACTCGGACTCCACAAAGCAGAAGAAGAAGAACACGCGTGGTTTTTGGCACAGGGCTCCCAAGACCGGGAGCTCTGATACCATTTGATAGGTACCAAGCCATAGGATAAGGATGAATTATAGAATAGGAGTGTGTATTGAGAACAAACTGAAAGAAACAATGGTTGCTAGGTATTGGAGAGACCTAGCTACTCTCCCAAGCCCAATTCCAATTCCCAGATAATTCCCTCCATATCCCTCCCCTTACCTATATAGGCTATCTCTAACTAACTAGAGTATTCTCTCTCTGCCTAGGTGGCAGAGTTAGTTACAAAACCCTCACAATTAGTTAGAAAACCCTTACAATTATTACTAGATCTAACAGACTGCACTCCTAATTATTGATCAAGGTGGTTTTAATGTTATGTCATGAAATCATCTCTAGAAAGTTAAACTGATAATTAGATTCATACGAATGATTTTATATTTAACATTATACACTCTCTGGTTGATTCTTAATTTGTCATAGAATTCTATGGTATCAGAAGATTTTAATTATCTAATTTTGACCTTTTGTTAATCTCATACCATTCACAGAATTTGAAAAATCCGCTACATCGGTATCAGGTTCTACCAATTGCAATAGATGATCATATGTATACGTGGAGGATTGTATATCACAAATTAACCATGCAGATAAGATCAAAATCCCAGTTTGTAGGGTAAGCAATACATATTGCCGTGTGATGCTTCAAGAACTGTAACTGTCATTGCTCATTGTCCTCCCATTCAACTTGGATATCGCCGCGGTATTGGTAGTGGTGGTGCTATTATTTATTAGTTCTCATTATCAAGAACAGTGAAATATTGTTGAATGGGGTTGCAGCAAAACTCTTTGATTATCTATATGGGGAATATATGGAAACTAGCTAGTTAGTGACTGCAATAGTGCATAACTGCATACCATAGTTATAAATTGTGGTGGTGGTTACGGTTGAGTTGTTATGCAAAAAATTGTCGTAAAATGCTGTTAACACAGCTGCAATTGCTGCTACGATATGGTTACGGACTGCAATTTGAAACCATGCTGCATACATTGGCCCATGTAAGAATGGTGTTTAACAAAATCAATGCATCTCTAGCTTATATATATTTGCATTCTAATAATAATCAAACTACAGCTTCAATGCAATATATACCTTGGAAAACATTGCAGATAGGAAAGAAATGGAAAGACTAGTGACGAGAGAAGATAGAAAACTTTTAAGGTAACTAGGCTAACTATATATGTAGTTATAAATTAGTTATTATATTATATCTCTACCTTTCTATCATGTTTTATGAAGCTATTTGTGAGAGTATATATTGAATTAACCCTGAAAATATCTGTTTGCCCTTCACATGTGTCTCGCTATGCGAAAAAATTGAAGTTATTATCTCTTGCAGATTGGTCATGATTTGGGGAGTTAAGCTAACTGGTAACATATAGCTGCTAGCGAGCAATTGCACCATCTTATTAATTATTTGTCATGATGTAAAATCATTGCATAAATGCATAAATATATCTTAACTCCTCATGTTTGGATACACTTATGATAAATTTGATTGAGGCAAAAATAATGTATTTAAACAAAGTCGAAATCCTAGTGTATATTTTAACTTCCATACCCGTGAGAATCTAGCTGGCATGGTAACCTAGGCTATACGTGCAACAATTATGGCCAGAATTGTAATTGGTCAAGCATGGCACTGGTAAACAGACAGCATCTACTCACACAGGACCTACTTATATATCTATTTTTCATTTTTTTTTTTCAGGGTTTGAAATTAGAACTAGGAGACCATAACAATAATCTACTAGTACTACCGTGAGACAAAGCATGGGAGAAAAGTCGGATTCTTGTGTGTGGCTCCCAGTCTCTGACATCCTGTACATCAGGGCAGTTCTCATCTCCCACCCGCAATAATTAATTCCTGAGGCCATACACTTTCTTAGCTTAGTCTTAAATGAATGATGAATCAGTTCATTAATTTGTATGACTCAACAAATTAAACCTCTCCATTTCTACAAATGGCATATTCATAATATACGTTCTTTACAGGTGCTTTTGCCCAGCCAATTAGGTGCGTTTAAGGAGCCATGAGCAATTACAACAATATTGTCAATCAAGATGCTTTTTTATGAAAACATCCGTATTTCGGTTCCTAAACCACGGGTATGGGTCGGGGCTCCAAGTGCCACTCGACATTTTGAATCTCGTATATTGCACTTTTTTATTTTTTGCGACACGAGTTCATCATGTTTTAAACTATAACATCTTTTAGTTTTGAGTTTTCAGAGAGAGTTTAATGTATTTATTTGGTCATTGTTTTTAGATCTAAGAGATTGAGCCTCTTTATAACTATGGAGAGAAAAAATAGAAGATTAAAGTTCACTTAGTGTTAATTTTTTTAATTTACAAGATTTGAACTCCAGACTTAAAGACAACAAATATGGAACCACTTAAATTTCTCAAACATAAGTAATCAAGGTGGCTATTTGATTCTATATAATTATTAAGTAATTGAAATCAACAAAGTTCTTTCCAAGTTCATGTCAATTTAAGAAAATGGGGGCAAAGTCTACAAAGAACGCATTCTTCAAAGACATCTGCATGGTGCATCACAATGGCCGGTGAATGGAAACCTAATGTGCCTTTTCCATATACCCCTGGCACTCTCATCCCCTTGATACATCTAGAACCTTCTCTAGTTCTTGAGGGTGGCAGGGAATCTCCAAAGCCCCCTTCTGTTTGAAGCCAAACTCTTGTCTTGCAAGCTCCAACAGTCCCAAAAATGCAGGGTCAGTCAAATAGTGTAACTCAACGATAAACCTTTTGGTTTCTTCACCCTTTTTAGCAACAACTGCAAAATGCCCTTCCATAACATCATCTGGAACCTTTGTTGCTGTGTGTACTGAATCGTCATTGAAGTAGCCGCGTGCAGGTAGTGACCTCTTGCGAGTAAACATTGAGAGACCACCATGTATCTTGCCAAAGAAAGACCTAAGCATATTGAAATTTTTGTATCTTTTTCTTGATAGGGTTGATACAATGATTTTAGTACTTTAGATGAGCTTGCATTTTCATCATTGTGGAATGTGGATATTTATAATGACACGAGCTGCTTTATAATTGCAGGAATATTTTTTCAACGCGTATATTAGACACCACCTTGAGTACTTGAATATAAATGGCAATTTCAGTTACTTTATGTCTTTATGATGAACGGAATTGGTCATCTAACTAATAATACATGTGAACTCCTTCTACCGAATAGACCAATAAAATAACTAAAATCAAGTATTAGTTTATAATTCCCTCCCTTTCTACACAAATTTGCATGTGCCGCAATTATGGTTTTAACTTGCACTTGTGATTGCAATGTGATGCATAAAATTAAGGATAAATGCTATTGATACAGTCACAATTGTTGTTGTAATGTGGATGTGAAGAGGACTGTAACAGTAAGATTACAATTACAAATGCGATTACATACTATAATTTATTTATTTATTTGCCTTGATTTCCTAAATATTCATTGCCAAATAA
Source organism: Dalbergia cultrata (assembly GCA_031216105.1). Taxonomy (NCBI): domain Eukaryota; kingdom Viridiplantae; phylum Streptophyta; class Magnoliopsida; order Fabales; family Fabaceae; genus Dalbergia; species Dalbergia cultrata. The sequence continues at coordinate 52,111,655 of CM062351.1, read as the reverse complement.
CTAGGTGGGAGACTTATTTCTTGAAGTACGGTTAGACACTTAAATAGGAGCACCTCCCAACATTAATTTTTCTAAACACATAAATCCTAAATTAAGCTCAATCCCTAGACCTCATATATAAGGGACCTGAGCCCTTTCATATCCTCGAATCCCGGAATCAAATGCATCATATCGCAATTTCAAACCATGTCGGCATCTGAAATGTCTAATTATCTATACCAACGAATAATGTCTAAAACAGAGATTTATTTACCAATGAGATTACGGTAATAATAAAGTCGGAGAAGCACCCAGGAAATTTATTGAGCACCAATGTATGGAGCCTATGCTCGGTGGTGCAGAAACATGCCACGTAATGCAAATATTGAAAGGGTCTTTTTCGTCGTTCTGGACTTGTTTGAAGACATTGTACGTGTGTACTTTTTACGCGGTGTTTTTTGTGGGGGTCGTTCCGTGCATTTTATGGTACCTCACTGAGATATCCATCCATAAATGTGCATGGTGTCGGCAAAAAAGAATCAGTTGAACTGTTCCTATCGAAGTTTGTAATATGTTTTTTCTTTTGCTCTTTCCACCAGTGTGAAAATTTAAACTATCTGAAGTGTTAGCATCTTGGATTTGATCCCTTTGCTGATTTCCTGGGACTGGTTTTGATTGAAAAAAATAAACAGGTATGCATAAACGCTGAAACTTTGTAGTGTTCATTGAAGGTGACTCAAATTTAGAGCCTAAAATTAACTTTCAAGCCTAACACTAACTAGGGCTAGAGAAGTTATCTCCCGAGAAACCGGCGAAACACAAAACCAGCTCCAAAATTATGTCTTGTGCCCTTCATGATATGAGATCTGTGCCTTTGCCAGTGCTAAAACGTTATCTTCATCGTGTGACAGATGCACTAGCGACAAAAGCACAAACTAAAAACAAAAGCCCTGACTGAATAGCTAAATAGATAAAAGCACCACAAAATAAGAACAACTATCATTACGTGAGGTTTACACTTCAACTGATCTAACATGTCAGGTGTGTTTATTATGCAAGCACAGCTATTTTAATGCTAATTTTTTTTTTTTTTAGCTTCAAAGACTTAAATTGGGGACAATACTCAAGAAGAATAAGTGTCATGTTACTTAAACCGACCAAATATTAGTGCCTTGTTTCATTATTTCAATAATTGATTGGCCTAGCGGTTCCATTATTTTTGTTGTATTGTACAAGCTAGTATATGAGCTCTGCTTTAGTCAATTTCATCTGTTTTCCCATTTCATCATCAACTTTATTTGATTTTTGCATCTCAAAAGTAATGTACACAAATGCTTCCCAAGTTAAAATTTGTCAATCTTTAAAACAAATTGTATACATCCTTATCCCTCCGTCATGTTATTTTGCAAACCATAATGGAAAATTAGCTATTATAGTTTAAGGAAAACCTGAAAATAAACTAGTGACTAGTGTCAGAGTATTGGAAAAGAACTAGCTATTGGTAGAGTACTAGGCTAATAGTATAGTTAAATTGGATCATAACACTTGATAATAAGAGTTAAAGTAAAATAAGTTGTATCCTATTAACTATAACTTTAACCTAATGATATTGCTTGATATAACAAGTGGTATAAAACAAATTGTTGATTGTTGGCCAGAATTTTATCTCGATAGGACTAAAATAAAATCAGAGTCAAATTGATTTGTGACACTTAATAATAAACTTAGATAAAATAAACAGTACTTTATTATCAATTTTAACTTTAAATTCTCCAACAATCTCAACTAGATGGTCCATAGGATCTATTAACTTGTAATTAAATTCAACAAATTTCATTCAGATTTCAACCTCCAAGTCAATTTCGGAGAATGGCCCTGTACCCTTTAACTAAACTTGCACAAAAATTACAGGTATTCATCAACTTCCTGTGCACAAGGCCCTGGAACTTGGAAGCAAAACAGCATCCATCTCTAGCAAACTCCTCCTTTAGAATCTTCTCTAGCTCGTGAGGGTGGCAGGGAATCACCAGAGCTCCCTCCTGTTCAAATCCATACTCTTCTCTTGCCAGCTCCAGCAACCCCAAAAATTCAGGTTTAGCCAAATAGTATAACTCAACAACAAACCTTTTTGTTTCTTCACCCTTTTTGGCAATAACTGCAAAATGTCCTTTCATAACATCACCTGGCTCCTCCATTGCTGTGTGAAGTGGATCTTCATCAAGCAAAGAGCTGAGTGAAAGTGATGATCTCTTCATTCTCTTTGGTGCAAAGAGTAGTGAAAGACAAATGTGTACCTTGCCATAAGACTTAACCATATTGAAGTTTGTATTCTCTAACAATTAATATCTTAACACTCTCTTTGGTATATGGGGTGGTTTGGTTAATCGAGCTAAGCTTGTGGTACCATGATTGTAGAATGTGAATGTATTTATAATGGCAAAAGGTGCATCCATAAGATGGAGAAGCCATAGATGAAGCTTCTCGAGAGCCAGGGTGGAACTTTTGGTTGTTGGTGCAGAAACATGTCACTTAATGCCGTGTTCTTATTCAATTTTGTAACATGCATGATTTTACCTTGTTTCTCGCTGGTTTATTTACAACTATATGTCTTAATTCCTAGCATCTGGGGTATTTGATCCCTATGCTTGATTGTGACGGTTATGTGGTAGTGGTACTAAGTACTCTAACACTCTAAATAGTAATAACACAGAATGCACACTAGTCAAACTTTGTTCTTGTTCAGTGAACGTGTTCATTTCAAGTTTTTTAGAAAGGAAAAAAAACTTAAGAGTACAAATAATTGAATGTGAAAACGTTTCTAATTAATTTTATTTTTATTTTTTATTCCTACCTTGCCTTCTGCAATTCTCAAATTTTGATTGGACGATATGGCCTTGGTACTGTAAGTTTCTTTATTTTTCTTCCGCCTAATAATACGTACTATTTAACAACACGTATATATATGTCTAAATTATTAGGATTTATGGGGCGTTTGAAAACTTTTAATGAGAATAAATTGAATTAAATTATTATATTTGAAATGAGTCAATAAATTAAATAATTCAATTCAATTCCTTAGTTTGGAACGGGTTTAAAAATAAATTAATTTAATTATTTTTACTATTTTATTCTTCATTAATATGTTAGGAATAAAATATTATATTCAACTAAAGTTATTTTGGTATTTTCATTCGTTGGAATTCAATTCCTACATCAAATCGCAATTATTTGGGTCTAATTTCAATTCCTTAGTTTCTTTATATTTCAATTCTCGTAAGATTTTAATTTTTTCACTTAAGTTTCTTTCAAACCATATAATTCAATTCAATTTCTTAACATAATTGAATTTTAGGAGTTACTAAACACCTTGTTATTCATCTATTTTAAATGGGGCAGTCCATTATATATTATTAAAAAAATAATGTTATTTTGTTATTCATATAAAACTCGAACTAGAGACAAGTAAAGAAGATAACATAAGTACTAATATTTCTTACACGATGTTATTTGTTTTCTTACTCCGGTCCTCTTTACTACTTTATTATTTATGGTTTAAGTTTTCTTGAGTTTTTTTAGTATTATTTAAAAGTGTTTGAATTGATCAATTATTCACATACCAAACTTGGCTTTTAAATAGATACAGGAGGAGATTTAAATGTAAACTGCATTCCTACATCTAAGGGAGCCTTGAATCATAGGATTTGAATTCAAGCTCTCAGCTGCTAACAAACCAAAAAAGGAGGAAGTTGTTACAACTGTTACAGCATATCAATCCTATAAACATTCTAGAAATTGATTGCATTCTTATCTATTACGCCCCCTCAAAATTGGGTCACCATCTTGGACACCAATTTTGTCTCTTAGAAGGTTGAATCTTGCTCTATGGAGTGGTTTAGTTAGGATATCAGCTAGCTGATCCCTGGTAGAAGTGTGAGCTACCCGGCCGCTCAGATTTGAAATCCAATTGTCTCACAAAGTGATAATCAAGCGCAATATGTTTCATCCTTGAATGAAACACTGGATTGGAACATAAGTAAGTTGTCCCAATGTTGTCACAAAAAAGAGAGGGAGTGTTAGATTTCAAGCCAAGTTCGCCTAGAAGATGAAGTAACCACATCACTTCACCGCCGTTAGCAACTGAGCTGATATTCGCCTCAGAGAGGAGCGCATGATCGTCGCTCTTTGATAGCCATGAGACAGCATTGCCTCCTAGATAGATGATGAAAGCAGAAGTAGATGTCCCCGGTCATCAAGATTACCACCCCCAACTCAGCATCACCGTAAGCTCAGTTGTAGGTGAGTAGGTTTCTGTAGCTGCAAGCCATGGTTGATTGTGAGCTTGAGATACCTCAGAACACGCTTCAATTGTTGAAAGTGAATTTGTGTTGGCTGATGCATGAATTGGGACAGTTTATTGATGGGAAAGGATAAGTCAGGCCTAGTCAATGTAGTGTATTGGAGTGCCCCTATGATGCTGCGAAAAAGTTTAGAATCTGCAGGTGCTGAGCCATCAAGTAGTTTAAGAGGAGTTGATGTGCATAAGGGAGTAGCTACTGTTTTTGCTCCTGACATGTTGAATTTGTCCAAAAGTTCTCAAATATAACCATGCTGAGAAAGTAGGAGTCCATCCTTGGTGGGAATAAGTTCAATTCCAAGAAAATAATGAGGAAAACCAAGTTGTTTGATGGAAAATTTAGTTGAGAGTTCAGACATGAATTGATGGAGAAACTGAATATGACTGCCAGTCAGTAGCAAATCATCTACATAGACCAGAAGATAAGCCTGCACACCTTCTTTATCATAGATGAAGAGAGAGGGGTCAGATAGACTCAGTTTGAAACCATAGCTTAGAACAAAGGACTTCAAGGAATCATGCCATGCCCGTGGAGCTTGCTTCAAGCCATAAATTGCTTTCTGCAATTTGCAAACGTGAGTTGGAAACTCAGCATGAACAAAACCTGGTGGTTGTTGCATATAAACAGTTTCTGATAAGTTTCCCTGCAAGAATGCATTATTAACATCCATTTGATGAAGTGACCAAATTTCAGCTAAAGCAATTGTGAGGACCACTTTAATGGTTTCTGGTTTAACCATTGGTGCAAAGGTTTCTTTATAATCAAGGCCAGGTATTTGAGTGTAACCTTTGGTGACCAAACGAGCCTTATATCTAGCAATGCTGCCATCAGGATTACGCTTGATTCTAAATAACCATTTGCATCCAACCAGGTTACTTGTTTCAGTCCTTGGTACTAAAGTCCAGGTACCATTATGCATCAATGCATTGAATTCTTCTGAACATGCCTTGCTCCAATGTGGGATTTTAAAGGCTTGAGTTATGGTGGATGGTTCAAGGTTTTCTGGAATGGCATGTTTGGAGACCAAGTAGGCTTGCTTGGGTTTGAAAATGTTATTTTGGGACCTGGTAACCATAGGATGACTACGGGTAGGGTTAGGAGAAGTTAAAACTTGAGGAGTAGAAAGGGTAGAATTATTACCTGATTGTGAAGCATGAAGGGGAGCAGAAATCGGATCGCATGTACTGCAGGAACCACTTCGGGCTTGGGGCTGTTTGTCGAGTTATGGCAGGGGAGGAATTTGAGTTTGGAGTTTGTGGGATGAGCATGTGGACAGATGTGTCTGAGGGATGGTGTTGTGGAGATTTGGTGGAGGATTGAGTTAAGGTTTGAAATGGGAATGAATCTTCTATGAAATTGACATGCCTAGAAACATAAACTCTATTAGAAATTGGTTCAAGGCAAATGTAGGCATACTGAGAAGTGGAATAGCCAAGGAAAATGCAAGGGAGGGATCTTGGTTGAGTTTGTTTTGAGTATATGGTCTTAACCAAGGAAAACACAAGCAACCAAAAGAATGAAGTTTGGAGTAATCAGAGGTTTGTGAAACAGAATTTCAAATGGTGTATTCATGTTAATTATTGGTGTAGTCATTCGCTTTATTAGGAAAGTTGCTGTGGTGAAGGCATATGACCATAACGTTGAGGGTAATTTGGCATGGTGTAGGAGGGCAATGCCTGCTTCTACAATGTGGCGTGTTCTTTCGCCTGTGCTACATTTACTTTTGGAGTATGAGGTGGTGTGGTAAAATGAGATATGCCGTGGGTAGCAAGAAAAGACTTTAATTTAATGAACTCCCCACCATTGTCAGAAAAGAAGGAAACAATTGGCAAACCAAAATATTTTTCAACAAGGGACTTGAATTGAATAAAAATGGTGAAAACATCTGATTTATTTTTTATTGGATACAAAATACATATTTGGAAAAAATGATCAACAAAGACTACGTAATAGGAGAAACCATCTAATGATCTAACAGGGGCAGGACCCCATACATCAGAGTAAATAAGCTCTAAAGGCTTGCTACTAGAGAGATGATGGCCTGAGAAAGGAAGCTTATGACTCTTTGCACAAAGACAGGAGCTGCATTCATGAGATGTTGAGGACTTTATTGGAAGATGATGACTGTCTGCCAGATGTTTCATTATTTTAAAGGCTGGATGTCCTAATTTATGATGCCAAATGGAGGAGGATTGGATGCTGGTGGTGAATGCTTGAGGAGAATGATGGATGTTGGATGATGGTGAGACTGGGAAATGATAGAAGTCTTGCTTAAGTGGTCCTTGCATCAGTGCCTGGCCCGAGATCAAGTCCTTCACAACGAAACAATTAGGAAAAAATTCAACTGAGCAATGATTGGATTGGCAAAGTTTAGAGACAGATAGTAAATTTGAGTGAATATTAGGCACACATAACACTTGTTTAAGATGAAGAGGTTTGGTGTGTGTGTGAATTGAAGTGTGGCCAGTATGAGTAATTTCCAAACCTGAGCCATCACCAATGGTTAATTTGTCAGAACCTGGATAAGGACTAGCTGAGGTCAGTTGCTGCAGGTCCTGGGCAATGTGGTGAGAAGCACTGAACCATAATCCAAATCGCCATTCTCAGCCGTTGAAAGTTTGTGCATTTGTCAAGGTTTGTCGCCATTTTTCTTAGGGAAGCCTTTGATGCGAGCAATTTCGCTATATGACCAGGTTTGTTGCGTAACTGACAAATCACCCTGGTGGCATTATTTTGAGTTGAGTGAGAGTGATTATGGTTGAAGTGATTTCTTGCGCTTGTGCCTGTGGTTGTGAGTAGCAAAGATTGGCAGTGGCTAGAATCGGGTCAAGGCGCCGAGATTGGCCCCGTGGAAGGACTGTTTCATAGTCCATGAGTTGCTCATGAAGCTCAAAGAAAATAGATTGGTGTGTCTCTACTACGAGGACAAAGAAGAATGTTATGGTATTCATTACTCAAACCATTGAGAGTATGAATAACCAAATGGCCATCAAGAGGATGATCGATGATAGCTAACTCATCAGAAATGGCCTGAATACCTTGGAGATATTGAGCCATAGATTGAGTGCCCTTGCTGAATGTGAACATTTTTTGTTTGAGTGCCATGACTCTAACTCTGGATCTATTTGCATACATAGTAGTGAGAGTGTCCTGTGCTTGCTTAGAGGTCTTGGACAATAGTAAGATGTGTCACAACAAAGAGCGTGATGTGAGGATACAATGGCATGGAGAATAAGTTTGGTCCTGGTTTCAATCCAAATGTGAACTCCGAGTGGAGATTGCAGGTTATTTGGTGATTTTTATCGACAAGGTTTCGAGCCATCAATATGACCAAGAAGGTCATATCCCGCCGCCAGGCAAGAAATTGAATTCTCCAGGCAGGGTAATTGTCACCATCAAGCTTGATGTGCAACTGAGAACTTGCATTGAGGACAACAAGGTTGTCACTTGCAGTAGGGACAATAGCCATGGTATAAAATGGAAGAGCAGAAAAAAGGATCGGAAAAAATTTAGTCAGGCGTAAAGTGCCTGATACCATAAAAGTGTTTGAATTGATCAATTATTCACATACCAAACTTGGCTTTTAAATAGATATAGGAGGAGATTTAAATGTAAACTGCACTCCTACATCTAAGGGAGCCTTGAATCATAGGATTTGAATTCAAGCTCTCAGCTGCTAACAAACCAAAAAAGGAGGAAGTTGTTACAACTGTTACAGCATATCAATCCTATCTAAACATTCTAGAAATTGATTGCATTCTTATCTATTATTATTTATTAAAACACAGGCTCTACCTTTATTTGGATATTTTGAGTCTTTCTCCCATTATTTAAAAAGTTATATTAAATTACTTACGCTAATAAACTTTTATTATTTGTTTTATATATCCCACATGAAAAAACATAAAGGTAACAATTATAACAATCATTGTTGTCCTTTTTCTCTCATGTTGTTTCACCTCTTAACTGAGATACGAATCAATAATGGCATTCCACACGGATAGATAAAACTATCGTTTTCAGATGTGTCTATCGATCTTGGAACATAAAAAAGATGAGTATCTTCATCTTGGAGCGAGTCTCCATGATTATTTCTTCGATGTTCTTCATGATATAGACAAGGACACTACACATATACAGCTAGTTACAACTTGAATAATGTATACTTCTCTATGGAACTTTCATCAGCACTTGTACGTGCTCATTGTAGGGAGTGTAGTACTGTGGGAATTTTCATACAACGAACTTGAATCGGATTTATGACAGAGCACAGAACACGTATGAACATGAGTTTATCTCCAACACGTGGAGCTAAAGTTGTGGTTAAAGCGACGTGTGTGACGTGTCATTTATTACTGCCACCATTGCAGCATCGGTTTCTTCCCTCTCATACGCCAGGAATATTTTGTGTTGCACTTCGCTAGTCAATGCAGCTAGCGAGACTCATTTACTTGTCCAAAGAGCATTGTTATCTTAAAATTGTGGAATTCCTTTAAAATGCTAATTCTATTATCATTGAATATAATAAATAAATGAAAATAGTTTAGAATTATCATTACATTCAATAATAATAGAGTAATGTCCAATTACATATCTATTTTTAAGTGATAGAATAATATTTTTATTGTCTAAAAGATCAGTATGCATGCATGTAACATTTCTAGCAAACAAGTTTTATAAGAAATTCTGATAATTTAACATTTTTTAGTATATTATATCCAAAAAAATACTGAATAACTACGTCTAATATTAGAGTAATTTAAGTGTAATTTTATAAAATTACCTTTATAACTTAATATCACTTATTCAGTTATTCTTTCTCTTATTACTTAACTATTCTTCTCTTTTATTCATTTGATAAGGTTGGAATGGAAAAGTAAAATAATTAATACTCTCTGGATTTCTTAAAAGCCATAGATAGACATTGAAAAATAATTTAAGTTCCAATGATGGACACTTTTATTAAGATCAGAAAAAGGATCATCATTTTACGTTTGATGTCTTATTTATCATGATAGGCCTAGAGGAAAGATGGAATCTAAGTGCACCTTGTTAAATATAAAATTATTCATAATGAATTTGTACTCATCAATTTAAATTTTTAAGAGTGGTGATTTATGGCATAATTTCATAGCTTCTTTTATCAGGTATTATAGTAATTCCTTGTCATTCATGAGAGTCAAATTGGTAATATACGCGGTCATTCTTCTTTGTCATGCCAGCACAAAGCCGTCAAATTGGTGATGTTTGTTTTGCTTGTCGACTATTATTTTGATGACCAGTCCCACTGCCTTAGGTGTTGGTTTGCGATGCAGCTGATTCCAAAAGCTTCACGTAATAATCTAATCTAATCTAATCTAGTAGCTCCACAGCAGTCACATTTCTCCGGGAAAAATGTGTGTTGTTTTGTCAAATATGGATAAAACGCAAAGGATGAAGTTATTTATATGTTAATTAGAAAATAAAAAACCACCATAACGTGCTGCGTAATGGAAATGGTGTCATGCTATAGTACAATCTTTCCTTTTCTTTTTATTTATAAAAGGCCCTAAACTCAATCATAGGGTTAGTTATTTACATCATGATAATTAAGCAATTTTTCTAATTACAATTCCTCAATAAGCAATCTAACTCAACAACGTTAAATCTTTTGGTTTCTTTCACTCTTGATGGCAAGAACAGTGAAATATCCTTCCATAATAACATCATGTGGCACTGCACTTTTGGCCTTGATCTTCACTGAAGTAGTGAGCTGCAGACCTTCTTGGTAAAGGAGTACTAAAAGACTACCCCTTTGTATACCCACCACAAAAGACCTAAGCATCTTGAAGTTTGTGCTTTAATTTTCTTTTTCTTGCTAAAGAAAATAGTGAATTAGTGAACTTGGATGCAAAGCTTGGGCTCTTGACATGAAGAGTTTTGCTATTTTTTCTTTTGATAATTATGAAGGCTTCTCCAAAAGAGAGAAGCAAAAAGAGTAAAACAAACTTTTTAAAATAATACAACTTAATTACAAAAACACCAAAATATACAACATGATGAAACCTACCACCCAAAACATGAAAAGGAGCACAAATATGAGATTCAATACACAAAAACATTGTCCTGCTCAAAGCACATAGCATGAAACCTAGCATCACACGAATCTCGCAATCAAAAAGCACTCAAGTCCCGCAAGGATATTTGGGGATAGTAGACTTTGCCATGGCACCTATGACAATAGAACAAAAAAGAGAACCCGCAACCAAGGGCATCAAAACAATGAATCAGCCCACAATCAACAATATCAACATACCGAACCAATTTATAATGGGAATATGCGAAAAACAGGTACGTAATTTCTTTCTTTTTTGAAAAAACTATTAATATCTAAAGTTTACTATATTCCAACTAATTTAACTAGAGAAAGCTCAATGTATTTTAGAGGAAAAAATCTCTTAGTGCTGGTTGTTTTTATTCAGAGACTCATATTGGAGATATCATATAAAAGAAAAGTGTTAAACCATTTAAAAAAATTCAATGTTGTTGTACACTTATCATTTTTGGAATCTAGATAAGGATATCTACTTGCAAGTGGGAGCTAAACATTGCATTGATTGCTATATTTGACAGGTCAATTACTTCCTTCCCGTACGCGAAGCAACTCTTATCTTTGAGGGAGGGCCTAGAATCAGTTGTCCATTTCTTAATCTAACTTTTGTAATATGGTTAACGAGTATAGTATCCAACTTTTTGGTTTTCTGCTGAAATCAATGTTTCTAACAGCTAGATTCTTTTGGCCTAAACTAAGAATGTTGGTTTTTATTGACTTGTTTGACTTGTTGTGATTAAGGGCTAACCAATAATATAAGGCTTTGATTGAATTGAATGTTCCTTGAACAAAACAACTTCTAAACCAAGTGCAAAGTCTGACTGAGATTTCAACGAAATTGGTCTAGTAACATTTATTTTGGATTTGAACACGGTTCTTGGAGAGTAGAATATCTTAAACCATATGCTGATAAGAACAAAATCCCAGGCGGATGGGAAGCTTTACCACGTGAATAATAACTGTTGCCCCCTTTTTCTGCTTGTAGTTAACTGTATGACTGGTGTGTGTGTAATTATTTGTTTTATCATTCTCTTCAACCCAGTGCAATGTGAATGGGGTACAGCAAAACACGTTCATTATATACTTATGGGAAGTAGTCAGGTAGGGGCCTGGGGACAAGCATGTGACTGTGTATAGTGCACACATTGATCAAAGAAAGAGTACAGTACTGTCTAACAGAACCAGCCTTTCTCTGAAGACTTTTCTGAACTAAAAGTTTTTGTGCATACTGCATGTATGTACAGAGAAATGTTTGTTATACTGTATAGACACATTGATCGACCTATACGTAGATTGTAGTTCAAATAAATGCAGATTTTAGTCATACAAGCATCAAATGCAATATTGATTGATTAAGAATAGATCTACCAATAATAAGGAGAGAGATATAAAATGGTTTTGTATCACGAGAAATTCTGCATCATGTTGTTATGCTCCATATCCATTGAGTTACAATTCAACTAGGACCCACCATTAACACTAACTTCTAATTTTAATGTCACTCAATTAATAAGTGTAGAACATATCCACATAACGTTGATAGAGTACATAAAAATTCCTCATTGTATTACAATCACAAATTGATTTTCAATTCGAATGTCCAATTTCTCATCATAAATCGTAATTATACTTGTAAGGAATCACATTTAACATTCGTAAATCACAGGTCACGACCATCCTTGCAAGCCCCATCAGGGCTTGTACTGAGACAACCACGAGAAGCTAATCAAAGCCTTCATTCACCTACAAGTTAGACTTACATGGAGGAATACACGGCCAAATGACTAATTGTCCTCTCACGAAATGAGAACAACTAGGTCACGACTATGGCCATAACAATAAAAAATAATAACAAGTAGACAAATAATTGTATATCTTGGAAGGGAAAGTATAACACAAGCAATAACAGAGTAGACAACAGTATAGGACCTGCAATAGCAAACCTTGGTGCCTGTTGCATGACCAAATTATAACTAACAATGCGACAACCATCTTATTTAAGTGCTTCTTTACTTTGTATGATTTTCTTCAAGTCATCAGGCTCACAAGGAATTGCCAATGCTCCCACCTGAGAGAACCCAAACTCCTCTTCAGCCTGCTTTAGCAACTTCACAAAGTCAGGGTGATCCAAATAGTCCAATTTAATGAAGAACCGCTCTGGCTTCCACCCTTGAGTTGCAATCACCACAAAGTGCCCTCTTTTTAACCCTTTTGAATGTGACAAGGTGGTCCTCAGTTTCCTCACTACAGGTAGCACCAGTATTCCAAAGCATCCCTTCCACACTCTTTCAATAACATTTGCTTTACACATGTCTTGGTGAACAAAATCCTAATCATAACCTGGGGAATTTTCTTTTGGGAAGATATTTAAAGTGCAAAACTAGAATATATAAGGCCTAGTGCTAGGTAAGATGGATGGATAAAACAATAGAATAGATTGCTGGTGGATATGCATGGGCACGGGACAGTGACATGTGAATTTTCATTGATGTTAGTGTGTCATTGTTTCCCACATTTAAGGGATGAAGGTTAGCTGCGTGTCTTTGATACATCATCTCTCAAATTCAGTACTACATGCAAGAGAGAAATAATATAGAAGGATGATAAGACAAAAGCAACGAGGGCTAACATATACGAAACTCCTATGGTCAGTGGTCATTTAGAATCCGCTTCTTCGTTCATCAGGGGTCCTCATCAACATTGTTTCTTACACATAAATGATGGCGATGCCAAATGGAACTATAAATTCCAGTTCATTAGAAAGGATTACAAGTTCCATTAAGAGGAAGGATCAAGTGGAGAGAGACAGAACATAAGGAAGAGCTTAACAATATAATCACGTTTTATATTTACATAAAAGACCAACTACACCGACATATTTTCTTGTTTAATTTTATCTCGAAATAAATGAGAGTAGTATGTAGCCCATGCCAACGAGAATAAGATAAAGAAGCAATAGACTTCGATACCTTCGCCAAACACAACACAGACAATGTGTAACAAGAATTTTTTAGGACTAATAGGTAAAGGATGGCACTGCAGACAGATCATAGGTTCCTATGTAAATGACTTCTTTATAGTTCTCCTTTTTGTTTAGTTAATCTAGTAAGTAAACAGCTGTAATGTATAGTCAATAGTGTATTTTGTTGTATCTGTTTGCCAATGACCGAATGGTTATATATATTTCATGCAGAAAGTCTTATTATGCAGAAGTTTTACCAACAGATACAGAGAGTAAAACAGTCGATGATTAAGGTGATAACAAGAGAGATTAACAGAGGAAAATCTGCGTAAAAAAGTATTTGCATGTGTATTTTTAATCTTTCGAGTAATACACCCCCCCCCCCAACAACCCTATGTATCTAACATTATTGTTTTCATTTTAAAAAGAGGAAGACAAACAGACAAAGAATAATTATTTGAGTGGTACACTAGAACATAATTTTGAAACATCAAAGCAGAAGCAATAAAGAAGGAATCGTTGCAAAACACTAGTAGGACACAAAATATCAGCATCTCTTATTCTTTGCTTTTTCTTTATTTATTTATTTTTCTTGGATGGTTGTCTACATTTTCAGCTGCAACAATACGGCAATGGATGCCAAGAAGGAATTAAATACTTCCAAAATCACACGCTTAGTAGTATTTAACTTCGATGCAATGTAAGTATAGAAGCTTTTCTACATAGTGATCTAATCAAATATTATACACTAGCAAAAATATTCAACTTTGGCTGTCATAACTTTAAAAGTCACACAAATAATAGAATGTAATTGAATATCAATTTAGAACTCTTTGTATTAACAGTGCGTCAAAATTAATTTATACTTAATAAGGTGCAGAACTCATGCCAATTGACTGGGGACAATTTAGGGGCATAGTTACTTAGAGTAGACACTCACTTTGATTCCTCTAAAATATTTTGAGTGATAAATTAAGCCCTCAGAATATGAAAGTGACTTATTGGTCACTCAGAACTTAAGAAAAAAAAAAAAGCAAAGAAGATAAGATGGCCCCTTCATTCAAGTTTGTGCAATTAAAGAATCAAGTTATCCCTTTTTCTAAATTATGAAGAACAATAAGGTAGCATTTGGTTGTTGTCTCGGGACAGATATACAGGGACAATTTTTTTTCTGTCTCTATCTCCACTATCCCTGTATTTCTATTCCAGAGACAGACTTGTAAATTCTAGACCCCCAAATACATTTCTGAGCAACCAAAATGGGCATTTAGTCATTATTTTAAAGATGCTATACTATATAAGTATATATAACCACAATAGCTGATACTTGAGAAGCAAACACTTCATATAAACTAGGTATACAATAACGATATAAAATAGGTATACAATAACAGTTATTCACAACTAAATGGCTTTATGTGCGATGACAAAACAGTGCACACTAGCACATTGCATAACATTACGTAAAACCAAAAGAGGGACAGTACACATGTTTATTTAGGCGTTTAATCAAACAGTTGGTTTGCGTTGGAAGCCAGTGCCAGGGTCATCGTCGGTGGGGAAAACCTCGAAGCCAGTGACGAGGGCATCTGGGGGCCCACGTCGGCACCTTTGCTCCATCTCCTGGACCGCATCTGGGCTCCCGGAGAACAGGGCCTCCACGGACCCATCCCTCCGGTTACGGACCCACCCCTTCAGCCCCAACTGCGTCGCGTTCTCCACCGTCCAGTTCCTATAAAACACGCCCTGCACCCTCCCCTTTATCACCACCCTCTCCTAAACCAAAAAAAAAAAGAAGGGAAAAACAATAAAACAAAATGAATTATATTAATAATGACGGAAATAATAATGATGAAAAAAAGGGGGGGATTGGTTATGCGCACCGTTTTGGTGGGGGAGGAGCCTTGTTGAGGAGTGGTCATGGAGGAGAGAGAATGTGGACGTCGAGGATGTAGAAGAAGCGGAAGCGGGAAGTGAGGATGATGGAAATGGGAGATTCGGGAAGCAGTGCTATAATTAGCATTGTTGTTGTTGTTCCATGTTGTTCCTGCTCCCCGATACCTGAGGAGGAATCGTGTTCGTGGACAAATCAGCGAACGCGACACCGTGATCGATGCCATTCGTATAAAGCACTGTCACTAGCTCCAGTTCCTCTCCAGAGTGTGGTAGATAGGAGACTTATTGGGCCAAGCCCTGGAAAGCCCAGTTATATTGGGTTTTGGGTGGGTTAGGAATTCGGCTGTTTGGGAGTTTTTATTATCGCACTAGATGTAACCTTTTCTCGACCAAAACAATAAGGACATGCTTGTTTTACTGTTTTTAATTTTCAGTTTTTTAAAAATTAGAAATTGAAAATTAGAAAGAGCAGATCAAACAAGTTCTAAAAGTTGAAACCTTTTGTTTGCCAAGTTAAAACAAAAAAAAAAGCCAAAGAAAGAAAGTTGCAACCTGTGTATGCGAATTAAAAACAAAAATTGTAGCCAGACGTTTTAAATTATATTTTATAAAATTTTAATTTATTTAGTTTTTAATTCTTCATACCTACATAAATGGAAATTCTATAGTAATCAAATATAGAAGTATATTTTATTAATTTTTTTCATAATTTATGCTAACTCTTAAATCATTATTTCTACCCCTTTTTTTAATTTAAGATTTATGTTTTTGTGCAAAAGTTTTACTAGTTTGTTGTATTATGCTCTAGTCATTGTATTTCTGTCCTGTACGTTCCAATGCTACATATATTGTACCTTTTCTATTTCATACTATAACTTTTTAACAAAAAATAATATTAGTTTCAAATTTATCATTGAGTAATGAAAACCATCATACTCTCTTCCAAGGATTAAAAATGCTTACTATATCAATTGGGAACAACTTTTCAAATGATACAAAACATTTTCAGCATAGTTTTTACAACCGATAAAGGTATGCTTTATGTACACTTAACCTTCTTATATTTTAAATTTGTGTGACCTGACATTTTTATTTATGAATTCTCATATAGATTGAACAGTCTTAGATTTTTTTTTTATTGTGTGCAATCTGACATCTTACTATAACCTAAAGTTTTGCATTGTTTGAAAAGCAAGAATTTTTTACACATCTTAAAAAGTTATGATGTAAACTACACATAATCTAAAATTTAGGAAAGTAAAATACTTTTAACCTTGTTTTTAACTCCCATATATTATACTAGAAATTAATTCCCATATACACATACACACACACCAATTTGGACTTTTCTTTAGAGATGAAACTAGGCATCCACCACTAGAAGTACTAATTCCCCCTAAATGTGAAGCTCATAAACGTAAATTTTGCCTCTAGACAATAGACCCTTATCAATTTTTTTTTTTTGGTCTAAACCATGGTGGATGGTAACTAATTACATCCCACTATTGGAAGCGACCCTATCACCGGATGACACTCTATTCCCATCCCTCTAGGATTAAACTTAGGAGATGATGGTTAAGGTAACAGAGACCCTTTATCCTCTGTGCCACATCATGGTGGTTACCAGTTTTTAGTTTTTTTTGGTCATGCGATGGTTACCAATTTGGACTTTGCTCGTGTCTTATGCTGGAGTTTACTCTCTGGAAAGAAGAGTATTATTGGACAGAGGCCCATTAAAGCCCAAAGTTAAATTGGGCTTTAGCATGGGTATTAGGTCACTCCGTTATTGGTTGTTGTAGCGGCGAGCGATGACGGGGAGGTACATGTTGAGGGTGTACACGTCGGCGAAGCACATGACGGCGAACGTGGTGGACTGGAACCACAGGAGGGTGGTGGCGAGCGCCTCGACGGTGGAGCACGCGATCAAGGGTGCGTTTGGATGGGGGAGGGGCTGCGACGCTCAGGCGGCGAAGGCGGTGGGAGAGGTGCTGGCGATGCGGCTGAAGACGGAGGAGCCGGCAGGGGTGACGGTGGGGATGGGAGGTGCTGTCCACGTGGACTTGGAAAGAGAGATCGAGAAGAAGGAAAAGGATAGCGCCGACAAGGTGTGCGCTGTGGTGAATGCTTTGAGGAACAGAGGCGTTAAGGTTGTCGTTCACAATCATCACAACACAGGTTAACGATTCCAACATTACTCCTTTTTTTTTTTTTTTTTTTAACTCTGAATTAGAATTTGGAAGATTGTTCTTCTTGATGTATGACTCTCTTTATTTGGATATATTAAGAACTATCCAGAAGAAGCATGTGCAAATTTTTCAGCTGGGTAAAATTAAAGGTGAAAAAAAAAATCTTAGATCAATTTTGAGTACAATTGTACTAATTAATGCTGATCCATAAATCTCTGTCTCCCAAATTAGAGATTATATGAATTTTAGACTGTAAATTTTTTTTTTTTGGTTATTAAGACTCTAAACTTTAGAAATGTATGTAAATTGATTATTTCATTTATTTTTTTATTAATTATTAATAAAAATATTATAAATTTATTTAAGGATTAATTTTTTTATATTTTAAAATTCAGGATTAAAATATATATTTATAAAGGTTTTGGAAATTTATATTGGAGTGCACATCAACTTTAGTTCATGAATAAATTGCAATTTTCCCTAATTTTCCCTTTTTTTTTTTTCATTTCACATAATAGATGACACCCATTCTTTCCAATTCGAAATAGCAACCAAACTATTAGAGCTCACGTCTAGCCAAGTAAGTGCGGTGCCCTTGTTGCAAATCATTTAACGGAATTGAATATGTACTTCGTTTCTAAACAGAGGGAGGAAAAAGATTTTTTATTCTCGCTTCAAAAAATTGTTACAATAGTATTTCCTTCGACTGAAAAAGGGCAAAATACAATTCACGGGTGATGGTAGTCAAGCCGAGGAAAAGAAGAACATTGAAAATTTGGGATCCGAATTTCAAACCTTATCCAAATGATAAATAAAAAGTCATAAACGGAACAAAACAAGAAAACATACTCGTGGTTTTACATCCCAAATAAAAAATTTAGAATTCAGATCAAGTTGTGCCCATAAAAATAGACAACCCTTTTTCGCATGCGCAACGAGTTTCAGGATTTTGAGCTTCAAAGGTTGAATTGTAGGTGAAGTTGGGAAAAGAATATTGAGTGGAGTGCACGTGGGTTTTGAACTAGAACGGTGTTGGTCCAATTTTTTATGAGAATTCCACTATTTGACTATGGGCTTCAACGGGGATTTTTAACAGAAAGGAAGGATAATGGGTTCCAAAGAGTGTTAGTGCCGAAAAATATGAAAAGCGTATAAATACCAACACTAAATTGGTTCAATTGATTTTCTGAACAAAACAATTGATTTAAGTGGTCCAGCACTTATTATTAGTAAGGTTTTGAATTTGAATTTTGTGAAAAAAATATACATACCTACAAATTTTTATTATTATATAAGTCTATTTGGCTCAAATAAAATTAAATATATAATTTAATAAACTTTAGATATGAATATTTTAGAAAAGAAAATTAAGGCATGGGAATGGAGGAGGCGTGTTCAAGTGAGGGAAAGCCCATGCCATAGCGTGCAAAATCAAACTCCAACACAGCCACATGTGTTGTTGACGTGGAATGGGACCCAACAAGTACCCGTTTTGTCTGGTGGCTAACCACATTTTTTTTAAAAGTCAAAAGAAGAACGAAGGAACGGGCCCAAACCTAAACCTTTTTCAAACTCAAAATTACCAACATTTAATATTCCAACACTATACAGTACTAGTGTTCCAAGTGTTGATAACTATGTTATATATGTATTGGTATGAGTATTCGATACAATATAAATATAATATAAAAATATATTATAAATTAAACTAGAGACATGTAAAATGTAACTAAAAATATCCACAACTAGCATATCAGTATATAATATGATATGCATCTAATATGAGTATGTCAAGCATCTGCCTCCTTCGTATGCTGGTAACAAGTAAGGATCAACATGAATCATGTTGGGTGCAATGTATTCCCATGTCATGCATGGCAATGGATGCATCATGTCATCATGCACATAAATAAAGCAAGATCCATAAAATAGCCGACATTTTTTTATGCGTTTCATAGTCACGGCTGAGTCAGAAATTGGGACCACATTCATGACTCGCCTTCCTCTGTTGAGATAGTCTTAAGTCGACCGCAGGGTTGAATTTCTATTTCGTATTTTGACAAAAGAAAAATGATGTTGGCAAAAAAATCGCCTTTTCAAACAAATATCATTATCTTCAGTTATTGCTAACTAGTTCACCACCAAAATCACACCCCTTAAGAAAAAATTTCTTGCAATTGAACTGTACACTGAATCCGAATGTCAACAATGTGTTCTCAATCTCATCACCTAAAACCACTACTCCACGTACCAACAACTAATTTGAGTGTTCAACTTTAAGTAATATTTTGCTGTATCGGAAAAATAAGGATCACGTATCACCTATATGCAAAAGGAAATTATACTAGTACTAGTATCAACTTTTATGCATCAGCAATGCTTTTGGTGCACATCAATGCATTTGAACTGTAACTCATTCAATTGTAATTAACAAGCAAAAGATTAACTAGACTGAAGGTGGTAATTTTAGAATATATATAATAGTAATGGCTGTGATAGTAAATTTTTTTAACATTATGATAATATATAATTTGACAATAATATAAAATTATTATAATAATAATAATGTATCAAAGTTTAAAGTTAATTAGATTTGTCCCATTCATGGAGCATTATTTAATGTCAAATCTCAAAACCATGGTAATTGCCCGTGGCTTTTGAAATACATTAGAAATTAATTAACTGTATCCATCATTATAAGCACATGAGTTTGACCCATTGCTATTACAATCCTCATAGTTATGATATTATACTAAACGCTAACGATGGGGGAAGTTATTTACAGAATATTGTACAAATGGAGATAAACTATAACCATTTGAGACTAACCATTGAAAAAAGTAATATAGCTGAAAGTAAAGCCTACCTTTTTATTTAGTTCACATAATTGACGAATTTGATAGTCATAACCTGCAAATGTTTTCATTATCATTGAGCTACCCGTTTCAAGGTTATCACTCCCTCTATGCATATATTAGAGAGAAATCAAAATCACATCAATAAAAATTGACATGCGGTGCTTACTTTCTATGGTCTAACATTCTAAGCAAATGTGATAAGCCTCTGCTATATATGCTTCATTCAACCCACGCACCATTCTTATTTGAATATTATCAATACCTAGGTGATACATGCAATGTGCACAAAACTTTACACGTTTAATAGTTTGAGGTGATCAACGAGTAAGTGGTGAGCGCAATTTTAAAAGAGACTAGCATATTTGTGTGTGATGAAGCCAGAAATGGCAGCTGTGGTATTTCCAAAACTAAATCACTTCGTTTTGTAGCTGAATCCCTTATTAATTAATTAATTGCTAAATTGTAGCTTTGTCCAGCTTAAATGTTTATATTCAATTATTCACCTAACACGTTAGGCCAATGATCAAGAGGCTCCATTTTTGTGCCACATCACATAAAGTCTCAAGTCATTTTTTTTTCCAAAATAACTAATGTTGAGAATTTACTAGACTTCAATTAATTTGACTCAAATCGAGTTAATTCCCTATAAGGGTAAAGTAATTGTGTTAGTTTTTTATTTACAATACTCAAATTCAGAACCTTGTTTAAGAAAAATAAGCACTGAATCACTTTAATAAACAAAATGTTAGTGGAACCTACTGAAGTCGTTATGGGCTGAGCCATGTTTCTGATAATAAGATCCGATGATCCAATAAACATAATAAATAAATAAATACTGGTCCAAGAATGCCTCGAATATAAATTGCGGTCACAATAATTAAGTGGATAATCTATGATAAATTTTCAAATTAAAAAACGATAAAAAGATAATCTTAATTAAATATTCAGAAACGGTGGGCTCTGTTGGGTGGGCTTGGACCGGTGGCTTGACCACATCAACAAATCCAAATCACGCCTGCATCAGGCTTCTAGGCCCTCCTCGCTCCAGAAAGAACTTTCGAATCATGACGTATGACATGACGTGGCGTGCAACACCATCATTATTTAAGATGTCTAAGCCAGCAAGCTAGAACAAAGGTCAAAAGTAATTAGTCGAATTTGGGACTTTATTTTGAGAGAATAAGTATCATCAAACAACTTAAATCAACCAAATATTTGTAAACTATATGGGAAATTTAAATTTATGTTCAACAATAATAGTACAAAATTATATTTGAACTTTATGTGAAACAATTTTATATGTACAATAGTAATAGCATACATGAGTGGTTATCAAATATTAAACGTACAATACGTACTATGAAGTTGAATGCTTATTAATTTCTTTTTAACTTGTAACTTATATAATGTGTTAACTAATATAAAATAAATAGCAAATATATGTTTTTTTTTAATGAATATGCTGTTATGGTTAAAAAAAAAAAAGATTTATAATAAAGGCTTAACTAAATTGCCATCCATCCAACTAAGCTATTAGAATTAGTCAAATAATAAAAGATTTAAATAATATACATAAATTTTTAGGTTCAAATTTTATAATGATTAATATAATTTTTAAAGTGAAACAAAAAAAGAAACCGCGATCCAACTAATTAAGGTGGTGGTTGACAGGCTTGTGCCTTCAATTGTACCGTGGGGACCAAGAATAAAATGAGAGCGCAACGTTGTCATTTCATTTGAAGTTGAAAACGTGAAAGATTACCATTCGCTTAGAAATTGGAAGTATATGTAAAAGGAATATAATAGTAGTGATGACATGAACCTTCGAGTAACGTCGCTCATGCAATTACGGTTCTAAGAATTTCCATTACACAAACAAGACTGGGTAATGATGATATGAAGAAAAATCTCCCTCCACTTTCAAAGGTGTCAAATTTTGCTATGATGGTTGCAAATTAAATAAATAGTAATATGCTTCTTTTCAATGTTGATCGTTAATTGTAATGGGATATCTTTATGAGGGTCATAAGTTCAGAGATGTAACGTAATAAAGTGGCTCGATTTTTATGGATATGTAATTGACCTTTCTGGATCAATCAAGATTAAAACATGTCGTACAAAGAGTTTCACTGACGAAAAATCAAAGGATTTAAACTGATGTGGCTGGAAAAATAATGATAGTACATGCTAGATAGATTGGTTTTGACGGATCTTAATTACTTGTTGATTTTCTTTTTCCTTCTTTTCTTTTCTGTGATTTGCCTCCATAACTGCTAGGATCAACTTTTTATTGTGTGTTCTGAAATGATTGAAACTGTAATGATTACTCTAATGTAAAAAGTTTTTAAGCTAATCAATTAGACTCAAGGGTGAATAGCAACCACTATCTTGGTTGAGTGGGAATTCACGAGTAAGTGTTAGTAATTTTACTCCATCTAATAATTTTTTTTAGACATAAAATTATAACAATTTAATTATTGAGTTTAAAGTTTATATTAAGGAGATCAAACATATAAAGTTTCATATAATTTAAAAATAATTTGATGATTCATCATTCCATTTTATTTTGACGGATAACTTATTTTTGAAAATACAAGTAAATATCAATTAATAGATTATATGGTTATTGTTGTCAATTTCTTTTTTTTTTAAATTTGACATGTTAATTATCAATATAATATAACATAAATCAACGGTCAAATTAATTAAATTTAATGTAGATGAAGAGCTATATAATGAAGTGCAATATAATGAAGTGCAAAACTCATTTTTAGAGCAAACGGATCCACACTCATCTTAGTTTACTCAAATGATACTCTTTCATTTTTCTCAAAATTTGACAGCCCACCTTATTTTTTTTGTCAAAAAGATAATAAATAAATTAAAAAGAACAAATTGGCAAGAAAACTAATTTTGTAATTAGTAACTTCAACTCAACATGTCTAATAGATTAAACTAATTATTAAAATTTAAAACCTAAATTCTATATTCTCAAATCTTTATATAACTAAAAACAGAATTAAATTAATTGAGTTACTGCATAAGAATGATATGTGTGCTTTGTAATTGAAAAGTAGTGATAAATGTATAATAAGTTAGTTTATCTTCAATATTTTTAAAGAATTTGTAGGATAAATTTATCCATAGTTTTTTATAAAATCGTTTAAATTGGTCTTTAATAAAAATACAAATAGAATAAATAAATACACCAATGAATAACTAATTTGTCCAATGTTTTTAATTGCCACTCCCAAATGTCTATTGCCACTCCCAATTGTAGTGGTTTTTAATTAATTTCTCTAAAATACCCCTTCTATTGAAAGTATTAATAATTAATTTCTTTAACATAATTATTTACATCTAAATATTGACTGATTTTTTTTAAAAAAATTCATACAATAATTATCTAAATATTATAATAATGACTATTTCTTTAAAAAATATTAATTAAAATTTAATGACATTTAAGATATATTAACAAATTGTAGAGAGTGGTTATTGCCACTCCTAAATGTCTATTCCCACTCCACATTTAATGTTTTTATTTATGTATATTCCAAAACTATCCTTGACTAAGAGTTAAGAATCTTGTTTCATTCTTGTTTAGTGCCACTCTCATATTTTAAATTATATGTTATAATTATGCTAATTAATATTAAATATAAAAATTAAAATTTTTAATTTACCAATTTGAAAATATAATAAGTCTTTGATGCATACAAAGTAAGGTAACTATTTATATCTCTATTTTGTGATATTCCAAGAATTTTGGTTTTAATTTTTGAGATTATATTTTTTTATATATTTTGGACATTAGGATTCTTTTAATTTTTCAATTTCCCGATAAAAATATATTTAAAAATTTGTCTATTATCATTTAAATATTACTAATTAATACTAAATAAAAATAACTACAACTAAACTTTCAACTCAGCACAAGAAACTATTAATTTTAACATAATGATTAACAAGAAGTAGAAAATATAATAAAATAAAATTTAATTAACTTGTCAAGTTTAATCAAACAAAAATATAATACTCATAAGCTTTATCAAAGTGTCCCTTTGTTATATTATGATGTGCTGAAATCCTCCTACATATGATAGTTAAAGCACTTTATTAATTAGATTAAATAGTTTAACAGTAAATTCGTAAAAGTAATAACAAGTAAAAATAATTAACAATAAAAATAATAATAAATCATAATTACGACATGATATGAAAGAAAACAAGTAATAAAAATTAATTTAATGTATGAAGTTAGATTATTTAAAATAAAAAGAACTAAAGAACAAAACATTATAATAAAATTATTGTTAACAGAAATAAATTTGGAATCCTATGTTTCTTTAATATTTATTTAATTATATCAACACCAAAAGATTTTGTGTGCATAGTGTCCAGTACATGCTTTTTAGTTACGTTCTTTTTTTTATTAAATTAAGTTTACGTTGTTTGTATATTACAATTTGTTAATATATCTTAAATGTCATTAAATTTTAATTAATATTTTTTAAAGAAATAGTCATTATTATAATATTTATATAATTATTGTATGAAAATTTTTAAAAAAAATCAGTCAATATTTAGATGTAAATAATTATGTTAAAGAAATTAATTATTAATACTTTCAATAGAAGGGATATTTTAGAGAAATCAATTAAAAACCACTACAATTAGAAGTGGCAATAGACATTTGGGAGTGGCAATAGTCACTCCCTTTTTTCTTTGAATAATCAATTTATCTATGCTATTTTTATCAGTGTCAACTTAGCAGTTTAATTTTTTTTAATATATCTATAGTATTCTTATCATCAACTCAAATAAATAAATAATTTTATTTTATTTTAAGTTAAGCATAGATTTGAAGATATGGAATCTAAGATTTGAATTTCAACATATAATTAGTTTAATTGAAGAAACATGTTAAGTTAAAGTTATATTCATAAATTAAAATTTATTCTCTCACTAGTACTTATTTTCTATTTTATTTTATTTATTCTCTATTTTTTTAAAAAAAGGGATATAGTGTCAGTTTTAAAGAAAAATGGGATGAAGTATTATTTAAGCCAATTTTAAAAGTAGTCATTATTTGCGCATTAGAAAAATAGGTTGATCACTTGATGGCTCAGTGATGCCCTGGCTAATTACCACCAGGTAAATTATTTGATTGATTCTACTCCGTCTCTCCTTCATATATAACATAGGGGTGTTTATAACCCATCTCGTCCTGATCCGAAATTCATTGGAACGGATTTAGATTTTGAAATTCAACTTGGTACACTGTTTTGGGTCGGTTTCGGGTTATATGTTGGGTTGGTTTGACCCGGCTCGAAGTCAAATAATCCCTTAAGATATATATATATGAAAAATATAAGATTTTAAAGTTGAATTAATATATTTTATATAATTTAATGTTATTTCTACATTGATATGACTTATCTTGAAATCTATATCATAAAATATTTTTAAAATTTTATTTGTTACTTGTAAAATTTTATAACTTTACTATGTATAATATCTAAATTCTCGTATATTGTTTGAATGTCGGATTGACCTGCGACATAATCGGGTCATTATTGACTCAAGTTCAGTTTTACAAAATTGATTTGATCTAAAAATCGGGCCAAATTCGGATCTTGTCCAACCCGATCCAATCCGCCACCCCTAATATAACATATCGAAAAGAGAAAGTTTGATGACATTATGTCATCTGGCCACACTAAATTAAGCATAAACTCTTTTCTTACAAAGACTAAAATTGATCAGACTATTTTTTATTAATAGTTTGTCAATGGATTCGGCAGTGCATTAATTATGGGAACAAATACTGAATATAAGAATTTATTGAGTGAAAGAAAATTATATTTCCTCTCTTGAAACACGTTAAATTAAATATCATCTTTTTATTTTGAAAACAAACATCCTCCGACTCTCCACTTTTATGAGATAAAGATACGTTTCACTTTTTCACTTAGACGCTTTATTCACTTAAATATATAACTTACTAGCAGCACTTAACAAAACTATCGAATAAAATTAATTAGGAGTCTCATATAATAGTTTTCTTCTTAAATATTTTTTTAAAAAAATCAAATTAATATTTCAGAATTTTTTGAGGACCCAGATAGAATAATATCACATTACAGTAAGTCATACTATGAATTAATATTTCATATGTGAAATATATAAGAATTCTTAATGGTCAATCCGAAAAGAAGAAAAAGGAGTTCTTAATCGTTATCATCAATCAATCGTAAGCATTTCCTCTTTCTTTTTTTTTTTTCTCACCATAAATGGAGCTAAAAGCATTGATCATGCGTATAATGACGTGATGAAAATAATGCCCATTTCCCTATCCTTGAAATGATTGGTGGGTGCATTGGCCCTAAACTAAAGCTCTTTTGTCTTCCTGTAAAAAGCAAAATTGAAAGCTATATATATATATATATATATATATATATGTATATATATGTATGTATTCTATAGTTATTTCAACATATGAATGTTTGTCTTTTGGCAAAATTGAATCTTTTTTTTTTTTTTTACAAGAATTCCTCCATCATCCTGTTGCGAATAGACATAGGAAACCTAATTCGGATTATTCTATCATTTTATTTATTTATGTTCTTATTTTAAGCTACTCCTTATTGAATTGTTTTTATCTTAAATAATCGTCCTATGAATAATTAAATATTGCAATATAATATATAGCACGCGTACGAATAACGAGACAAAGGAAAAAAGCCCTTGCTGGCATTGTAGGTTTTGGCCTTTTGCGATTGGTAGCTCAACTATCATAGACATTAATACGCTAACTCTACAAATAATATGCTTTAGCTAAATGTTCAGATACATAGTTACGTTGTTACACAAACCAATTCTGCACACTCCGTTAGTCAACGAACAACAGAGCAAACCTTCATGCTTTCCCTCTCAACACCCAATTAATTAGTAATCTAAGAAGTAATCTAAGTGAAAATATCCCTTTTCTTCAATATTATATACTAGTTGCACTAACTTGAAGAATATAATATGAAGTTCATATGCGAAGGGCATGCCTGCTGATGATCCTTTCACGCCTTATAAGCTGCATGCGCCAGCGCCGCATGTGACGTATGGCTATATAAATTACAAAAATGTTTTGATAAGATAAATAAGAGTACTATATATATATATATTCTTTGCCTTTCTTTTGGGCTATGCTAGGGGCTGAAAGCCTGAAATTTACATGCAGTAAGCTGGTAATTATGGATGGATCATGTGTGATAGCATTGTTCTTCCGTAATAATAATAATAATGATGTCTAATGCAACACTATCCAATGGAAAAGTGAAAACAATAACACTGGGCAAAGTCCCATGTAACTAGACACCTTTATTTGGCTTTTGGAGAAGGAAAAGGGCCGGCGGATTGCATTTTCGTTTCACTTTATATATTTTCCTTTGTTTTTTATGTCTCTCCACTAAGATGAAGGAGTGACATATCCAAAATATTATATATAAAAAAAAAAAAAAATCGAAAGCGTATAAACATTACTTTGTGTGTTCTGATAAAATGCAAGGCACGATCCTTGAATTTAATAGGAATTTGGTTTTTGTGTAAAGTTTATTTACAATGTCTTTATGACCATGTAATATTATGAAATCATAAAATATATTTATTTTTCTGACAAATTACCTTTTAAAAAAAGGTTAACTCTTTCAAATTTCATAATTAACGCATGTCTAAAAAAATGGAAAATGGTAAATTGTGCAAATTGTATCAATACAAATAATTTTATGAATAGGATCAGTGTATACACGATTGGTTCTGAGTCACAGGAGTTTGCTAGATGAGAACCAATGGAGACGTGCAGTTCATATGGATCTAGGCCATGAGCTTGATCTTGTTGTTTAATTTTGCCGTGTGCATATATATAGAGTTTAGTTTTAAACTTTTTTTGTTATTGTGTTTCATTTTCACTCTATCTTCGGTCTCTTCAAGAGTTAAACATCTTTTACTTATTAAGGAAAAAAAAACTCTCAAATTGGCATGACTTTTATAACTCATCCATGAAATATGATTGGTTATCTAGCTAGTTTTTCGTAAAAAATGAAAATTACACCGATATCAGATACTCTATTTGTATATTTACATGTAGTTGGCGGATATAATGTCAAGTATCAATGAATTGAAAGACTAAGACAGGTATCAAAAATATTATTCTAACACTTAAAAATATATGTCTAATTAAGACACTCATTTCATTATTGTTGGATGTGATAATAGTTTTAACTTTCTCTTTTTATCCATCACATTCAAAGGTGATAAAATATGTATCCTAATTAAATATCTACTTTTAAATATTAGAATAGTAATAAAATCACATGCACCGGAGGATCGTTATTCTTGAATATGTGCTTACCAACTTAATTAGTGCGCTAGTGAGACCTTACCGAATGGTATTGATGAAATTAGACACGTGAAAGAAAAGAAATTAAGAAGTGAAGGATGGTCCTAGCACTGGGCCTCTTATAAAAGTCTTGTAGTTACAACTGGGTAACGTAGATTGAAGAAAAAAGATGGTTTGCCAGATATAGCGCTCTCTTGGCAAATGCTCCATTATTAACAAGGACCACTAAATGAATCATGCATGAAGGCTTTTGTAGTACAGAAATGAGTCATGAAGTTGAATTATTGTACGCCAAATTGGTAAGCCACTAGATCATGGACCAGGAGAGAATTCTTATTTAGTTTAAGGGCATGTGTTGCAACCAAACAATTTAGAGCATAGCATGTAAATAATTAATTGTACATTTAAATATCAAGGATCTGAATAATTACCTCCTCTGAGTCCTCTCCCTATTAAAATATGAGTAATATTACACATTCAAAAAATATATACAAAATATTTAACAGAAATTATAATGATTATTAGATAAAATAAAATGATATATCTCAATAGTTTAAGACTAACAATTATGATATATTATTCTAGATATAAAATTTTAACAAAATTTCTAATTTTTTTAATATAAATGAAACATCTCAAACCATCCAGTGAGGTAAAAGGGAGCTAACGTACAAAGATACAGTTGAAGGTACACAGCAAAAAACACACATATAGAAATGGTCATCTAACATTTTTCTTGAAGTATGAAATTATTTATATGTCTGTATTTTAAAATCTTATAAAAGGATGTGTTTTGTTTTAGAAAATAACTTCCAATTTTTTTTTTATTTCTATGATTCTATGTAGAAAATAATGAAAATTGAATTTAATAATTTTTACTGTCCTCTTAAAAAAAATGAAAAAGCATGAAACTAATTTAAAATTAAATAAAAAATAAAAACTAAAAATTGAAACCAAATACACCATTACCTTCTGGAAAATATAATTTATGATACTCCCAAACTAAATATTGAACGATTTGATGACTTATGCATCAGAAATTGCGTGTCCGTAGCTAGTATACTTGCTCCCCAAGTAACAATACAAAACTGGGGCTACTTTTTCTCTCCTTTGTTGTTCATTGTTCATGATGATAAATACATATAATTATATAAACAAAATTATCATGGTTTATAGCTCTACTGCATTACATTTATGGATTGCCTAATTATAAAGAAACAAAAATAAAATAAAAGTAAGGGGGCATCTTGTCCTTGGGTGGAAGATCATACTAAACTAGAAACTTTGAAAGAAAGATAGCTGAGCGAGGCTTTATCTTTGGCCTTTTCAATGTGGGACTTGAATGAAACCACCTACTCAAAATCATCGAAAGATTATCTTGAGAAAATATTGTTTTATGCATTTGGACTGATGGATGCATTATTAGTACTGGCGTAATATTCTACTTTCTGATAGGATCTGGGGATATATGGCCCCCCATCCCATCAAACTCTCTTTTCATTGCCATTAATTGGTTGCTACTTGCTTTGAGTTGTTGAGCTGGCTATACGTGTATTGCAATGTATCTAAAGGTCATATACAGTTCCTTTGTACTTCGGGTGTAATAATCTCTTTTGGTAAATTCACTTTCCTTTGAATCGCAGCAACCTCAATTTAACTTTTATTTTTATTTTTTTTTATGAAGGCTGCCATGAAAGGGACATTCTTACACCGTTCTCGGATTCTATTTATTTTTATGTGTGTACTTAAATTTAAAAGTTTAAATTGTTTGATTAAGGTCCATAAATGCATATGCTCATATTTATCTTTGATTGAAATTTAATTATTTTTAATTATTTTTCTGTTAGCGGGACATTGTCAGCATTAACACCGAATGCATGTGATGCGAGTAACCGAAGTGTTTGGTTAACCAGTGCCACAAACAAAAAATTCTCCATCACATAAGACAAATAAATAAACAAACCCTCTCCCACATGGCCATGAACCAAAACCGATGCGCTCAACACACCACTAACAAAATTCTTATGAGATCCGGAACATTTACGTCTGCAAAATTTATTAAAATATTATAATAACTCGATATATTTTATACCGATCCATGAAATGCAATATTACAAAGAATAAACTGAACAAGGAACAACTGATGCATGTTCTCTGGGCAGGATTCTCCAGCCAGCCGGCCACCTCCTCCACCTCTAATACCTAACCTATATATATATCCTATATATCAAAATTCTACCATATATTATACATATGAAATTTCTCTATATAGTAATCAATTATTAATAACGTTGAACACCCTCCGATCCCTCAATTTATCCATACGACAATTTCCCTTTTATTATTTACAATTACAGCACGTGTACGTGTGTAGTAGTGCTACACACTCTCAAAATTACCCAGCTTCTTTTATCAAATTCTTTGTGTCATCACATCACGGAACAAGCATTAGGGTTCTCATCACTGAACATCTGAGGATGAGGTTGGTTATGGTTCATGTAGTAAGGCACTGCAGGCTCAGCATGGTACCCTCCATGGTTCATATAGCCTTGATGATGGTTCACGTACCCTGGCTCCATGTAATGATACCCATGATTGGCATACCCAGGGTGAACCTCCATAGCGTAGCTTGTTTGACCTTGAAAATTCCCATTATTGTACCAATACATGGGAGGGGGTGGAGGGTACCCATGGTACTCCATTTTGTTTATCACCTCAGCCTTCTCCGCCGTCGCCGCGGCTGCCGCAGCCTCCTCTTTCTTGTCGCCACCGGCGCCTTCCTTTTTCTCTTTCTTTTCACCATCACCGCCGGCAGCGCCGCCGTCTTTCTCTTTCTTTTCTTCTTCTTTCTTTGGTGGAACCACCTCCACATTCCTTTTCAGCTTCTCATTCAAGTAGGGTACCAGCTCCTTCACTTCCATGGTCCCCTTCACCATCACTAAGTCCTTTCCTCCATCAACATTCACTGATTCAACACCTGCACAAAGCAACATCATCTAATTAATCATCTAATTAACTAATTTGATTCGCATCGAGTATCCTATCATAAAACTCATTTTTTAAGTAAAGTTCTCTTGTTATTAATTAATTGTCAACTAAGCCCACTGAAACCGCCACCTCAAATTATTGATTTAATTACTTGATTAAAAAACTAACCGAAGGACTATAATAAGTACCGGGCAAATAAAATACTATCAATTTACATTTTCTTTATTTCGTATCATGATTCAGGTCAAGTCTCTCTCACCTTTGAACTTCTGGATGATTCTTCGAATTTTCGTAATGCAACCGTCACAGTGCAATCTGATCTTCAGAACCACCGTGCTCTGAATAAATTAATACAGAGTCGGTTAGCAAAATTAAGCTAATTAAAACTAAACAACGTTGCGTTAACTTGTTACAACAAAACATCCAACATTTCACATGCCTTTTACATATCATAAATTTGAAATTACCAACATATTTTCACTTCATTTTTTTCAAAATGATAATTAATTATTATTATTATCTTAATATTCAAACATTTATATAGGTGTGAAAATGAATCAAGATATTTACCTCTTTAGGCTTCTTTTCTTCAGGCTTTTTGTCATCGGATTTCTTCTCCTCCGGCTTCTTCTCCGCCGGTTTTTCAGCGGCGGCGGCGGCTTCTTTTTTCGGCGGCTGAGGGGTGAGGAGCTCTACCTTCTTCTTAGTCCTTACCACAAGCTTCTCTTGAAGCTTGCCGGCGTCAATTTTTCCGGTCACCGACAACTTGTTAGTGGGAATATCGGCCTTAACATCTTCCACACCTGCACATATGCCCAAATTTTCAAATTTTTCCTTCCCAATTTTTCAAATCTCCAATCAAATAACAAAATTACGAAACTAAAAAGGTGAATGATAAATTCAGTATAATTATTATTAATAATTATTCAATATATCAATTATACCATCGAAATGGCGAACGGTTCTTTTGATCTTCTTAACGCATCCTTCGCAATGCAAGTCCAGCTTGTAAACGACAGGTGCAGGAGGTGCGTCGTCTTTCTTGGCTCCAGCGTCGCCTGCCTTCTTCTCGGCTTCATTCTTCGGCTGCTCCTTTTGCTTCTGCCACAATATAAACGACACCAAATCAAACAAAAAAGCTTTTCAGTCGCCGCTTCAAAGGCCAAAAAGGAATTAGAGGAATCTAGGAAACTATTTAGTAAAAGGGGCAATTTAATTAATTTTCTCTAATTGAATATATACATGGAAATAAAACTAACCTCTCCCATTTGGTGTGTTAGCCTAGCTAATAGGATAATACTATTGTGGTGTTGTGAGAGCAAAGATAAGAATTTTACTTGTTTGTCTTGGAGAATGGAAACTGAGGGAATGGAGAGGAATATATATATAAAAAGAATGGAGGGTCAAGTGAGTTAGGATACATGATGGGTCATATTGGTGGGTGGGGTGGGGTGCTGCGGGTTAGTTGGGTCAGATCCAACGGTGGATGATGTCGTTGATGAGGGCATCATTGTGTGATGTATGTGGATCTATATGCATAATGATAGACCATATATGGCATATATGCGAATGGATGATGTCACCTTTTTTTTTCTGGGTGGGTGTGTTTATACTTTATACTACTAGTATTAGTACGAAAAATAAATAGAAATTTGGAAGATACATATTAATATATATATAGATGAATAATAGTGGCATGTGTTTAAAGGTTTTTTGATGCTGTTGCCGCCGGGTAAGACTTTCTTGTTATCGAGAAAAGATGGCATCATCGACGATGACTAAGACTAATCATCTTCCATTTGACTGCGCCCACACTTTTACCAAACCAAACGACCAATTTTCCTGAAATCACGAAAAAGAAATTTTACCGAGAGCTAGATTAAGGATCCGTTTCATCACTGTAATTTTTGTTTTTCTGTTTCACTTTTAAAAATTAAAAGTTATATTTTTTATTTTTTATTCTGTTTGATTAAATAGTCTAGTAATTTTTTAAAAATTATTTTTAGTATTTTTTGAGAAGTTAAAATTTTTAGATTCTTAAAAAATATTTTTTAAAATACTAAAACTAAATATTTTTATTATTATATATTTAAATATAAAATAACTTATTTATAAGTTCTTTTAAAAAATTACTTCTGTATAAGTATTTAAATAAATTATTTATCTAAACGGGATCTAAATTGAATAATAAGTTATATAAATAATTTTATATAATTATTTTATTATATATTATTGTATGTATGGCTTTCAAGTTAATAATTATGAAAACTAAATATGTGTTAGTATATGATTGAATAAATTTATAAAAGAATTATAATGGTAGATATTAAAATTATTTTTTTATCAATTTTCAATTACATATAATAAGAATAACAAATTGAGAGTTCTGAGCCATTCCTTTTTTTTAAAAAAATAAAAAGATAGAATCTCAATAGCTAAAGCTTAAGTGAATATATAATTGAATATACAATGTGATTAATAGTTGTAGTTGATATCATAAATGTATAAATATTAGAAATTTTCTGGTAATAAAATGTTATGACCACGCATAACTCTCTATGATACTCGTTTTTTTTTTTTTTCTTTCAAATTTCCCTTTACGATCTTTTGTTTTCCCTGTCTCAACTCTCAATTTTGTTGTATGATGAGAAGATTCATTCAGACATTCACTATCCATTCATATGACATGATTCGCATGTATATTCTCAATCACTTAATCTAATATTTTCTCACATTTTTTCACTGATTTTCTCATCCTTTGCCACTCTCTTTCTTGATTGGAAAAAAAAATTTATAAGTACAGAGCGGGACCACTCAATATGACAAATTTTAATTGATGATGGTATGGCTTTCATTTACACTCTTTCTTTTGTTTTTTTCCCAATCTTCCACCAAAATTATGTAGATACGGTCACATTTTCTTACCAGTTTGATTTTTTTATGCTTACATTGATATTTTCTTCATTTTTAAATAATTATCTAGTTATAAGTGTTTATTGAAATTAAAAAAATAATTGATGAAATATTAATATTAATAAAAATTAGGAATAATTTATTAAATTGTCCTTGTTTCTTTCAATACCTCCAATTTCATCTCTTTTCCTTTACTAATGAATTAATAGTATTTAATAAGAATATTATTAGTAAACAATAATTAATAATAGTTAAGTTTTAAAATAAATAATTATTTTTAGGTAAAATAAATTTTTGAAATAAATAATTATTCAATAACAAAGGATATACGTTTAATTTCAAGCAATATAGGAAGGCTCAAAATTTATTTGATCTTTTGGGGAAAGTTTCCTCATCTTTCACTTTCAGTTTCCATCTACGGTGCAGAGGCAACTCCTGCATATTCATTGAACTCTCACTGAATTTTCAAACTTAAATGGCTAATACTAAGTGTTTAATTTCTTTCACATGAAATATTTCAAGTGACATATCTATTTATTATTGATGGAAATAAAGAAAGGTTTTTAATTATATAACCTGAGCAATGAATCTTAGTAGCTAAATCTTATGTCAATGTGATTTGGGTAGTATGCACGAAGTCTCAAGTTTGAACCTCATTGCAACCAATATAATTTTTAAAGTATTAAAAAAAATTTATATCAATAATTACAAACATGTAATATGTTCCCAAAAAATACATATAATATAATAAGAATAATTTTATGCACTGAAAATATAAAATAGTTTTATAAAATCAATTAATAAAAATTCAAAAAAGCTTCATAAATCCCTTTTAAAATTAAATCTATGTAATTATTTAACATATATTTGATATGTTCTAAAATTTCTAATAATTCATCAGTGCATAAAAAGTCCATAATATGATTTATAATGACAGTTTATATATTTATAAAATATTATAAATTTTCTGGTAATAAATGTTATAGCCGCAAAATGCTGATGCTCTCTTTTATTTTATTTTATTTAAAAAAATCCTTTTACTTTCATTTGATTTTATTTTCTCAGTTTTTTTTAGAATTTAATTTCTATACATTAACAATATAAAAAAATTTATATTATCATTCAATTATATATTACAATATCAACTAAGGTAGTTGAATCTTAAATTTACTTTTTTTCTTTTTTTGATATATAGACGTGGCAAAGCCCAAAAGGAAATCAAAACTAAGTGCAAGTAAGACAAGGCCATGAAACTCCTGTTCCATTCAAATTGAATAATTTGATTAAATAATAGTATACAATTTTTTTATACTATTAGTGCATAACTAGAAATTAAACTCATTTTTTATTTGTCCTCTTCTCAATTTTCTTATATGAGGAAATTCAATCACTTTTTATTGGTATGATTCAAGTAAATAATCTCAAGCTCACATTTTATAAAACAATTATCTAATGATTTCTCACATTTTTCACTGATTTTCTCACCCTTTGTCTCTTGTCCATGATTTATTCCTTCTTGAGAAAATTCCCCCATCTTTCCTTTTCAGTTTCAATCCGACGCAGAAGCAACTCCTTCTGCACATTCATTAAATGCTCACAAAATTTCCAAACTTTTTAAATCGTTGAGATTAAGTATTTTGTTTCACTTTAATTATTTTTGTAATAACTAATACTAATAATAATATATAGTAATAAGAATTCAATTTGTATACACCATTGTTATCGAATAAAAATACACAAAACTGTCATGTGGTGCTTTTAAAACTTATATTCAAGTAACTAATCGTGATTATGGGGGCAGTTTTATACATTTTATTAGATGGTAGTGTAAAATAATGTTATGCTATGAAGCCTGCTTTTTCTTTTGGTTTATTCTAAGATCTACATTTTCAAACTTATGTTTATTTTTATTATCAACAACACTAAGTTTACATCAATGAGATATCGCATTTATATGATCTTTTCCATATTTGTATAATGATCTTTGGTTGATAGGCTGTGGCGACAAACGTGAGGTTCAAGATCGGAGCATGTTGCTGTATGAGAGGAGTAGATCAGATTACTGGATTTTGATTCTTCAGCCACAAATGTAAATGAAGTCTTTATACTTCACCTCAATTTAGGTGAAAAAAAATTCATGTTGTTGCCATTAATATTGGACTATAGTCTATAGGTGGAGACCGCGCTAGCTTGTCATGAATTCATGACCACTACACCTAATTAAGCTATGGGGATGCACAATATATATATAACCTACAGTGATATACATTGAAGGAGAGAGCACTATTATCTGAATACCATTTTAGCGGATCACAAGTAAACAATTGACAATTTTAATTAGCTGTCTTTCCTATATATATATATTTATATATAAAAAGCTTTGAACCTATGATCTCATGATAGAATATTTAAATCCCACACTCCTAGTCCAATTCTAGTGAGTTATCTTATTTTTTAATTTAATTATATGTAAAAAAAATAGAAATTAATTATGCGTCATCAGTATCTGCAAATTTCAGTTATGTTACCAGTAAATTTAACAAAAAGAAGTCATGTATGCCTATTATTAGTTATCTTTATCACAGCCAGCCATCATATTAACCAGAGACGTAAACAAAATTTCAAAGTATTTATATATTAATCCCCATATATCCAAATAATGTCTAAAATTATTGAAAAAAATTATGATTTCTCATATAAAAACATTTAAAATGATCATGAGTACGATCGTCTGCATTATTTTATTGCCAGCTACGCCCTTGGTCCCCAGCAGCATGAAATTCTATAACGCACCAAATTGAGTTCCTTTTTTAACCTGTAATTTAGAATTGTCTTGATGCTCTGCATTGTTGAAAAATCTTGGAATACATGAGCTACGTGAACATTAATTAAGGCGTAAGGACCACTTAGCTCAGCTACATTTGGGATCGTCAATTGGCCTCATAGGCTCGTCCAAATTCGGTTGTCAGCTTCATAGGGCACGCCTGAACATGCATTTCATTTTCTACATATACATGTCCTCAAAATTATTGGCACCTCAAGGGAAAAATCAAACAAATTACCCAAGAAGCAACGCCTCTCTAAGAAAACAACTTCACCGTTGTAGCGTTTATGAGATGGTTATGACAATCACAACATGCTAAATAAATTGCGTGCCAAAGTTATCTACCCTAGAATATAATGTTAATTCCAGTATTTTTATTGGTCCTCAATACCATCAATTGTCAAGTTGCTAGCCATGGGCATAAAATGATTTCACACCCAATCTATATGTATAGCATGTGTTGTACATATGATTGGTTTTTCTTATAGTGCAACCTCGCACATGATACACTCAATTGGTACATATGTAACTTCAAATTAGAATACTAGCTAGCTTTGGTTATACTTTGTGGTAGGGTAGGACAGTCTCCGGCGGCGAGGTTCACATGCAAGAAAAATTACACGAGGGTTTAGATTGGACTTTATAGACAGGGCTAGCTACGACATTGGTGACGTTATACCATCTCAATCGCAATTCAAATTAGCCACTAATGACTCGACCTTTTAAGACCTTTTGATTGTCACAATGTCACGCAAGGCTTATAAGGGGAAGGCAGCAATATCTTTTTTGACCATGGATAGTTGTAGCTTGCACTAGAGATAACTGCCTCATGTAACTGGGATTTTGTTCCTTTAAACAAATGCACACTTTAGAGAGATATCTATGTGTCTTGTGACATGTGGAGTGTGCTTGTGTGGCTGTTGGATGATGGATGATGGCCTCGTCATTATCTCGTTCTCTGCACTTGATGGCAATGTCCAAGGAGACGGAGTGATGGAGTTGGGTTTGTTCTTGGTTGTTTTGGTTTCATTTTGGTTGTTGTTGGGGGTATGACGTGAGAACTAAACTTTGTTGTGTTCCTTGTTGCTCCCTAGTCCCTACTATTTATTGGTAGTTTAGCTCCCCATTTACATTAAAACAAAAAAAAGTATTTTACCTTTTGAATTATAGATTATGTACACTTTTGACCTTAAATTTTAAAAAATTACAGTTTGATCCCTAAATATTTTTAAAATGTATAAATTTATCCTTCTGATAAATTTTTCATTAACTGTTAACAAAAATATCATAAATTTAAGAAAATATAGATTATTGAAATGCGCATTTAAGAAAATTCAAGGATTAATTGTCACATGCTCCAAAATTCAGGATTACAGGACAAGTTTAAAGTTTAGGGGCCAAAATACGCATAGTCTATAATTTAGATAGTAAAGTATAATTTTCCCTAAATACACTTAAGAGAAAAAAGTCCACAATATCACTTGTTAATAAGAATAGACAAAACAAGCTATTATTATTATTATTATTATTATTGATGATATCTATATCTTGTAAAATATTACCAAACGTGCTATTTTAATCTGTTCAATGTTAAGATCAGATAACATGCCTATTTTTGCTAAGAAATTGAATGAAATTTATCCTTCACAGGGAGTTTTTTTGGTTTTTGCCAAGTATTAATGTATGATTCATGGGCAACTTCTTTAAAACAATGACATGTGTGTGTGTGTGTGTGAAATAACACTCTATTATGTATTATTTATCCATTATATCCTTTTTTTTTTTTAAATGCTTAAATAAACTTGTCTAACGGAAGGTGAAAAGGGGCAAATGACCAAGACGCAGAAGGAAATGCCGCGGCAATTGTGGCTTGGTGTGTGGGAAGTTACGCATGAGACAGAGGAAGACTAAGATTTGGCTACAACGGAACTGAGAGCAGATTCTGAGAATTTAGACTTGCATTTGCTTAGACACCCAACAATGATGGTTTGTCTTGAATCTTGATTACAACGGACCAAATGACACTTCCGGGAAACCCGCTGTTGGAAATATTTATCACATGATTTTGATGTGATGCACACCAAGTCCCACCCCTTTTCTTATTGGTCACCTCCTGCAACCAAAAAATGTGGTACATGACTCAATTTCCTGCGACAAAAGTTTGCTTTTATTTATTTATTTATGGTCCTGTAAAATTATTTTCTCAAGACAATAGTTGGCTTATCTAATTGGACCTTTTTACCAATGTATCACAATGACTTAAGCCTGATTTCAAGATATTTTCATTAGTAAATGATATATAAATATCTATGTAAGGGTTTGATAAGTTTAGAGGTATATATTTAACTCATACGAGAACGAATCTTCTCTCAACTTAAATTTTTTACTTGAAAAATTATATTTTAATGTTATCTCTATTTGTTTCCATTTTTAGTATTTTGCTTATCTATAACTAATCCTAAATTTTTATGGTAGATATAACTAATCGTAATTAAATCCACACTGCGTATTTATGTTGCTTTCTCATTTTTCTTTTTCTTTTATTCCTTTTTAGAATCTTTGATTGTTGATGGAAAAAACTTGTCATTTTTTTTCTTTGAATCCTATAAAGTGATAATGTTTATAAAGTGAAGAGTGAATCGTCAACCATTACCGGATCATTTAGTAAAACTTACATATACAGCAAGTTTTAACTCCTCATTTTTTTTGTTTTTGGTCCTGACTCCTCATGTTCTTACTTTACTCTCATCCCCATTTTTAGTGGAGTTTTTCTTTGCCATTGCTACCACACTTGTTGTTTGGCCCAGAGAAGGTGTAATACTTGTTTTTGTTTTGGTCGAGTCTGAATAATAGTTCTAACCTAGTAACAAACCCAAACCATAATCGAACTCAACACAAATACACCAAAGCCCAAAACTTAAGCGCACGATCAATACTTTTGTTTCATTGATCATCTTGACCCAAAAACCAAAATTTATCGATGCTTTTTTATTTTTTATTCTTCTTTTCGTTGAGTTATACAGCGAGGAGAGGGAGTGAAATCAAATAATTAACCTGGTAGGAAGCCAGGCTATCACTGATCTATCAATTGATTAAACTTTTTTCTTTTTCTTTTTTTGTTCTGTAACAAATATCAAACTTTCTAATTGATTAGCTTAAAGACTTGTATTTAGTTGAGTAATAATAATTACAAGTTCAAACATTGCAGGCACAGCTTTAGAATAAAAAGTTGGTCCTTGCTTATGAGGCGAATAACAAATAACAAATAATAAAAATATAATAGCAATTAAGATCCGTCAAAACCAATCTAGCTAGCATTATCATTTTTCAACCTCAATTCAAATCGTTTGATATTTCTTCAGTCACATTCTCTTGCATTCAGATTCAGAAAGATCAATTATATTTATGACAACTGACCCACTTACGTGACATCTTTGAACGTATAACCCTTATATCACATTTAACGATCAACGTTGAAAAGAAGCATATTAGTATTTTGCAGCCATCATAGCAGAATTTGACACTCATAAAAGTGGAGGTAGATTTTTCTGCGTATCATGATTACCTAGTCTTTGTGTGTAGTACAAATTGTCAAATTCCTTAGAGCCGTTGTGGCTGTCTGGCTGAAAGGTCTTTTGCACAATAACTTCGGTAAACCCAAAATTATGATATAGTTGTACGAAAAAAATATTCAAATTCAAAAGATTGTAAATTATTTGAGTGATACTTTATGTACATGGCTGTGTTAAATAGAATCGTACAAATAACAAATACCTTTTTATATTTGTAATCTCATTATCATTTTGGTCTTCCCGTTGTTGGTATTCTATTAGAATTTTACAATAACTTAAATTTGGTCTTGGCTAGCTGCCCAGAAACCATGAAAACCTAGAGGAAAATTTAAATTCTTTGGAATTTCAAGTCTCGCGATGAGGGCATTGGCTGTTCCTATATTTTTTGGGTTCAAGATAACGAGATAGCATCTCTGCATTGAAACTGCATACTGCAAAACAAATAGATAATATCATTAGTGGAAAGTTTTATAAATTATAAAGGACATATACAACAACATCTGCATACCAAACAAACCGCTTTGGCAAAATAGTCAATCTCCAATTTATAATAAGACAAATTTTTAAGTGTAGATAAGTTTGTATTGAAATGTAAATGGAGTTTCATGATGCAATTCACACAACTAATTACAAATAAAAATATTGGTGGTTTGTCACACTTCACGGAATATTCCTTTGGTAGCGTTTGAAATGGAGAAAAACAATAGAGTTTAATTTATATGAATTGAAAACATATATAAAATAAAAGTTTTATATTATCAATCAATAAAACTTCACAAAAATGACAAATTATGAAGAGTGGTTGTGATAGTTGGTAGTTAATTTTTTGTCAATTGGGTGGAATTGTATCGATTGACAATGAACGCATAAAAATTAAATTCAAAATAATAATTAATTTAATATGCAAATTAAATCTTCCGTGTGATATTTGAAAAATAAGAAATGATTTTGTTTTGCGAATTCTAGGGATTTGATTACTTTGTGTTATAAATCATATTAAATTAATAGAATTTGACCATAATCAATTTAATTTTAAATCTTAAATACAAATCAAATCGTACCAATTCATATTTCGGTCATTCTAAAAATTAATGTTTTTATACATAAGAACCAGTTTATAAATCAATTTAAATCCTATCGTATACAATTATTCTAGATATAAGATTTAATTTATAAATCAAATTATTTTAAATCAAATCAAATAAGTTTCTAATTTTAATAATTTTAAACATTACCTTCATGATTTTATATAGCTTTCCTTGATTTATTGGCAAGAAGTGGTGAAATTCGTACTCACCTCAACAACAAGAAGATAGCCATCATCTTCTAAATCACCTTTGGGAACAAAAATAGGCTCTCCAATAAATCCTCTTCTTCCGACAGTCCAGGTTTGCACTGAATCACTAACTAAATCTAATTTGACCACAGTATCGAATGGAAAACTTGGCAATGTTTTGCGAGATCCTAATGTAGTTGCTGCATAAATATATCTGTTTTTCTTGCCAGAAAATGCGGGATTGATGGCAGGAAAGTCTGCGGATTTGTTCCATTTTTGCATTGGCTTCACATTGCATTCTTGGCAATTGTTATCAGAATCTAATTTTATAGATACCTGCATTATATTAGAACGTGACTTATTCAGCAGATATTTACATGTTGAGCAAATCCAAGAGATGTTAATGTCAGACAATAAAAGTTCTTAGAACAATTGACAAGAATTAAAGATAATTTTGATGAGAGGAACAAATATGACTCGTTTTGGAACACACATGCAGAGAAGGACAAAAGAAAGGAGGGGGGGAAGGAGCATCAATACCTGAACAAGATGAGGCAATAGCTCATTTTTGCCTTTTACATTCATTATTGATGGGTCTAGCTTCGTTTTTTGCCAATTGTACCCTGTTAGTTAACCAAAAGATAATTTCTATTAGAAAATGCAATGCTTGGGTATATATATATTATATATGATAACAAAGCCAATTTTTTCTAAAATTTGATTTCTTGGTTTCCTATTGTGCTTGGATGAAACGATGAAAAACGAAAAGGAATCCATGAGAGTGTTTTTTTTTTTCTCTTTCCACTCTCAAAAGTTAAATATTTTTTCCTCAAAATTGGGATGAAACGAGGGGAACTCACAATTTCAAAACTTTTTATAACAATAATTGCTTCATCTTTTCCTTTACGATGTAAATTTCAAATACAATGAATTAATTTTCGTTCCATTTCTTTGCTAATATTCCAAACAAACAAAAAAGTAGTGTTGTTTACTTTGTTTCCTTCAGTTTTCAATCATTTCCTACTAATTTCAGTCCATTCCGTTAATAATATATATATATAATAGGAGTATCACAAGTACATAATATTTAAGTAACTCTTTTACATAGACATTTTATGTAGTATAAATATAAATCACATACCAAATAACTTGCAAAAATTGAACCACTGATAAGAGCAAGCAGCAGCTATTATTTGAATGTCCAAGTTGCCATGATCATGTCTAACTTCAAAGGCATTGCCAACGTGGAGCAACCACAGCTGTGAAGGTGCCTCAACTGGTATTCTCCAGTCTCTCTCTGCTTTGCCTTCAGATTTGCCTGGAAACCGAGGAAGCAAGTATATGGGCGATGTGCTCTTACTTGGGTTTACTGTCAATGCTGATATCATTGGTGATATTCCACATACTGCTCCCATTGATCCTGATCAATAGTTTTAACATAATATACATATAACATTGTTACTTCCACTCAATTTAATTCAATCACTTTATAAAACAGAGGTAATAACTATAATATGAATGGAAATTGTAATGAGTATAATGGGCCCATAGCCCAATTAGTATAGTTAGACTTAGTTATAGTAAGAAGTATTATAAGTGGAGAATTGGAGGGAATTCTAGAGAGGGAGAGAGAATATCCAAAAGAGGAAAACACAATTTACATGTTCATATATCAATTATCTATTACAATTGTAATATCTCTATTTATATTACTTCTTACTATAACTAAAGTCTAATTATACTATTTGGGCTTGGGCCCGTTATACTCATTACAGAAATCAGATAGAATTACATCCGGTTCATTTGGGGGGTTTATTTGTGTTATTTATTAGACATGGTTGAAATTAGTAGTTAGTTTGAATTAGTCGATTTGGTTAGGAGTTAATCGAGATTAGTTGTACTCATTAGCCCACATAAGCCCATATCTCACTTGTATCTAGTCACCTTTCATCATTCAATTAATTTTAACTTTTGTGTTTTCTCTTGATTCTATCTATCTCTTTGTCTGCCACGATGAATTATTGAATTTCAACTTGCTTTCTTATGTTGTTGTATGACTTTGTCATGTGTGCTTTGTTTTGTATCTTCCGCTGTTCCTTTTTCCTTGAAGACTAAAATCCAATCCAAACTCATATGACTCATATATTCACCTAGAAAAAGAAATATTCTTTCCACTTGAGTTTGATCTAACTAATGATTGTTGAGAATTGACGTCATTAGGAGAATGATTATAAACTTTGTGATATGCTGTGAGCATTCTTTAATTTGTTTACAAACAGCCCAAAAAAATATAATAAGCCCATATCAGTATTACCTAGCACATCAAGTTTTATGCGATTAGCAAATACTATGTAGTGGGTATCCGTGAAAGCCCAATCATGGATCATCAAGTGATCTGGGATTCTGAACTCCTGCTTCTGTAATAACTTGAAATTGGAGTCATATTCTGCAGAATTATTAAAAAAAAAAAGTAAGAGATTAACCGACAAATTAATCAAAATTAAATAATGAG
This sequence comes from Dalbergia cultrata, assembly GCA_031216105.1. Taxonomy (NCBI): domain Eukaryota; kingdom Viridiplantae; phylum Streptophyta; class Magnoliopsida; order Fabales; family Fabaceae; genus Dalbergia; species Dalbergia cultrata. The sequence goes on along the minus strand of CM062351.1, from coordinate 52,066,848 downwards.
TAATTGAACAATTCTATTGGAAGGAAATTGAAAAATCCCAATGGTTACTGCTTACCAGTAAATGTAAAATTACTACGTGGAAGCAGCATGTCCTCGGCGTTGCAAGACACGGTAAGCAGCCTACTCCTACAAGAATCAACCTTATAATGAGACAAAAGTCTCCTCGGGGGCATCTTAAACACTCCTGTGTTAAACAAATTAAGACAAAATAAGTATTTAAATATTCGAAAATATTATTAATCTATTAGGAATATTTAAACAGTTAAAGTGTTAAACCATTGTGTATATATATATATATATATATAAATCAATTCTACATTAATGCAACTTGGGTGATGATTAAACTATGCCAATGTGACAAGGAAAATTTGTATTTAATTTTCCCTTGGGAAACTAGAATGATCCTCAGGACAAACAACATTCGGAGACACACGGCTTGAAGAATATCCAGCTATAACAAGAATTGTGACAGTGCCCTGTGCTACTAACTTTGCCTATATCCGAATTTTTTATGGTTATTTTTATAAAGATTATGGAGGTTAATAGTGTATTATCAAGAGAGTGACACAGAATTTGATAATTGAATGTGGAATATGACTTTGTATTATTACACACTCTGTCTTGACTTGAATGTCACCTTCAATTTATGTGCATATAATTTATATAAGAAAAAAAATACCATCACTCTTTCTTTTTATTATTTGGTTGGAAAGAGATTGGATGCGCCATAGTGTGTCGCCTAGTTAGAGTGCCATATTGTACATCATGTCCGGCCAATTGCCAACTCCCAGGGTCCCACCCAAGTGGCTTATGCTTGGTATATATCAGGTTGCCTACTGAACGTCACAATCACAATTCACAACACTTGGCCACCATTTCTTGAGGTTGTCTAATATAAGAAATGGGAAAAAAAAAATAAAAAATCACTTTGATTGTTGCCATTTTTGCCATGTTCATACACACGTAATGTGTGTGGTTCAATCCTTGATTCAAACGTTTCTATTCATATATATGGAGAAAGAAGAGAGCTGTTCCTACTCTACTTTCATTATTAGTACTCTATATTTACCTTTATGCATTTTAATTTTAAAACTTTTAACCCCCGTGCAATTTAAACATTAGTAACTCGATGGAATCATGCTATAACTCTTTTTGACAATCTCTTATGCAACAAAGAGAAAAAGGAGAAAAACATTAAAATGAAAATCTAACTATCCTCAAATCAAGACAAAAGTCACCTTCCATTGAATGAAATGTGAATTTTACTAAAGTTCACACTTAATCCAATAATAGATAAGGTGTTAATCGGAACGATATCTTATATACCATATGTATATACCATATGTATAAATAATATATTGAATAGAGAATTGATACGTACCATGTAATATAGGCTTCAACAGGCCGGCAGCAACCTCCCAAACGTCACTCTTAACATTATTCTTATCATGCTTTTCCAAATCAGAACCGTCCATCATGTCATACCTGCCAATCGTATTCAACGTGCATGATTCAATCTGGTACGGGTCACCACCTTCCCACATACACAATAACTTCTCTCCCCACCTTAATACACTTGTATTAGCCACATTTTTCATGACCTTAGTATTCCCAACCTTCCTCCCACCTTTCAAAACAGAAAAAGGACCTCTATGCGTGAACCTCCAGGTGTCAGTTTTCGGGTCATGCTCCTCAACTTGAGCTTCGGTCTTAATGTACTTAGCCATATATTTGACTTTCTTTGCAACATTGTCAATAGTGAATGACCTTAAGTACCCATGGCCATCTAGAGGGTGAACCATGGACCCGTGATCATCGGAGAAAAGCCCCGGGCCGGTTAGATAGTACGTACCGGAGGGAAAATCAGCTGGTATTTCACCATTGACAAGGGGTAGGGTGATGGGCTGAGTTGTCTCAGATCGTTGTGAATAAAATAGGAATTGATAGTCCCAAAAATCGGTTGTGGAGTCATCAGGGTCTATGGTTGGAGGCGCCGGAACAGTTATACGAGTTTCGGGTGCAGATATGGATATTGCATGAGGTACGGTTGATGGTGGTCGCAAGGTGACTTTGTGCACCGGAGGTGGTGGCCTTGTTGTTGATGGAGGAATGTATGTTGGGGTGTTATGAACTAATTTAACTAGCATTTTTGGGAGTTAATGATCTAGGTGTTGATATGAGATATGTTGTCTTGGAATGTGAAGGTGGCAACAAGTATCTGCTATATATAGATAAAAAGTAGTGTTAATTACACTATCACACAAAATTTATAATAAATTATCATGGTTATTTCATAAAGTAATAAGATGTGATTTGCTTATTTATTTAAGAGTTAGTAAGTAAGTCAAATCATTCCGACAATTAACTTCAGATCAAATTTACCAATTATCTAGCAATTTTTTATAAATATATATAAAGAATAATATTATTTGAACATTTAAAAGTGTAATCCCAATGGAACATTCATTATATCATCCTTAAATGTGATGGAAAAGTGGAATGATTGAGAACTATCACAACATTCAAGAGTAATAAAATAGATGTTTTATTGGGATATCCACTTGGATGGTCAAATAACATTTTTAGTATACAAATAGGTGGTCGATAACTTGATGCATGGTATATACAATTTCATTGTGTATTTCGTTTAATTACAGATTTGCCATCCCGGGCTTTTGCACTTTCGGTTGCACGGTTGTTTTGGTTTGTGCTCTTTCAATGTTCATGTGGGGTATGGTCAGCATATTTAAATGTGATGGACACGAAAATTCTTGAACTCAAAGTGGCGGACACAGCGCATTTCGATTTTCATGGTTGTGCATTTTGTCTTGTTTTGTTTTGCTTGTTTTGATGGCTCATGAGAAGACTAAAGGAGTAGCTTGGTGCTCCATGAGTTCAAGAATATTGTCCCCCTCATCATACAACTATTATTTTGGCTTTGGTCAAGCTAGGTTTAGTTTTGAGAGGAGCACTGTGATCATCATATATATAAGAGCCGCAATGATAGCCTTCTCATCATTATGGTTGAGAAGAAAATGAGCAAGTTGCATTATAATAATCATTATAAATGTAAGAGGGGGGTGGGGGGATTATATGCACACTTACCTCTAAAATTTAATGGAACATTCTTTTAACTTTTTTTTTTCTTTTTATCTATTATTAGCATAAATAACATATATTCAAAGAAGTTTAGGATATCATAGGTCGCATGCTAGTTTTTTGTTTGAAGACTAAAGTACACTTGAATCCAAGTTATGATGAATTTTTCGGTAACAATAATGGATGAAAATTTAACAGAAAGACAATGCGTGAAACATAATTAAAAAATTGAAACTAAAGCAATGAACGAAATCAAACAGAGGGACATGAACAAGGAGATCCACTACGTGAAATACAAATCAAAGAAAGCGAATACTTACTTGTAGGTTGAATGGATTGAAAAAACTGATTGAGACCCGAATGGAGGATGTGAAATCTGAATCAGATTTTGAGGAAATCAGGGATTTCGAGAGAATAAAAACGAGAGAATGAGCAACAGCCCAATGGTTGACTAGAGCTTTTCCACTATCAGCGTTGAAAACTTGAAGCTGAAGTTTAAGAGGATGTGAAGATGGTGAAGCTCAAGCTCACTTTATAGGCACAATGACCATGGCACGAACAACGTGAGAGCTTGTTGAGAACGTGCTTCAAAATATAGACCAATGTGGAGTAGGGCCATGGGATGGTGGCAACTAAGAGCTATTTGGAAAAGAAACAGGGCACTTGTGTAGGATTGACTTTGTAATCATCATAATTAGTGCCACTTGGAGGCATAAAATAATGAACAATCTTTGATACCAAAGTTAGTAGTTGGTGTGATTCTGCTCAAGTGAAAACAAGAACAAGAACCATATGGGCCTACATCCCCGCTATTTGGCCCGTCTAAAGAGGAATCTGCTGATTTCATCCACTCATTGCGCCCACCACTCACTTGTTCATCACCTCAAAATACTAAACGTGTAAAGTTTTGTTGAATTAATGACTTGATTTTAACAATTCAATAATTGTGACTACAACCACCTTCTAGATTTTGGTTAAAATCTTCAAACATGGTTGGCCAACAACCTTCAACTATGGTGGCTAACAACCTTCACACATGGTAGGTGGCCAACAACCTTCAACTATGGTGTGCCAACAACCTCAAATTAGGTGGCTATCAAGCTCTATAAATAGAGCTTGGTTCTTCAAGCTCAAAACACCAACACCAACAAGAATCCATTCCTCTCCTCCTCCTTTCTAAGCATTTAGAGATTCATTTGTTTACTTTGTTTTCTCTCTATATTGTGAGTTGAGAGTTGAGAGCATACACCAAAGGTGAGACAACATGTAAGGCATTGGTGTATTTGGGATTTGGGTTGAGTGGAGTGTAAACACGTTTGTCTCCCCATCATATTTCTATAGTGAAATATTTGATTGTCGTCTTTGCCAGTGGGCGTAGGCTTTAAGCGAACCACGTAAATTCACTCGGTCTCATTTAGCATTACACTTCTACACATTTATATTTTACGTCCAACTGCTTTCTACCTTTGGGCTCAGCTAATTCGCAACAAACCGGTATCGAGCTCTTATAGGATTTCCACTAATTTGTGTGAAAATGTCTACTGCAAAATTTGATATTCAAAGAAGTTTGATGGGCACATTAATTTTGGAATGTGGAAGGTCCGTATGTTATGTTCTTGTACAACAAGGTGTAAAAGCAAAGACTCTTCGACAAGGAAAAGAGGCTGAGACAATGAAGGAATGCGAATGGAAGATGCCGATCAAAAGGCTCTTTCAATTATTCGATTATGCATTATGAACGATGTCTTTGCGGGAGGTTCTTTCGAGAATACAAATAAATCACTGTGGACCAAGTTGAGTCATTATATATGACTAAGACGGTGTACTTGCCTCGTGTGTTGCAACGTCTGTACATGCTCCATTATGGCGAAGGGACATCAATCCGTTCTCACATGGCGAGTTCACGTCACTCGTCACAGATCTAAAAATATGGATCGAGACATTTTCAAGTGAGCAACAAGCAATAATGTTGCTTTGTTCCTTACCTCCTTCCTACAAGCACTTTAGTAAACGCCTATATGGTCGCGAAAGCCTCAAAATTGAGGAGGTTAAATCAGCACTTTTAAGTCGTGACAAAATGGAGTATGATCTTTGGGTAATCGTAATGATACCGCAACCGGCTTATTTGCTAGAGGAAGGTCAAAGGAGATCGGATCGAGTAGTAGCGAGAGGAAAGTCTAGATCTAAGTCTAGACATCGTAAAGGCAAAAGCCGATATTGCAAGAAGGAAAGGCACTGGAGCGAATGTCCAGAAGATCAAAGACAAGAAGGACAAAGATTCAAGCCCGATGCAAAGAAGTGTTCTTTGAAGGTAACGATAATGTTCTCGCGGTATCAACCGCCCACCAATTGGTGATACTTGGATGCTTGATTCTCGATGCTCTTATCACATGTGCCGGGCAAGGGATTGGTTTACAACTTTCCGGTCAATAGATGGTGGTGTTGTCCTTATGGGAAATGATATGCCCTGTATAAGGTTATTGGCATTGGAACACCCAAATCAAGATGCATGATGGAGTTGTGAGAACTCGATCGAGGTTCTGACATACCGGACTTGAAGAAAATCTTATATCCTTGGGCTGCCTTCGATTCTCAAGGTTATAAGTATTCAGTGAAGGTAGAGTTTTAAAAATCTCCAAAGGTGCTCTTATGGTGATTAAAGACAAATTTGGTCAATCGGCCTTTATCTACTTCAAGGAAGTACAATGTTGGTGTCGCCTCAGTATCATCCTCATTTGATTCTGATTCAGATACTACTCGTTTGTGGCATATGCGTCTTGGGCATATGAGTGAAACTGGAATGTCAATTTTGAGAAGGCGGGTTGCTTGGTGATCAGAAAATTGGGAAGCTTGACTTTTGTGAACACTGTGTTCTGGAAAGCAGACAGTCAAGTTCAAGACCTTGCTATTCACCAGGACTAAGGGCACGATGGATTACATCACTGACTTATGGGGCCCTGCGCCTGTTCCTTCAAAAGGTGGTGCCAGATACCTATTGACATTCATTGATGATTTCTCAAGAAAGGTATGGGTTTATTTTCTGAAACACAAGAATGATGTATTCTATACTTTCAAGAAATGGAAAGCGCTTATTGAAAACCAGACTGGCAAGAAAATCAAGCGCCCGAGCAGGATAATGGTTTGGAGTTCTGTGAAGGTCAATTCAATGAGTTTTGTGAAAATGAAGGCATAGTATGTCATCAGACGTGCGAAAGACTCATAACAAAATGGAGTAGCAGAACGTATGAATAGAACTCTTTTGGAGAGGGCTCAGATGCTCTCTAATGCCGGGTTTGTCAAAAGAATTTTGAAATTTGAAAAGCCGTTAATATGGCTTGCTATTTGGTGAATCGGTCTCAAATCAAGCGATCGATTTGAAGACTCCTACAGAGGTATGGTGCAGTGCTCCCTGATTATTCAAATCTAAGAATTTTTGGTTGTCCTGCATATGCTCATATTGATGATGGAAAGCTTGAGCGAAGGGCACTAAAATGCATATTTCTCGGATATGCAAGCTGGGGTGAAAGGTTATAGATTATGGTGCACCGAACCTAAGTCATCTAAATTCATAATCAGCGGAGATGTCAAGTTCAATGAACCATCCATGTTTCATCTGAAAAAGGAGGTTGACGATACAGAAAGAGACCAAGATGCTAGCAAGCAGGTGGAGTTTGAAACTGAACCACCAAAGCAGATGGAAGAAAATGCTCTGATCGGCCCATTCAAGAAGAAGAAGATATTGATGATGTCGCGGATGTATCGCATAAACGCTTGCAAAGATTACGCCTTACAAGAGACAGAAAAGAGGCAAATAAAACCACCACAAAGGTATGGTCATGCAAACATAGTCTCTTTTGCATTATCATATGCAGGATATGGAATCGTAAGATCCTACCACATACCATGAGGCTATCTCGAGTGAAGAGTCTCGCACAATGGATTGCTGCATTGAGTGAAGAGATGGAGTCTCTTCATAAGAACTGCATGGGAGTTGGTGAAACCACCCTAAAGGACATAAAGTCGCTATCGCAAATGGATTTTCAAGAAGAAGGAAGGATCCCTCGAGTTGAGCCGGCTAGGTACAAAGCACGCTTAGTTGCAAAAGGTTTTAGCCAAAGGGAAGGAATAGACTTCAATGAAGTATTCTCTCCTGTAGTAAGACATAGCTCCATTCGAAGGTGTTGCTCGCTATGGTTGCACTGCTTGACTTAGAACTTGAGCAGCTCGATGTCAAGACACCTTTTCTTCATGGTGAGCTTGAAGAATGTGATCTATATGCAGCAAACTGAAGGTTTCATTGCTCAAGGCAAGGAGGACCATGTTTGTCTCCTCAAAAGTCATTATATGGCTTAAAGCAATCTCCTCGATGGTATAAGAGATTTGACACTTTTATGTTAAGTCAAGGTTACTCAAGGAGTGACTATGACTGCTGTGTTTACCACAAGAAGCTCTCGGATGGTTCGCTTATCTATTTATTGCTCTAATGCTGATGACATGCTCATTGTCGCTAAGAGTATGTCCGAGATCAAGAAGTGAAGAGCAACTCTGGTGAATTTGAAATGAAAGACTTGGGTGCAGCTAAGAAGATTTTGGGCATGAAATTCATAGGGATCGGCGTCTTTGGCAAATTATATTTGTCACGGAAGAAGTATATTGAAAAGTACTTCAGCGCTTTGGAATGCAAGATGCAAAGCACGTGAGTACTCCGTTAGCGACTCATTTCGATTATCACCGCACATTCACCAGTCATGAAGATGAGGAACATATGTCACACGCTCCTTATGCTAGTGCAAATGGAAGTATCATGTATGCTATGGTATGTACTGACCGGACATTTCACATGCCGTTAGTGTTGTTAGCGATATATGGGGCATCCCGGCAAGATGCATTGGCGGCGATGAAATGGATACTTGATATCTTCTAGGTATGCAGATGTTGGCTTAGTATATGACGTGAGTTCTAACATCACTGGTAGTGTTATTGGTTATGTTGACTCAGATTATCTTTGGAGATGTTGACAAAAGGAGATCTCGATGTGACACGCCTTCACGCTGTCGGTAGTGCAATTAGTTGGAAAGCAACTTTCATCATCTACTATTGCACTATCCACCACAGAAACCGAATACATGGCAGCAGCAGAAGCGGTGAAGGAAGCCATTTGGCTCAGGAGTTTGGTAGGCAATTTGGGTTTGGAACAAGATGTTACAACTGTTTATTGTGATAGCCAAAAGTGCTATACATTTGACCAAAAATCAAATGTATCATGAGAGAACCAAACATATAGATATGCCGATATCACTTCATTCGGGAAATAATTTCTCAAGGTGCTATTGTTGTGAAGAAGATTAGTACCTGCATAATCCAAATTGATATGTTGACAAAGTCAATCACTGTTGCTAAGTTCAAGCATTGCTTGGACTTAGTTGGCATTCACAATATGTGAGTTTTGCCCTTATGGGCATTTTAGAAAAGACGACTTTAGAAACTTGATGAAAATCAAGTCAAGGTGGAGATTGTTGAATTAATGACTTGATTTTAACAATTCAACAATTGTGACTACAACCACCTTCTAGATTTTGGTTAAAATCTTCAAACATGGTTGGCCAACAACCTTCAACTATGGTGGCTAAACAACTTTCACACATGGTAGGTGGCCAACAACCTTCAACTATGGTGTGCCAACAACCTCAAATTAGGTGGCTATCAAGCTCTATAAATAGAGCTTGGTTCTTCAAGCTCAAAACACCAACACCAACAAGAATCCATTCCTCTCCTCCTCCTTTCTAAGCATTTAGAGATTCATTTGTTTACTTTGTTTTCTCTCTATATTGTGAGTTGAGAGTTGAGAGCATACACGATGCTGAGACAAATAATCATGTAAGGCATTACAGGTGTATTTGGGATTTGGGTTGAGTGGAGTGTAAACACTTTTGTATCTCCATCATATTTCTATAGTGAAATATTTGATTGTCGTCTTTGCCCGTGGACGTAGGCTTTAAGCCGAACCACGTAAATTCCTGGTGTCATTTAGCATTACACTTCTACACATTTATATTTTGCGTCACTCTGTTTCTACCTTTGGACTCGCTAATTCGCAACAAGTTTTGTGCACATTGCATGCATCACCTAGGTATATATTGTTACTACTCATAAGGATGGTGCGTGGGTTGAATGAAGCATATAGCAGAGGCTTATCACTGCATGTTAATTTTTGTTGTTCGTGATTATGAACTCTCTCTATAGAAAGAGTGATCACATAAATTAAAACGTATAGCTCAATGATATTCAAAACATATATGCAGGTCATATGAATATCCAATTAAATTTGTCCAAACATTTTTATTTTCAACTATATTATCTTTTTCTAATAGTTAGTCTCAATCTTCGTGTAATGGGTGTAATGTATCCCCATTTGCATAATCTTCTATGAATAGACTGCCCATCATTAGTGGTTAATATAATATTATACTTAACTGTGATGAAGACTATAATTATTAATAACAAATCTATAACATTTGACATATATATTAATAAAAATATCTTTTTTTTAAGTAGTGAGTATGTGATTTAACCACTTTTACTATTATGACAATACACAATTATTGGATAATAGTGTTGAAATTTGAATCTGGTTGATATTTGCTATATGCAAATGCAATTGCATTGTGTATTTCCTTTTATTACAGATTTGCCATCCTGACTTTTCGTAATTTCGGTTGCATGGTTGATTTGGTTTGTGCTCTTTCAATGTTCATGTGGGGTATGGTCGGCATATTTAAATGTGGTGGACACGAAAATCTTGCACTTATAGTGTGGCAGACACAATGCATTTCGATTTTCATTGTTGTGCATTTTGCCTTGTTTTGTTTCTGCTTGTTTTGATGGCTCATCATGAAAAGAGCAGCTTGGTGCTCCAATATGAGTTCAAGAATTTTAATTTCACCCATCGTCCTGCAACTTTTTTTTTTTTTTTTTTCGGGCTTTGGTTAAGCTAGGTTAGTTTTGAGAAGAGCAATTTGATCATCATATGTATAAGAGCTGCAATGACAGCCTTCTCATCATAATGATTGAGAAGAAAGTGTGCAAGCTGTATTATAACAATTCAGTCATTATAAATATAAGAGAAACTCTAACTCTTAAAATATATAGGTTATATGCTTATATCTAGAACTATAAAAATATAATAATTCAAATTAATTCTTTTAATTCCTACAAAATTTAACGATTGATTTAAATCTTATTTGTAACTTTAAAAAGTAAATAATTAATTTCTCAAAATGTAGATAATAAAATAAAGCACGTATATAATTTCAGCTATCAAAAATATTTATTTATTTATTTATTTAATGTAGAATTTCTTTTTTCTCTCTTTAGGCCATTTTGGAGTATCCTCTCCATCTCAACCAGCTATGTATGTTTTCTCCTATTTGGTGTGGGGATATGTGCGTGCGCACCTAAAGAAATGTTTGCATAAACTAGTTTAGGTCTTCGTCTCTTCCATTGGTATTGTGTCTGTTCTTTAATACAGATAGTTTTTAGGTTTGTTTTTTCTATTTTAAATTATAAATTTTTTTAAATTTTAATGACTCTAATTATTTTATAAATATTTTATCTCTTTATTTAATTAAAGAGAAAGTGAGTGGAAGTGAGTTAATTATTAGAGTACTTAATTGGAGAAAAAATGAATAAATTATGAATAATGAAATGATATTTGAGTTTTTTAATTTTTTTAAAAGATTAATAATATTCAATTCTTACCTTAATTCTGTCTATAATTAAAAAATGACCTATATTAAAAAAAAAGGGGGGGAAGTATATGTTTACCAACATGCACAATTAAATTAGCAGCCACTTACAATGAGCACCCAACCTACGCTCTATACCATATAATAAAGATAGCATTGAATTTAGGTATATTATTTAATAAGACACATTGTTCATATATTCTTGTCTACCTATCCTAGACAAACTTTCCCACTGAGCAAGAAACATATAATGGTTTCCATTAGTTTTTGTCCCCATATCATGCACCATTGATCCTAATTATGATTTATGAAGGTCCAAAGGAGTAACAAGAAAATACAGAACAAATATAATGCTTATGTCATCTTCTAAACTCTTCCAATTTGCACCAACTTCGAACTTTCCTTTTTAAATTGAATGCAATGATATTAACGAAGTTATTAAAACTAGCGGTAGCGGTGTCAATGAAATAGTTTGGCTCCAGTTTAAGTTAAAAATAAATAAATTCGAAGCAACTAAATTTAATTGGATCGATTTTAATTTAATAATTTTTAATTTTTTAGAGTATTTTACATTAACCTCCCTCTTCTCTCAAAGGAGGTTACCACAATTATATTCAGTACTCATCTATTTTATAAAATTATCATCGACTTCTATCAAGATTTATTAAAATTATATTGACTTCCTTTGTAGATACTAGTTCATTAATTTAAATGACAAAAAAATATCATATGAGATATATATATATATATATATATATATATATATATATATATATATATATATATATATATATATATATATATATATATATATATAGACAATAACTAAAATACCTCTTTTTTTTATCATAAGTTATAATTATAGGGTTTATTTTTATGTGATAAAAAAGTATTTTATTCAAATTAATATATTAAATATTGTTAAGATATTATAATTTTATCATTAATAATTATGTATAGATCCCTATATTAGCTTTTTTGTCACTTAAATTAATGAACTAATATGTATAGGGGGAGATCTGAGTCATGTTAATAAATCTCAATAGAGGTTAGTGATAGTTTTATAAAATAGAGGGATGCTAAATGTAATTACACTAAATATCAAGGGAGACTAATGTATCTTTTTATTTTTGTTAATAAATATGAACTAAATTGTTTCAATCAAAATCAAGTTGATTTGGTTTGAGTTCTCAATCAAATTTAAGTAAAAAATATTAACTTTTTTTAATAATTTAAATTAACGAACTAATATTTATAAGGGAAGATCAGAGCAATTTTAGTAAATTTCAAGAGAGGTTAGTGATAATTTTATAAAATACTTCAAAGAGATAAGTATATAATTTTCTCATTTTTCAAAGTAAATATATATGAACTAAAATGTTTCAATCAATATCAAGCTGATTTGGTTTGAGTTATCAAATTTTAGTAAAAAATAGATAATGTTAATTTTTAATTAGAATTCACATTAAATTTTAACTTTTGCTTGAAGTGTATGCAAAAGTTTCTCCATGGGGCGGTGACAATGGAGAGTGATTTGGAAAGGAAGCCGTGGCACTTCCGTGGGATTGACTTTGAAATTAATCACGATAATTAGGGCCACTTGGAGGCATAAAATAATGGACAATCTGTAATACCAAAGTCAGTAGCTGGTGTGATTCTGCTTAAATGATGACAAGAGCAAGAAACTTTGGCCCGTTTAAAGCGGATCCTGATGATTTCATCTTCTAAGTCTCATTCTCATAATCCTCATTCTAATTAGTAGTAGTTTCTTAAATCCTAACTATAAGATAGCATTTATTTACTTTCTTCAAGATAGAAATATAGAGACAGTGGAGACAGAAATATAAATAATAAATATATATATGAATATTATTAGAAGAAAAAATATTATATTTCTGTCTTTAATTCTTTCTTTATATTTTAAAGGTACAAAATTTTTTTTCTATTTTCTATTTCTATCTCTACGACTAAATAAATTTGTCTCTCTAATATCTCTATATTTTTATCTCAAAAACAACAAACAAAACACTACCTAAATTCCCAAATTCGGATTTTTATTTTCTTGTACCGACCATATGCCCTTGCTGTCTGAGCCATGTAACCTATTGATGGTGTTGCGCGCCACGTCATCTCCTAGTCATTATTCCAAAGTTTATTTTCATTTGCCGTAATAAAGAGTTTGTGTAGTTGGATTTGCTGATGAGGTCAAACCAGAGGTCCAAGTCCACCAACTGAATCTACCATTTCTCAATTTTTTCCCCTAAGATCATCTTTTCATTTATTTATACCCAACCAAACATACCCGTAGATTTTCATTTGTTAGTATGTTTATTTAATTATAAATAAAGGTCTAATATTAGGTACAAAGTATCTGATAAAAATTAGGGTATGGAAAATAGCAGATAACAAGTATACGGCCAAGGACGGATCCAGACAATAACAAATGCAAGGGCCGAAAGTTAATAAAATAAAATATTAAGATTAATTGTATTCACTTTTAATTCTAATTTTGAAACAAATATGCATTTTTATTAACAATCACTAATTATAGATAACAGTTTTAAGTTGAATTTTTTTATTAAATTGTTTAGCTTACTAATTCATTCACATATTTTAAAAAACTTATATGAACAGTTTTGAAATTTCGGATGCAGATTAGTGGTAAATAGATATAAGTTAAAAAAATTTACTACATTGTTTAAAATTGTGTGAAATAAATATCCATCACGTTATGCAATATTATCAAATTAGCGTTATAGATATTAAAGATTCAGACTTTAATGTTTAGGTAACTTGAAAATAAAAATGAGTTGAAAACATAGTTTAACCTTTTTTTTTTTTATTTGGTGAGACATAGTTTTACTTCTTAAGCACTAAATTTGTTTATTCTAACAAAGTTATGGTGTTCCATCTAATAATAAATGATTAAATTTATTTTATAATTTTTTTGTATGTATATCAAATCCAAATGGATATAAAATAAATAAAAACTTACAATATTTCATTAGTAACATTTTTTTAATATATGTGTATATATATTAGGATGAAAATGAGGAGAGAGAGATTTTTGTTTGGGGATGGGGGATGGGGGGGGGACCTGCCCCTGTTTGCATCCCTCCTGTATCCGGCTATAATAAAAGAAAAATATTTTTTATATTTATTATGTGTGAAACATGTCTTAACTCACACCTTATTTATTATTAAATAGAATGCATACGGGACCAATAATATAATCGTAAAATAAATTATTAGAATACATTCCACCTATATCCTAACACAAAGGTGAGTACGACTGAATCATCGTAGGATGTTATATTTTAGCCACTTACAAATAGGAGCAGGAACCATGGGATACATTGGGAAACAGAAAAAAAAAAGCAGTATTTTGTTTGGGCCATTTACGTTTTTGGTCAGTCGGAATGGATCGAACCAGTAATAAATAACAAACCTTTCTCGAACTTTACCCAAAACAAAAAGCCCAAGAATTACTTTTCTACGGGACCCAATAATACCGAAACCAAAAGGATCTAGCTGTCCCTCCCTCCCTTCCTTCCCCTGAACCTTTCTGTAATGAAACCGTTCTAATTCGGATTTGAGCTTTAGGCTTATCTTCATTGATCATAGTGCATTTTTCTCTCTGCTTCACTGTAAGTTGAATCCATTAATTTTTCTCTCCTTCATAATTTCCCCCAGCTGTATGGTTATAACAGGTTTATCTACTTTTTAAATATATTATTATTAATTTGGTATAGATTATAGATTACACCCATGGAAAAGATTGAGAACAGAGGTGAAGGCTGTCCAGGTGCAGCTATTGATAGTCATTGAATCATTTCCATAAAGCCATTGGCAGTGTTGGAAGGTACATTCCTTTGCAATAAAATTGATCTTGATGTGTTTGAGGAAATGCACCGGTGAAAGAGCAGAAGGATTTGGATGATAGATTTATTTGCTTATTTTATAATGTTGAATGTATCCCTTTATCACTTTGAGAATTGCAGTTCTGGTATGAGTAGTGTTTTTCAATTTTAAAAGGAGACAAAGGTTCATTTACCCTTGAAATTGGAGAGTAGTCTTTTGTGTTTATCGTTCGGAAATGGTAAATCAGATAGAGGATACCAGATACGGTATCTGCGGTGGGCTATACATGCAAACCTTTCTGTGTTATTGAGTCACGTGCTCTGAGGCCTTTTTATAGAGATCTGAGGGTTTGAGTGGGAGCAGTTAGACTCCTTTTTTTATGGGATACCTCCTTGTCTAGCATCCCCTTTGATTGACTTGGGCCTTGAAGCCAATGTTCAGCCCATTTGATATTGGGCCTAGAATAGTCGGTACTCTATAGTGCCTTGAGGGTTTTGGTTCCTCCATGTGAGCGAATGAGTCATAATAGAAGGTAGGACTAGCCTCTTATGGATGGTGTTGAATTATCGTGTGTACAGATAAGTCGAAGCACTTGTTGTTTTCTCTGTTTTCTTTTAATATTTTGTGTGTTGTCAATATGTCATGAGACTAATGAGTTTTAGAACAGAGATAAGCCTCCCAAGTCGCAACATGTTCCCCTCTGCCTTTATCGTTCGGAAATTAAAAATATGAAATACTTGCAATGTTTATGAGATGGCAATCGACAAACATAAACTTCATTATTACCAATACACAAACATTGTTATTTCTGCTAGGTATACAGGGCTATGGAGAGATCTTAATACCATGTGTAGTGGTTCCACTAGCTCGGCAGTTGTAGCTATTCTTGTAAATTCTATACTTCTTGATGCTAATAGTAGTCTATTAATTTTGTAAACACAAACAGTACCAACTGAAACACTAACATTTGTTTATCCATGCCTTTAAGCTTTAGATGGAGATAATTGTTCCCACTTGCCCAAATCCCATAACAAAGAAAGCTCCAGCCTGCAAGAACAGATAGGCAAAGTAGTGGTCACATCCGAATAGCACATCATAGATTGCACAGTGCAACATAAACATTCCCATTAGAATCTCCAAAGGGTGGATCCTGCCAATAAAAGTAAACAGTCGTAAGTATGCATCATAATGAATTTATAGGGAGTAATAGTCAGATATTTCAAGATTGCATTCTCTATCTTGCAGTCTAATCTTACGTTATAGTTAAAAAAAAAAATAAACTCTAAAATAAATGTTATGGCATGTTTCTGTTGGTCTTTCCCCTGTAATTTAAAGTTTAGTTCCAATGTTTATAGGAATGTAGTTATAGAAATGTAGCGTGGTTTAATAGCAATTTGTTCTGTTAGTTGCATAAAGTGCTTCGTTGAGAACTTGAGATGAAAAATCTGCACATTAGCTGGTGCTTACTTTTCTATAAATTGAAGCCGTGGAGTTCTTGATGTCTGAGCATTGTTCTTCCGTCTCAAGGCATTCCCAAGCTTCTCAGTCACAACCCATTCATTGACACGGTTTGCCTCCAAGAGTCCTATAATTGCTGCTTTAGTTCGATGGAGTGACATGACATTCTCAAAAAGTATCCAGAGTACTAGTAGATTGATGGATCTGTCATGTATAAGCGAATGGATTAGTTAAGAATAACTGAGGGTCATTGGAGAAAAAAAATTAAAAATTACCTTGCTGTCAGAAACCAAGTAATTACCGTAGGGTGCTGAGTGCATTTAGAGTTGTAATGGTAGCTGGGATGTATATGGCAATTGGCTTTTTGAGATTGACTTCTGGAACTATCACACAAGCTGGTATAACTATGGGAAATTAGAGGATAGAAGAGTAAAGTAGGAAAGGATGTGCAACTATTGGAAGTGGGATGGATAGAGAAGAGAGAAAATGTTTTGTATTTTTTCACTTTATATAAAAAACTTAGGAGTTTTGTGACACCGTCTCTGATGAGGGTGTAATTGTAAATTATAAAGCATACAAATATAATACCCTTTCACCTCCCTGTGAAACATTTGTCTGATAAAGAAAGTAGCTTGATTTCTCTTCTATGATAAATTTACTTCCTAAACATTGGATGATTGTCATCTTTCCCATTCTTTCCTGAAAACAAATGTTGCTTATCTTTGCCTGCGTTTTCCTTTTAAAAATTTGACACATTGATAAATGTCTTTGTTCACAAGTCAAGGTCATTTTTGTAAAGTTTTATTATTACTTTTATTTCCTATGTTTTGATAGCAAAGAAAGAAAGGCTAAATTGTTTGACTCTTAAAATCCTGAATTTAATGGGGCCAAGTTTAAAGTTGAAGCTATTTTGTAATTGTAGTCTAGTGATTTTCTTTCCTTTCTAGATATTTTTAAAATTGAAACTGCTTTACATCAATCCCAACTTACAGCTGGTTTTTGCTGTCTGGTTTAAATAGCACTAACTTGAAGAGTGAGGCTGGAAAAATAAAATCTTCTAGGATCATAAGTTTATAACATTAACTGCTAAGAAATGATTGCTTGGTGTGCAACTTTTCATGCCCGACTTAGGTGGGTTGTACTTGTTGAGCAACACGTTGCAGTGTGAAGAAAACTTCCGTTTTAGATTTATCAAGATGTGTAAGCAATAAATTTTGCATGTACTAAATTTCAATTTCAATGTGGACATGTCTGAGTACATCAGCTGTACTGTTGGCTTCGTAGTGAAGGAATCAACCTCTAACGTGTTACCATGGGGAATGGGGGGTTGGGTACGTAGGGTGCATTCCATTGGTTGCTGGTTTACTGCCTGCATTTTTGTTCGACTTTATTGGCCTTCTACCATTGATGATTAGAATAAAATGTGAGTACCCATTTAATACTTCCAACCAATTACAGGTGCAAAACAATTTTATACTATCAGTCAGTCGAAATTAACCAAAATGACAAATCATTGTGGATAGTTGTGATGGTGGGTAGTTACCTCCCATGATTTGTCACTTTGATGAAATTTTATTGGTTGATAATGTAAATTTGTTTTATACTATCGTTGTATAGAAATTAAATTCTTACATATTTAATGAGATATGCAAAGCGCTTTTGTCTGCATGATGGTTTTGTAGAAGGTTGTTTCCATTTTTAGTGAACTGTATATTTAGGTTATATATTCTTCACTGGTATATATATAATTTAGCTATGGAACACTAACACAGGAAGTATGTTGATTCACCTGCTATGATTGGGTCATTTATTTTTTTAGGACTTTGGCACAGCCTTGGTAAATGCTATGTCATATAAGCTTCACTAGAATATATGGGTTGTAGATAGATGGTTTTTGATCGCATGGTGATGGTTGTTAACATGTCTGTAATGGATGGGTGAAAAATAAACAAATGATCCACTTGAGATTGGTTAATAAATTATTTAGAAAATTTTGTAGACTGATAAATATGGGATGCTTCTTGTTTCATCTGTAATGGATGGGTGGATTCTTTTATTAGGATTTGGTACAGCTTTGGCATTTGCTTTTGACACATAAACTTCATTAGCATGTGAGTTGTTTTTGTGCTGAGAAATTAATCAATGAAACCTCTTCATTTTTTTTTACACGGTTGTACTGTTTCGGTGTTTCTCCACATACAAAGGTGAGAGCTTGAGTCAATCTTGATGTCTGTATCTTGATTTGGTGCTGCCTTCCCAAGGCTGGATTGAATTATGATCTGAACAACAACACCCTTCAGCTTATCATGAGAAGAGCGCGAAGGCTCTTCAGTTCATCGAAGAGGTGACCAAAAACGCTCACTCTGTGACTTCACTAACAGCAACTTTCAATAATTCATTGTAACCACAGTAGCTTCTAATTTATTAATTAATCATTTAATTTTCTCCATAACTAATCTGTTTGAACAGGTACGTCCGTGATTTGGACAAAGGCAAAGCCATGACGGCTACTGGCGCGTCTAATACAAGTTCGATAACTTCAAGAATAGGCCATACGAGCCATACATTACTAAAGACAATATCAGATCTAAGCCTTACACGACCAAATTCTATACTTACTTGAACAACAGATTACACCTGTTGATATTAATGTCAAAATGACTCTGTACAAATCAGGGAACCGAATAGAAAATACCATATCATATGTATTCGTCGGTGGTAAAACTTCCTAACGTGATCCTTGAAGGTAGAGAATTAGTAAAACATGTATGCATTTTTTATTGCTTGTAATACACAGAAGACATCTAGTGTTGCATTGGGGTTTTTGTTTCAAGTTAATGTAGCTGATATTTTGAAGGGTGCCATGCGGAATGAGGTGAGAGTGGCTATAATCATCAGTTTTTACCTCCATATCAGACTATCAACCAGTTTTAAGGTATGCAGGGGTCTGAGATATCCAATTTACAGTTTTGTTAAGGATCTCAGAACTAATTTATTTTTGTTAGGAACTAATGTAACCATTGATGACATCATCATAAACTAAATTGAGAGTTTACTCATAAATTTTCTTTGCTAACATATAAGATATCTTTTATTTATTTTTATTTTGGTAGATTATTGTTTGTTTATTTATTTAGCTACCTTATTTTGCTTGAAATATCTTATATGTCTATGCCCACTAGTACTGTCCTGATTTTTCTTCCCTTATTATCTGATACTCTTTCTCCATGCCTACTACAAAGTGTGTTTTAAAGCCTTAGATTTAATTGGAAAAAATAGAATAACCTATTGATTGTTCAACATTCATATTAACTCTACCTGCACATGATATAGCATTTCTTAATAGAAAAATAACTGAGTAAAGCAGTTTTAACTTTTAAGAGACACAAATGAAACTGCCTAAAGGTTTCACAACAACAAAAGTTTAGTCTCGGAACAATGTGCTTGAAAAATCTAAGCATCTTCACGGTTCAATGGGTATATTGATTGCTGAGTTTCATTTACGAGAAATGCAATTTTTGAAATCGAAGTCCCAACAATTGTATAACAAACAAGTTTAGTCCTCCTAGATATAGATGCACTTAATTAATATAAACTTAATTTGATGCACTTAAGTTTAGTAAATATTGAATCTAATTGATTAAAGGTAAACATATTAATTCATTAACAAGAAAATATGTATTAGCTTTTAAAAGATTAATATATTGAATATTGGCTGTGTTTATTTTAGATTTTAGAAAAAATTGATTATGAGACTTAAATTTTTATATAATTTAAAAAGGTGAAAATTGATAATTTTTAAAGAAACTACTATTTTTAACTTCTATAAAAAATCTGAAAATACAAAGACATTGCTAATTGGATTACGGACCATGTGGTGAAAACTGGTGCTGCTTCGGGTTTGGCTTATTCCAAGTGGTATAATCCTGAAATAGCATAATCTTGGAATGGAACTCAATAACATTATTTAGATTGATTTATCCCTTTAGCTTGGTTGTGTCTTTATATTTTCCTTATTCAAAAAAAAAAATCTGAAAATTGATTTTCTTGAGATGTTGATTAATTTTAAAAAATTATACAAGTATAAGAAAAGTGATTTTTTTTGGGGGCGTGGAAAGTGATATTTCGCCCCAAGAATCCCAAACAAATGCCCCCTAAACTATTTAAAGATTAAAGATTAATCTCTTAAGGGCGTATTCGATGTGGGATAAAAAATAACAAAAAAAATTTAAAAAGATTTTAAATGGTATTTTTTTCTTGGTGTAAGAGAATGCCACTTAAAAGCAAACAAAGACATCAGCAGGCCCAACTTACTGAAGGCCCAAGAAGCAACAATAACCACACGAGGCCCACAAGTTTGAATTACGCACTTGTAGAAGCTGATATGTCCTCCGTGACCGGCTTGTTCAATTACCTTCTAGAAGCTTCAGATTCATTCAAGCACCATGAACGTGAACAAGAACCAGAGCCAATGCATATCTATTTGGGAACTCTAATTGATGCACCTTCGCATTAGGGTTCGAACATGACCCATGGAGGAGGAAGAGCTTCTTCCGACGAGTTCGGTCACGCGGTCTCCAAGGTCGCCGTGGCGCAGATTTGCGACTCCGTAGGGTTTCACGGAGTCAAGGGCTCAGCAATTGAAGCTTTCGCTGATATCGCAATTAGGTACCTCGTTGATTTGGGGAAAATGGCTGAGTTTTACTCTAACCTGGCTGGTAGGTCGCAATTTAACATCTTTGATGTGATTCTGGCTTTGGAGGATTTAGAACAGGTTAAGGGTTTCTCAGGTTCTGGTCAAAGTCAATGCCTTTTAGGTTCAGGCACGGTTAGGGACCTTATCAGGTTTGTGAATTCAGCTGAAAATGGTGAAAATGAGGTCCCTTTTGCTCGCCCGATACCGGTTTTTCCGGTGATTCGGAGCCGGAAAACTATACCTAGTTTCTTGCAAATTGGGGAGGCACCACCTTCCAAGAATATACCAGCTTGGTTGCCAGCATTGCCTGATCCTCACACTTATATTCACACCCCTGTGTGGGATGAGAGGGTCTCTGATCCCCGTGAGGACAAGGTTGAGCAGGCGAGGCAGCGCCGGAAGGCTGAGAGGTCGTTGTTGAGCTTGCAGAAGAGGTTGTTGCTGTGTAATGGTTCTGCGGGAACGCGTAGCGGTGGTACTAATTCGGTTGTGCCTGTTAATGGTGGTAGTGGTGTTTTTCTTGGACAAGGAGAGGCTGAGGGAGTTGATGGGAACCCTTTCCTTAAGGCTCCGGTGGATAATAAGGACGTTTCTCTGGTTGCCTTGCCGGCGAGGTTCTCTGATGAGGCTGAGGCTGTTGATGCGATTGCGAACCATGTTTCTGTGTTGGAGGCATTTGCTCCTGCAATTGAGATGATGAGGAGGGATGGTGGTTTCCATGATGATGATGACGACGACGACCGGCGAGGGGGGAGAACGGTTCTTCCTAATGTGAGGCCTACTGTTCATTTCAAGTTCAGGGCTGGGAAGAAGCTTATTGGTGAGCCCTTGGATACCAGGAATCAGAAGAAGGACGCTTCGCGTGCTGCAGCTTTGGCAGGCCGGGAAGAGGAGAGAGATGATAAGAAGAGGAGAGCTGAGTATATTCTCAAGCAGTCTATGGAAAATCCCCAAGAACTCACTCTGTTGTAGATTAGTGTATTGGACTGGATTTGCTGGATGATAAAAGCCCTGGCACCTGTTTCTCCTTGTTTCATGCTTTATATTAACACCTTTCTCTGTCCATCTGGGACACTCTGACGCAACCAATTCCTGCATGTTTTGTGAACACTTGGTTGATGTATATTTACAAACACTTATGGGTTCTGCAATAAAGCTCTGTTGAATTCAACGAGTTGCTCTTAAGACTTGATTTGTGGAGTAATCAAGAACCTGAACTATGAGTTTGTCTGATCGTCATGAAAGTCTACAAGCTGCTCCAATTGAAAGCTTGTAAACCTGGAAACAGAAATTGAAACTTTTATAGCTGAGGTAATACATTTTTTACGTCAATAGGTGTTTTCATTAATTTAGCTCTTTTATTTGAAATTTGTAGTTCAGGCAAGAAGAACCAACTTGTTTTGTACCTTATGTCAGTTAGCTTGGTGGTGTTTTTCTACTCATTCTTTACACATCATAGTTATGTCCAAGCATTATCGACTGCAAAATGATGTGTATGATTGTATGTATGTGAAATTCTATAAAGTAAGACTATCTGAAAGGAATATCTTAGTAAAGGGGCTTCTATAGACGCTAGATTTTGTTGCTGGAATTAAAGAGTGCAAATAACAACACAAAGGAATGAATAAAATAAGAAAGTAGGGGTAAGGAAACTAATAATGAACATTTAAAATGTTTGAGAAGACATTTAAAGGCTATTTCAATGCTTTCTACTAATTACTGTTGATAAAGGATTTTCTTGGTGTTATGTGCCATTGTTCACAAGTATAAACTCTTAACAAATGATTTAGCCATTTATGTGGCATTTTAGAATAAGATAGCTGCATGATCTTTGATTGCTAAATGATATAAACATGCAGAGGTATCATACAGTATACTAAAATTTGCAATGTGTGCAAAAATCCAGAGGTGGAAAGTAAGGTTACCTCTTTCTCATTATACACAGGTATTTGGATCACCACAGTGGGGGTAGCTTCTGTTTTTCTCCAGGTCATGTTTCATGGCATCCAACTTGTACTTGGTGTATTTTTTTCTTCCTGAGCAGTTTTACAACTGAAATTACAGCTGCCATGCATACTTTTTCCACAACCAGCATTACTGACATGATTGCACACAGTATGGCTGCTGGTTTTACGAGTGGTATTAAAATCGAGGCTCGTATTTATTGCTAGGCATAGGTTAGATCATTAGAATCATATTGTGGAGCCCTCGCTTCAGTCTCCTCAAAGATTAGGCTTGTCATGGTTTCGGGTGTTGGTCGTGTAGTTATGAGTATAGGGCCCAAATCGAGATCCTAGTAACAGAGTCATTGGGATGGGGAGCTGAGGCAATTGTAGAATGGATCGATGACATGTTGCATGCAGTGATCAAATGTGTCCTGGTATATAAGTAATTTACCTATGGAACTTACACAGGAAGTATGTTGATTCACCTGCTATGATTGGGTCATTTGTCTTTTTAGGACTTTGGCGCATTCTTGAAAAATGCTAATGTCATACAAGCTTCATTAGAATATAGGGCTGTAGATAGATAGTTTTTGATGGTATAGTAATGGTCGTTAACATATCTGTAATGGATGGGTGAAAAATAAACCAAGGATCTACTTGAGATTGGTTAAAAAATTATGTGGAAAATTTCGTAGAATGATAAAATATGGGATGCTTCTTGTTTCATTTGTCACTATTGGGTGGATTCTTCTATTAGGATTTGGTACAGCTTTGGCATTTTGTTTTGACACAAACTTCATTAGCATGTGAGTTATTGCTGTGCTGAGAAATTAATCAGTGAAACCCCTTCATATTTTTCATAGGCAAGTCTTCATTGTACTGTTTCTCCCCACATACAAAGGTGAGAGCTTAAGTCAATTTTGATGTCTGTATCTTGATTTGGTGCTACCTTTCCAAAGCTGGATTATTAAATTGTCTGATTCTCTTTTTCTCAAACCACTTTTTTTTTTTACCAGTCTAGGCTCTGGTATTTCATCTTTCTCCCAACGTTGGGATTTTGTTTGAATTGTCAAGTTGTATGCATGCGTCCGCAATATGAATGCATATGCGTTTCCATGTTTTCCCAGTGCAGAGCAAGATGATTCTATAGATTATTGATAGTTAAATAATTGCAGTAGAGTCAAATACCCGTGCATAGCACACGTTCTCATACTGGTATGATAAATATATAAAAAATTTCGAATTTCAACTAAGCTAGTAGTTGAACAAGGGAACAACGGTTTCGAAATTTCGGCTAACAGTGCTTTTTTTTTATTTATATTTAGACTGGCCAATATGTTATTTCATAGGTGCAATCTTTTCACATAGATTGGCCCAGCTCCACGTATCTAGTCATCATTAAGCAATCTAACAAATTCATGCTAATTTTTTTTTTTTTAACAAACTCCTTATCGTAGAATTCACCCTTATTTAAACGCCTTGCTCTTGAAGATTCTACTATGAAATCCTTGTACTAATTATCGATAATACTAATTGTCAATGAATAAATATTTCCTCTCAAATCACTTACCTCTCTTTTCCTTCACTGCCTTTTCTCAACCCACCGCCACTCTTCTCTCATCTTGACCGGCCAGAGGTTGAAATCATGGGTGCCTGAAAATAAACAAATCTTAGAAAACCTGACCTCAAATCCCTCATCTTTACTCAAATGGCGATGGCTTTAAGTTGTAGAGGGAGGCGTATATGCTATTGAAAGTTGAAGCTCTGTCCATTAATGATCTAATTGATGGTTGAGGTGTTAGGTGTCTTTTGCGCTATGGTTTTTCTTATCTGTGTGTGAGTTTAGTTTTTTTTTTAAAAAAAAAAAGCGGAAATAAAGGGCAAAATAAAATGAACTGATGAAAAATAAAAAGATGAAAAATAAAAAAAAGAGGGAAAGGGAATTGGATCGTGCATCAATGGTGCAAATTGTGCGAGTTACAAGGTATCGGAATCCAATTATATGGTTTGGATCTGGGTGTAGACTGGTGTTCTGGTTACCACTATCTTGGATGTAAGGGCGAATGTGGCAAGGGCGATTTGGAATGGTAGCGAGTTGATCGAAGAAATTGATAAAGGATAATTATGTAATTTTAAAAATTAATTTTTATTTAACAATCTTGTTAATCATTATATTTTAAAATTAAAACGATTATATTATTAAATGTTGATTGTTTATATAAAATCTAATAGTTGAAATAAATCGATTATTGGATAGTCCCAAAGAGTGTTTGGACTAACATAGAAGCCATCTATTAAGGGATTGTAAAATGTCAAATTACAATGTTAATAGATTACAACAAAGCATAAAATATAAAGTGTTCGTTCATAATTTCAATGTCTGACATTTGTGGTTTGAAAACATGAGGTAGCATTTAGTAGGGGGGGTTCTCAGGTGAAGATGAAAATAAAATCTTCACATGAAGATAACATTTGTAAGTTGACACCTGGAGTGGTTTATCATGCCTCCAATCATAGTGTGGTGTACCATAAATATTCACCATGAAAAATCAATTTCTCTCTCAAACTACCCCCACCGTCAACCACTGTGCATCATCTCCATGCCCTCCATTTTTGCCACCACAAACATCCCTTTCCCTTCATGTCACCACCCAACCAGCAGCTCCTCTTTGAAGATTTGCAACAACTTCATCTTCAAACCCACTAACTGCCACACCACCCACCCCTATTGCTTCTATTGTACCTACTGACTTTGTCCTTCTTCATCTTCATGGTCGTCGTCGTCGTCACCGTTGTGATCACAGTAAGAAGAAAGAGTTTGTTAGAGTCTCCGATCTTGGCATCAAGGCACAGCTCCATTCACGAAGTTGTTCCTTTGGCCTCCAAAGCCCATCAATGAGGAGATGCGCGTGGATCTGGAGCAGCTCCATTTCACCTCGTTCATCCATTGGCGCACAAAGACGATTCACGACTCCCTCCACATCTTTGCCACCATCGAGGAAGAAAAGCGCGTGGAACAGGAGCGGCCCGTGCAAAGAAGAGGGAGTTGGAGGAGGAGAAGAAAGCCATTCTCGCCTTATCTGCCGCCGCACCCTTTCCTCAAATCGTCGGCAATCAACAATCGACGGTTAACAATGCCGATGGCGCTGTGACGGTGCTCATGGTGGCGGTGCGATAGGTTCGACCAAGCAGTGGCGTGAGGGCAACAGCTTCAACGAGGGAGACTTGTTCCTTTTGCAATGAAATTTTCTATAGTATATCATATGTTAATCAGTTGCATGATAGACCATATAAAACCCACTCCACATGTCTTCTAGTCATTGAGCCAAGTCATATCTTCATCTTGCAGATTTTTTGTTATATGCACCTGAGAATGCACCATTTAGTAGACGTTGAGGACAAAAAATACAAACACATTAAAAAAGATATAAATGTATTTGGAGAGGGGACCAACGCAAACCCCCAATAACAAAAATTGTCCCTATTCTAAGATAATTTTTTAAGTCAATTTCTATCATTCAAAAAATGAGGGATACTATATACATGTATAAATATGTTTTTGGGATACAAATTTATTTTTTTTCCTTTAGTCATTTTATATTCCATCTTTATTCTTCCCACTATTCAACTTTTTAATCAAAATATAATTTAATATTTTTCATTTTTCATCAATCACTATGTCTTGTATACCATTATCAAACTCAATTCTTTCTTCATTTCTAATATCGTCTCAGTCTCTATTATCTTACTATTTTTGTGTTTTTTGTCCTTAGACAGGTAGCAAATGTAATCTTAAGAACATAAATACAATAAAAAAGACTTTTAAGATTAAATTAAAACATTGATAAAATATTTTATATATGTATAAAGCTTTACCTCTTTTGTTTATCACCAAAATATAATAGATTAATTTTAGATTTAAGTTTAAACCATTTTTATATATTATTTTATGTAACTTTAAAATAATTATAGTAAGAGTTAAAAGCAATTCAATGATTCATGATATGATGCCCATTACAATTTTCGTATTGTATAGAATGATTAAATTAATACGGGTTTAATTTTGATGAATTAATTTTTTATACCATTGTCCTGTTAAAAACTTTAATTTATATAACTTTTCAATTAGTGGATGAAAGAATTAATTATTATAGTTAAATAATGATACATGATTAGATGTCCATATAAATAACTTTTATTCTATCCATGCATTAAAGTTAAATACAATTAATAAATTTACAAATCAATACATTCAATAACAAAAATAGAATTTAATTTTAATATATTCACAATGTAATTTAATTATATAGAATTATAATTAATAAAGAAATTAATTTAATTTTTATGCACTAATGATGTAAAAAATTTTTATATTATTATCCAAACATGTGTATTGATACATTAGTAAATGTGGTTGAGATTCACATCCATTACTTAAAAAATCATTCAAATTAGATGACTTAATTGGATGATAGTATAAGAAAGTTGCATATTATCAATATATCAAAACTAAACTCTTAATAAGTATAATTAATTTTTATATTTATTATTGAAAACTATGCAAATAATAAATAAATAATTCAATTTTTATGTATTTTTTATACTATTATCTAATCATATATTGTTATATCAATAAAATTAATTAAATCTCATATTTACTATTTAAAAAGATTATGTAAATAAAATAATTTAATTAAATGAAAATATAAAAAAAATTTATTCTATTAAATCAGATTAAACTCATAAAAAAGTGGGAAATAAAACCGCCATAACCCCGGCTTAAAGCCTTAATCTTTTATTCCAAAACAAAGCGAAAGATATTTGAAGCGGTGTCGTTTGATCTTCACCATCGCCTTGAGAAAGGAAGAAACCCTAATCTGTAGTTGCAGCGGAGAAGAAAGGGAACCGAGAGCTCAAGAAAAACCTAAAAAATGGGTGGCAAATGTCCGCACAGGAGCGTGAAGAAAAGAAGATACTCCCACAAAACTGCACGGCGCACCAAGTTCCTCATCAAAGATATCCTTTTTCCTTTTTTTTTTTTTGGGTTTATGGAATCGTTTTGTTTGATTTTTTCCCCCCCAAATTCCAAATTTTTTTTACCGGAAAATCGACTTTTTTTTGTGTGATTCTTTGACAATTAGACACGGGATGACATGGTTTATGCGCAGGTAAAGAAGCCTGATGAAGAGAGGGAACCTTTACCTGTGGATGAAGATTTGCCTGGGATGGGACAGTACTATTGCCTTCACTGCGAGTCTGTCTCTAATTGACATCTTAGCTTTTCATGTTATTTTAACTGTTTTTTAATGAGGAAAACTTAACATATTTATTGATTCTGTGATATGGGGTTGAATTGTTTGTGACTTTGGATTGTTACCAGAAAACTGCCATGACACGGGTAGCTAAAGAATTCGGAACAACTTTTTTTTTTTTGGGGGGGGGGGGAATCCTTTGTTGTTCTTCATCTATTCATTTTCGCTTATTTTGTTTTGTTATTGTTGTAAGGGACGCTGAAGTATTCCTCCCGTGCCTCCTTTTGCTTATCATGTTATATTAATTTTAATAAACACTACCATGCCTTGTCTAGGTAAATAATTTGCAGCAATTTAGTATTTTTGTCATTACTAGGGATGGTGGGGTAGAACTAGGAGTGAATTCATTAGCAAGATAATAGAATCAGGCCCTAGGTGGTTTGGTTGTGCTATTAGTAGACATGCAGAAGTCCTGGTGAGAATAGTATATCAAATGGAGGATAGATCGAGCAACCTGTTGGAAAAATGGAAAAAAAAAATGATTTATTGTTCATCTATTCACATCTTGCTTATTTTATTTTAGGCTTAAATATATTTTTGGTTCCTTTAAAATAAACAAATTTTGGTCTTTGGTTCCTAAAAAATAAATGAATTTTGGTTTTGGTCACTAACACTATTTTTATTTGGTTTTGGTCCAAACATTTCTAAAACTATTTGGTTTTAGTCCTTATTGTTAAATTGTTTATGGTAAATACTGAATTGGCTATCAGAAGGTCAAGTCATTCAATCTTGCATGACAATCACAATCATACATGACAAGGACTGAAACCAAGCAATTTTAGAAATGTTTGAACCGAAACCAAATAAAAATAATTTTAGGGACCAAAACCAAATTTATTTATTTTTCAGGGACCAAAAATATATTTAAGCCTTTATTTTATTATTGCTATTGTTAAGGATGCTGTGTTCTACTCTGCCCCTTTCTGGGTTGTATATTTGTTTTAGTTGTTTATTGGGTTTTGATCTAACATGAGCTAGTATTTTGATAATATATGCAGCCGATACTTTTCCAATGTAGCAGTGAGGGATGAACATTTTAAGAGCAAACGGCATAAGAAGCGGTATGGTACTTTTGCTTCGGTTCACTAGTTTTTCCCCCATTTGTAGATGTTGTTGATGGTTAGATTGACAGTATTGGTTTTTGAGTTTTGAGGCTACTCTTGCTTTGTAAGTTTTCTGTATCAGCCTTTGTGTATGTGAAGTGAACACCGAAGGCAGCTGGGTACTATGAAAGGAGCAAATCTTGCTCTCTGGGAGGGATGTAATTGAGTTGGGTTGAACTAAATACTAGCACCACCCTCAAGCTTGATTTGTCTTAAGATATATTGAACATGAGCTTTAATCAAGCTGAATTTATACTCCAATCTAGGATTTCAAGCTCTTAAAGGACCAAGCTAGAAGATCCAACAAAGATGATGGATGGGAATTTGCTAGTTCATGCATTTTTTTTTAACCATTTGTCAGTTGAATGACTTGATTAATCACTATCCTGAGTCCTACATATTGTTTTAGCTTTCCTTCTTGTGACTAAGAAATGAACTTATCATCCCTGATCATATCACACAAATAACATATGTAATTATGTAAATTATTCATATAAGCATGTTGGCAGCGTTCCCACTTTCTATATAATCGTGTGCAGTGATATTGTTTCTGATATTACTGCAGTGTAAAACAAATGATGGGTCCTGCACCTCATACTCAACTTGATGCCGAATTAGCTGCTGGAATGGGTATGCCAGATAATGGACCAAAGCTGATGTCTATGTAACTTCTTTTTGGGAGACTGTCATGGAAGTTTAGGGTGTTGTGTAATGAGATATGATGTTAGTGTTTAGCTTCTTTTCCATTATATTTTTGCTTTTCATTCTCTGCAAAAGGCTGTTTTTTCACTTGGAATGTTAAAGAGCATATTTTGTTATAGGTAAGGGATCTTCTCTTGAAACTACTACAACATTTAGCATTTGCATTTAAAAGAGCTTTTCTATACCGTGGCTCACTAATGTTTTGCCACACTAATGTTTTGCCACATTGGTTAGATAATTTGATTTGATAAAATATGATGTATGTGTATATTTTGTGATGTGATGATGTTAGAAGAAGTGCAATTAACTCATCCTTTTAGTAAATCGGAGCACTTGCGTGTATTGGTTGCATCGTTCTCTTTTATAGTGACTTGTTAATACATTATTTATAATTCAAATAAAGGTAATAAGAACCAAGTCCAAACAAGGAGAAGTATTTAGGTGTTTTGAGATAAGGATAATGCATTAGTTCTGTTTCATTTAATAAATATTATATTAATTTTGTGTGGATTATTATTGCCTTCTATTTTTCTAGTATTTTTAATATAATAACTGATGTATTATTTATTAAATAAAACTAAACAAATCACCCAAGACTCTCACAAACTAAACATACTAAACATTAATTATGTAACCAATATTCAAAAGTTTGCATGATAAATCAAATCCCTATTGATGTTTGGCACGAGCAAACATCTTGTACCAACCTGTCACCACTTGTTAAAACTAGGCAAATTAGACAGTTTGATTCCTTACTTTTATTTGATTTTTTAACTTTATTTCTTTTTAATTTTGATCATTTATATTTTAAATTATTTTCAATTTGATCGTAAATTACTCGTGAAAAATACCAAGACACAGTCATGTTAGATCCACTTGTGTGCTATGTTAGTATTGTTCATGACAATTTAGCAGCATTTTTTATTATTTGACAAAATAGTAATTTGAAATTAAATTGAAAATGATTTTAAAAATAAGATCAAAATTTAAATTAAAGGAGCAAATTGGAAGTGTTTATTTTGCCTTGAAATGCTTGGGGCTTATTTGCTTTAAATTTACAATTTACAATTTTTATTTTTAATTTTTTAATTTTTTAAAGAAAATACTACAAACTAAAAATAAAAATTAAAAACTGAAATTTACAATTTTCAGAATTTTCAATATTTTCCTTACAAAATCTGAAAAATTAAAAACTCAAACCAAATATGCTCTTAATAACTATTTTACGTTTTTTGGGTCTTGCTTAATAACTTTGTTTAAGACACCATTCCAATGCACACCTTCCTAGAGGCATAAAATGAGCAACCTAAACACAAATCTCAGTGCAGCAAAAACGAGGTAAGCCCGTTTTGGCACAATCGCTCACCAAATTTTCTGACTAGATCCATAAACGAGAAAAAGAAAACTCCCATAGATCATGATATTCTCTGCTTGGATTTACAACATCCCGCTATACATCAATCCTCAGCCAAAGAAAACAGACACGTATACATCCCTTCATCATCCTACATTAAAAATTTTACTGCAATCAGTTGAACTGCGATTATGCCAATCTAGCCATAGCACCCACATCAGAAAAGGCTTCAACCTCTACATAATACACGTCAACTTCTATACAAAGTAGTCATGCCCACATATTGATACTAAATGACAAATTGCTGACAGGATGCGGTAGTGGGCATCTTCCGGTTATTGTTGCTTCAGACCTGTGATAGGATAAAAGGATCAACCCTGTATATTGAAGGGAAATACCCTCCTTCTGCCATGGCTTTTCCACTCATAACCTTAACATTCCGTGTCAAGGTTCTCTTTGCCAGATTTCATACTGTTCAATAGAGAAATCATCACTTTTAGGAACAATCTAAAGCCATAACATTAGGAGCAAATAGGACAGGAAACCACTGAAGGCATAAGCAAAAAGACAAACCAGTTTAAATGGCATGTAATCATCTTCGGGAGCCATTATCAGAGAGCACTGTGAAGCCTATACTGACCAGAGGCAGTGGTCATGAAGATACAGAAATTGCATCGTCGGAATCTGCCTTTAACTGAAGCAGAGACAAATAAGACATAAGAAAATCCATGCAGAGACAAATAAGACAAAAGAAAATCCATGCTAAGCAGCAGAAAAACCAAAATTTGAAAAACAAGCCGCTAAGCTTACCATCTTCAGATGGTTATGCAAAGAAGTATGTAACATCTGTTTGAGCTTGTCACATTGCTCTACCATGTGACCCTTTCTGATTAATTCCTCAAGTTGGTACAGTAGACGCTCAATTGTTGTGTATGGGAACCAAACAGCAAATGGCCTTTTCCTTCTAATTATATCTGCTGGCCTCTGCAGAAGGGTGACAATTAGCGCTCTTGAATGCACCAAAAAAACATATCACTATTGCTGCATCATGCATATAGAATATGCACTACATAATGCATTTCTGTAGATGGCAGACAAGAAAATCACACGTTCGGTTGGAAGATATGGGGATTAAAGTAATTACTCTAGACAAACATAGCACCTGAGTATACATATAACAGATACCACTAGTAATAAGATCCATGCACAATAGTTAAGATTAATTTACCGCTGAAGCAAACGATTGTATGCAGTCAAGCAAAAGATTAGTAGCTTCTGCATATCGACCATATTTAACATAAAGCTGAAATAAAGATGCAGGATTTGCCTCCCGGCCAGTCATCCCAGACATCCTTTCCTTTTGACCCTCCTGTCATAAGCCATGTAAACAACATCACATTAAACATGCAAGATCCTATGTTATGGCAGCCAAGGTTTCATAATAATAACAATCATAATAATTCTTTTGATAGAAAATCTATACAATATATAAAGAGGATTGTCTTGATAACTAGCTATTGGTGTCCATAAATTGTATTGAACTTTTTTTTTTTTTCAAGCCCACACATTTCAATAATTTTAAACATTATAATCAAATTCAATCACTTCTACCACTACATTTAAAATTAAACAACTTCTAATATTTTTTTTTTAATATTACTTATATATACAATCAGTTTTTTGAAAATTACATATTTTTTTTTAAATCATTAAATTTAAAAATTGTGGATTGATAGACACACAGGTGCCAATCAATCCATTAATAGTAATAAAAATAATAATAATAATAATAATAATAGGGTTAGAGCATTATCAATTGGCCACAGTCCAGTCGGGGCCTAGGGTTTAGCCTTCGTTTTGTTATTTCATTAGGGTTAGAGCATTATTGGATAATAGTAGGCCGGGTTTTACACTAGTATTTATACTCTGGTATAGGACCAAAATCTTAATATTAATAGGTATTAGTGCTTAGTATCTCACACGCAAAATAAAACCCAGTACCACATTATCCATTGGCAATCACATTCTCCTCCTACTTCCCTGCCTACACCCCATATTTTCAACAGTTATATGAATATTAGCATAGAAGTTCAAACAGAGATTCATGTGGGGACTAAAATAGGAATCATATAGTGTGGTTAGTACAAAATATTCTTATACAAGCAGGTGTCTTCTAAAATCAGTGAACATCAATCAGTGACTGTCGGACTAGAATATCACCTTGAACAATTGAACCAGCCAAAGAGGCAATTCAATCTGAGGATCTGCGCGTAGAAGAGTTTCAGCAACCACAACAGGTAACCTACCATGAAATTCCTTATACTTTTCCTGCAATTTAGGAGCAGCTCCAAAAGAGTGAACCATGGACACAATTTTATGAAAAAAGGGGGTATACATGTAGGTGACTTAAACAACCGCCCCATCCTCCACATCAAGAGGTTGTATAAGACTAGAAACATCTTTTAATAAGAAAATACTTAATCACTAACCATCTATGCTGCTAAATGCAATTCAAATGAATGTCATCTTGCTGACAATAGGTTCAGCTTATTATGAGAAGACACCTATTATTAGTTCCGAATACAAGCCAAAAGGAAG
This sequence comes from Dalbergia cultrata, assembly GCA_031216105.1. Lineage (NCBI taxonomy): Eukaryota > Viridiplantae > Streptophyta > Magnoliopsida > Fabales > Fabaceae > Dalbergia > Dalbergia cultrata. Next base: position 52,032,974 of record CM062351.1, on the reverse strand, counting down.
CCAAACAAAAATGGCATTGTCCCAGCAAATAAAATACTAATGCTAACTGAAAAAGGAACATTCATCTCATCAAGATACATCAGATCATTGAAATATTCTGCATCTGATGTTTCCTCCTTTCTTTCCCAAGCACCCAAACAGCATTTGCTATAAATGCCCAAATGTTTAGGGTAAAACCCACTATATTGAATTTTGGCAAAAGGTAATTTTAAAAGCCAGTTCTGAATAGTCGCAATGAAGAAACAAAAAATAGATTGCATCTCTAAAATTTCCAATCATCCCTCTCTACAAGCTAGATGTAATAGTAGACCATGAAACTAACTAAAACCTACTCAATAACCAGGAATTCTTACAAAGGATAGGCCCCAGATCATTTTGAGCTATCTGAGAACTAAATGCATAAATCTAGGCATGTACTTGTTTGGCTTTGATGAGGTAAAAGATGATCTCTGCTGAAATATGAGTTATCCAATTTAATATCAACCGATCTATGATTCTTCACATAAAACAATCCAAAATTTCAGATAATTACACCATTACCACGTATAAAAACCACTAGTCCACTACCAGAAGAAAGAAATAAATATGCAGACAAGAGTAAGATCAATTAAGGACCAACACGCTATAGCTCGTAGAAAATACATACAAGGTAAATCTTGAGAGTTTCCCAGCTATTACTTCTGTCAATATGTGTAGTTGTATGACCTGCAACAGGTGAACCATGGACAACCATCTCAAGCTTTGAAGACGTTAACAAATGACCACGTTCCCTGAAATCATCCAAAACGTGTACACAATTCACAATAAAGTACCCACAGGAATAATCTAACAGAAGTCAAAACTTTGAAAATACAGTATAAGCCAAATAACTGAATAGACAAAAGTTAACGCAGAAATTTCAAAGTCATCAAAATGAACAATAAGCTTAAAGTACGGTATCATATTATCAATGAAAAGGAAAAAGGTGATTTAAAAAGAATGATGAGGAGTAGGTTAACTTACTCAACCCAAGCGGATTCCACTTTATCAAGACAGCATGCCAGTGAAATAGCAGATAAAACTCTCTCCAGTTCCCTAAACAGAAAGAGTATCATTCATTTATATAAGCATAGCAATACAGACAGAGATAGAGGGGCATATTACGTGAGAGTACTATCTTATTATGTGAGACATAAGGAGCTAGTCATAAAATGGATGGTCAAGGTTAGAAATTATTTAAAAATTAAATGATAACTAAAAAAAGTCATGTGACTTTAACTTTCAATCTTGATCATACAAAGGTGATACAATGATTATGATTTGTTGCTCTCAATAAACCACTTCTTTCATTTGATATGATTCCTTTATATACACATACAAAAAATGAAATGAAATTTAAGTGCAGGGTGTAAACCTCTTCAGTCCCGAACCCTTGAAAAATCTGAGGAGGATAGTGAAGGCCATATCATTTAAATTATTTTGGACAAGAAGTTCAGCCAAATCTGATAGGGCTCCATCTTTTCCTTAAACACCCAAAATAAAAAGGTAAACAAAATTTCAAACTTCTATCAAATGAAAAAACAGAATATTGAAACTTCATATCATTAGCCATCCTCAAAACAGTCATATGCTTCTCAGAAAATTAAAAAGAAAGAAAAGATGCTTACCAGAAAATGTCCACTTGACATTAACCAGTGATAGCATATACTCTGCTGAAGTTAGCACAAACTCATTCTCGAGTTTTTCAATATCAATACAAGACTGCAAGCTTTGAGACTCAGCATCTTTCTCAGCCGCTGCAGCAAAGTTTGAAACTGATATCACCACATCTCCAAGCAAAACTGGTACGAGCGTTTACTTATTTTATTTATACAAGAAGAAATTCATTTAGACAAGGAGAAGCTGATTAGAAAGGGTTTGGAGGAAAAGAAATCCTCTTTATAAAGAAGAAAAAGAAAAAACAAACAAAAGAGAACAATGAAAACACTAATCAATCAAAGCAAAGCAACCCGATCCCTCTACACAGCTGTAAGGAATACCCCTTTAAAAAAAACGACAATATTAATAAAAAAATGTTAGAAACATAATATCCAATGTATAGAAATATTATATAAGAATTCTTTTGCTCCCACACATTTCATTCTGCTAAATGTATGAAGTATAAGTGATAAATTCACAACTAACACCATGATTTGGGTTATTAAATTACTTACAATGTTCATCTGGTGTTCTTTTAGCTTTCTTACTTGGATAATCACCCAGAAGAGAACTTCCATCAGCTGGTGGATCAATCCAGGCATATGCAGGATGAACTAGATGCAGTGCATTGACAGCAGCAGAGAGTGCATTCAGCCTTTCTTGCAACATCAACGAACTACCTTGGTAATCTTTTAAAGCAACTTCGGTTCTCAAACGAGTTGAATACAGGTATATGTAATTTGCTGCTCGTCGCCAATTATGCTGATGTATTTGAAATGCATAGAGCAACTTGTACAAGTTTGGTTTTGCAGAAATATCAGATCGTTCAGCCTACATATTACACAGTAAACATTTTGTGCATTGAAGAAAAATGCAAAATTCACTTCACTCAATCTGCTTAATCAGGGCATACCTTCCAAGCAAGCTCTTGCTCAACCTTTTCCACTAAACCAATAAGGGGAAGTTTGTTACTGCAAAGAATCTGTGAAGAACAAAAACAAAAGAGATTAGGGATGACAATACTAATCACATATATGAATGAAGAAGTGTAAATTTCCTGGTAGGAAATTGTCCACGGGCATTATCCTTTAATAACACACACACACACACACACACACACACACTTTCATTTATAAAGAAGCTCCTATATGCAATATATTGTAGCTGGAAAAAGCTCCTCTATACTGAAGTTGTCTCTAAGGAAAGAAAGTAAAGGTGCGTCCACTGCTGAATCATTTACTGAATCATTACAATCCACTTCATTGATCTATGGCAGATACGTCCATATTTTCTCTCTTCATAGACAAGCCCACATCACAGAAGCCTTATCATTATGAATAAGATTAACATAACTCTCACAGCATGTTAAGCCAGGGATATCATCTATTCAAAACATACCAGACACAGTTGATTAATTTAGAAATATATAAATATATCAAATGCAAAAAGATGGCCCCTCGCATGCATGCATTTACTATGTTTGGAACTTTGGGTCCTTTAAATTCAATGCCCCTCCAATCATCTAATATAATACTTCACCAAAATTTAATATTCCTGTAATCAACCTTTTGAGGACAGAACCATTAAAATATTGTTCCAAAACGGAAATTTCACATAGTTCATTTTACTTTTTCCATACAACTTAAGATATTTAGGAGAACACTAAGTAGAGGGCAACTAACAACGGAAAATCAGGAAAGTTCATAGTTTATCAAACCTTTATAGCGCCTTGTTCATAAAGGACAATTATGAAACGTCTCAAGCAAATATATTTGCTCTCCTCATCTGGATTTGAAACTATGGCACAATAAGCATCGTAATAACGACCAAGGTCTAATGCAAATATGAAGACGTTAGCCCAGAGCCGTCCCCTGATGGTTGTCACTGATTCATTAACTGAGTTCGTATACTTTTCATCTTTCATAGCTTCATCAACTTGTTCAAGTGCAGCAAGAGCAAACTGGCAAGCACCTTCGCTAATGTTATATCGTTCAAATAATTGCATAGCCCATTGATAGTATTGAAGCTTCCATGCAGCAGTTGATGTACAACCACCTGATAAAGACCAGAAGATTGATAAGCAACTATAGTTTAAGATTATCTGCTTGATTACGATAAGATCCCTGGAATTTAGGGATAGAGATACTCACTAAAACCAAGATATGGAAGTCCTACATCATCAGACAAACTCTGCAATGCCTCAGATGCACCATTTCCAGATGATGCCCTGAATTAAAGATATAAAGAGCGATGGGTCACACTTTTTAACCAACCACAAGCAAATATGTAATTTTTGCCCAACATAATAACTATTTGCAATAATTTTGGTATTATTAGTAGGTACACAATATGAGCAAAGATGGCTTCCATTTAAATCTTTTCATCTTCAAAATGGAACTCGAGTTCAAGACTAAAGTAAGGGGAAAATACCATGTAAATAAGTGATCAACTTACAGTCCGAAAATGCCAACAAAAGTTGCACCTCTGATTTATGTAAATCCGCATAGTCCATATAATGAGAAGAAAAGATTTCAAAGGTGAATTGGTGTACCTAAAGAAACAGCGAAGGGCATCATAGACCTTTTTGTCCTTCTGTGTTGTATGCAATCCAAAATGCACCTGTGCAAGGAGGCAGCATCCTAGAAGATGATGACGTATGCACCACCCACCATCAGCATCTTGAATACTTTGGGGTGTCTTCTCCTTAAGCAAATGTGCTTCCGCCATCATGAGCAATTGCTTTAGAAACATTTGAAAATTGAAATATGGGATATTTTCAGTAAAGATAACTACAGAGTAAGGAAGGAAAAAGGAGGAGCCAAGGGCTCATTTGGATGAACTTAAAAAAGATCCTTCACGATATTATTTTTAAAAGATCTTTTATAAATGTAAAGTATAACTTATATTTGGATGTAATGTTCTTTTACACTTAAAACATCTTTTTTATGTTATAAAAAATATCTTTTGTTAGAAGCTCAAAGATGTAACTTCCAAAAAAAGTATAATTAGTGCTTTTGCTAATGCTTTAACTCTGATTAGAAGAAAGTTCATCCAAACATGCTAACAATCATGAGAAGTACTCTCTTTTTTTTCCCCAAAAGAAAAGAGAGATATTTTTTTCTACTCAAAGTAGCGCATCCAAGTCAGAAAAAATAAAAAACGAAAAATCTCAATCAGGAAGAAAGACAGAGAGGCAAGTAAATGACCTCAGCAGCACCATACTGGCTATGCTTGAAAAGAATAAATGCCAGATCAATTGATCGGCTTAGGAAAGTAGAAGATCCACCAGCCTTTCCCCATATGAGCCAACTGATAAAGTCTCTTATCCTATCAACAAAGCTCTGGATATTTGGAAATCTTTCTGAAGAAAAGTGACCACTGTCTGTTGATGAACTTGTAACATTTAGCAAGAATATATTAGCCAATGTGAAGTCATATCTACCAAGCTTCTCATTCCATAATTGTTTCCCCATGTTGCAATCTGTATCATGACCAAAACAGTTAATGCACAATATCAGCAGTATGGCATAGATGTAAGCAACTCGGTAATCCCCAAAGGTAAACAGGTGCAATGTTGAGAAGTAGTTTTTGTCATTTAACATAAGCTGTACTCTGTTGAATAATGTAACATTTCAAAATCTGTACTTTGTAGTGATTCAATATCAGAACAGCATATAACCTACCTATTTGTAATGAAGAAAGTTTAGAATTGAAGTCCTCAGTTACAGCTGGTGCAGACGGAGTGATGGCAAAGAAGATAATGATTAGCCATTCAAAAATAATTTCTTGAAGCATGGGAATTATCTCAAGTTGTATTTTGGTTACATCATCATGTGACAAGTGGGCCTGTGAGGAAAAATACCAAAACCAAAAAACAAAAAAAATCAACTATGTGATGCAAAAATTTAAGTTCACAAAAAAGCAGTAGCATTTTGCCGATACATTCGATCCCAATTGTTTGCAAAATTGTTCTGTATAAAATATGCCATCATGGTACAAGTCACCATGGCTGACCAAGTACTCTACAGCATGAAACTTAACTACTCAATCATGACACAAGAATTGACAAACATCACCATCAGTTCAGTAACATTAAGCATAAAACTATCAAATATTTTACTTAATATGCAAAAACATAACAAATGCAGGCAATTTATTACTGGAAATCTCCATTTGCTATCTTGTTTAATTCTATAACAACTTCAACTAACTGATTTTACGATAAGAAAATTGTTATGTAGACAACATTAATATGCATAGAAACATGGGAACTGAACTCACCTGACCACTGATGTCCACCAGATAGCTTAAAAATAGAAGAAAATCCCAAGCAGATTCAAACATCACCTTTGTGATCTGATATGTAGTATGCACTACAATGGAGGAATTTATATTTGATGACATTTCAATATCAAATTTATGCATTATTTTCTGTGGAACCAAAAATTTTAAGAAACCCTCGATTACTTTTAAAATCTTGTCCCATGTAGAAGCCTTTTTGTACAAGCCTTGAAGAGATAAAAACATGTCAACAGAAAGTTTCCTCAAACTTTTATGATCTATTAGCTCCTCCACTGGACCTGATATACAACATCCAGTCTCCAGAATCTTCAACATACAGCGAACAATATCATCAGAAGAGATCACTGGTGCAGTTAAAAGTGATTCATAATATACAGAAGAAGCAGTTTTGCCCAACTGTTGGCTGAAACTTATAACACATCTAAGCAATTCGATCAGAATTTCATATTCGAGATCATCATCAAATAAATCCACAATGCCTGGAAGCTCACAAACTTCATCTGTAGAGCCTACACAATTGAACATAAGTTCAAATATCAAGGAAAGCCAAGGGAAACAATGAACTGAATATCATATTATCATGAGCATGATAATATAAGAATTCAGTAACAAAAAAAAGAGATACAGGGATCCATAGTTACTATTTTTCCATAAATAAATCCATAACTACTAATTACCCACCCTCTACAATCCGCTCAATATCTTCCAGAGACCGAAAAAGTGAAACAGAACATTTTCTGATTAAACCAACGGCACCAGCAGAGGAATCAACAAGCAAACCACATATTGCATTATTCTTGCACCAATTATTGAAATAGCGGGTGAGAAAACATTTCCAGCAATGCAATATGGACACTTTTTCAGATCCAACCTACAACAGTATAATTCTAGTTAGTTTACCATAACTTGCCCCTTCCAAAATCAAAAGGGAGAAACACAAGGAGAAAGATGAGAAATAGATTTAAAAGATGTGGGTCTATGACAATGATGACCTCATGTTCTATAAGTGAAAGCAACTCCTTTCTAAGTCCATCAGCAGTTAATGATTGTAACTCAGACTCAACCAAATGCCTACTATACTCAGCAAGTGTTGCATGCAAAGCAGCATTATGATGCACCCCAGGAAGAAGCAGCCTGCGTAAGAAAATAGAAGATACAAACGGCACAACATCATCCTGTGAAAAAGAAATAACTGAGTCATACTCTTCATCTTAATGAATAACCAAAAAAAAAAAATGAAAACTAAGTCATATTATTAACATATGAGAGCTCCTAGCATGAAAACAAATAGCATTTACATGTCCCATCACATTGATATGAAAATTCAGTCCAGCACAGGTAGTTCAAAACTTTAAATATTTCATCTTCCATTATCTTTTATTTTAACTTTAGAGGCAATGAAGGATAAGTTGCTTTGAACAAGTGGCAACTATTTACAAACATGAACGATCCCTTTTCAGTGTAAATTTTGCATATTGAACAGAATTAAGCACTTCTAGACAAACATTCCCTAGAACATAAAATTTAAGGGTGAGCAATTACAATTTCCTTTCAAAATGTATCATTCACAAGCACCAAGAGTGCTTTGACATAAACCACCACCTTGTCCTTGGTGTTATCATATTAATGTAAAGATCATCATTGGAAAAAGGTGATTTGCAAGCACAGTAAGATGTATTTGGACACGTGGAACAAATGTTCAAATATTCATTCAATAGGGCATAGAGCATGCCTCTGTGACTAATAGCAAGGGAAGAAAAGGCATCCAAGACTAACTTTAGAACGTTGACTTCCAAAATTAGTTAGAGTTAAAAGGACTCAAAAAGAAATATTATAAATGACCTAATACCTTCGAAGATGAAAACACTGAATGCGCAATCCGCAAAATTTCTTCTGGAAGATGTTCTGAACTTTGAAATAGCTGATCAGCAACATATTCTTCCTGTAAAGCATAAGAAAATGCTTCTACCCTGACAAGACACAGGATTAACAATTAAGCAAGAACAATTACTTCACCCACATAAGAGGGGAAACAGCTCCAACGTAGATTAATATTTAATATATAGTAGGGTTAGGACCTTCAGCCTTTATTTCACCAGTAACCTTTTCTATTTCTATTGAAAAATATATAGGGATACAACCCTTTGAACCAGTGAAAATCAAAACTTATCTCAGACCTTTCAATAACTTCTTGTGGGATGAATTTTAACCAAAATACAAAGTTGGTTGGATCAAAGCCTCCCACTGCATTGCTTATGGCTAATCCTAAAAGAACTTTATACTAGCCGAAAGTAGATTTATACTGCATTGGAATGTAATAAATTTACGCAGAATAATCTTTCCAAATATGAGACGTTAGCATATATATAATTATCCAATTCTTCAGAAATTTGGCTTACTCCTAGCAACATGATGGCTACATGTAAAATTGTGAATCAATAGGATTCATGAAACTGTTATAAAAAGAACTGTGGTATGAGAGTATAAAGCTTCACAACAGCATCAACATAGAGCCTAGCCCTGCACCCCTGTATATGAATAACAGGATAGTGCAGTTCTATCACTATCAATTGTCAAAAGGTTAACTATCTTAGAGTTCTATACCAATTACCTTCCTTCAAATTGAGTATTAAAATGCAATTAGGACCGGAGATAATATCAGGTTTATACTACAATTAATAAGAAAAGTTGATCAATTTAACAGCCTGGTATGAACAACTGAGAACATTACATACTCATCAATATTTGTAGCGAACATGTGTGATACTAATTCATCATCCTTCAGTATCCAAATCTTATCCGATGTTATTTTAACATCAAGGCATTGTCCCTGGACAAAACTTGAGCTGTCTCAAATCTGGAGCAACAGGTGAAAGATCACATCCAATCCAAATTGAATGGAAAAGGCCAACAGCTTACCTCCTCCAAGGGGATATTTTGCACTGAAGGCTCCATCGAGAAAACAGTTCTCTCCCCAGAATTATACAGAATACATTGTAAATATATCTCCAAGTCTACATCCTTCACAATTGAGCCCAAAAATTCAGTTACAAAAGGAAGCAACAAAAAGATGGCAAATCAAAGCGCAATATTGATCATTACATCAACTATGCAGTTGATGCTTCAATGAATATTATAGTCCTTATACAACTCATTTTTATCAAAACATCGATATGTCAAGCCAATCCTAATGATGTGTCTCTGTTTTTCAGAATGTATATTATGAAATATATGCATTTTTTCCAATGCAGCCAAAAGTCAAAAGAAAAGATAGCAGATTCAACTTTATCTGGGAGGGGATAGACAAAAAGAAATGAAAGAAGAACCAGTGACAAAAAACAAAGACAAAAATGAAAGCTTAGAGCATCAAGTTAAAACATAAGAGGGTGTTTTTCTTTTCATACTTTCATTTTAAGTTGATAGGTTTTCATTTCCAACCCAAAGTAGAAATTTCAAGCAAACACGTTGTGTCTACCCTAGCTTTTAATTGGTTTCTTCCCTAGGTTTAATTGCTAGTATATACTGAAGAGTTATGTGCTTAGACGAATCCAAGAATCCATCTATATATACATAAAGGGTGTGTTCGGTTAGAGATTGAAATTGGGGGATAGATTTCCATGGATAAGCTTCATATGTAAAACTACACATGAAACTCATCCCTGAAAATTTTCTCTCCATTACTACCCTCCAACCAAACACACCCTAAAAGAAGGAAGTGTTCAATCCAAGTATACATTTTTTAACCTCAAAAAATGCTGTGTGTACTTTTTAACAATCTAGATGAAACATAGTTTACATGATATTCCTGCTATCAAACTTTGCCACCACAGAAGTTACTTTCAAGTGTACGTTTACGCAGATAAACCATAATCACCACTGAATTATGTATTTAAAAAATGAGTTAGAAATAAGAATGTCTTTAGTTTCATACCGAAGTATGTTTGTACAACGTTGCCAAAGGAACTGTACTTGAATCAGGGTCAAATTGACCCACCCATAACCTTAGAAAGTTTGCCACCACAGAAGTTACTTTCAAGTGTACGTTTACGCAGATAAACCATAATCACCACTGAATTATGTATTTAAAAAATGAGTTAGAAATAAGAATGTCTTTAGTTTCATACCGAAGTATGTTTGTACAACATTGCCAAAGGAACTGTACTTGAATCAGGGTCAAATTGACCCACCCATAACCTTAGAAAGGTAGCACCTGAAGAACAAAACCAGTGAAGTGTGAGAGCACATTTGTGTAGGTGCATACAAGTAAACAAAATAGCTGGGAGGGCATGTTATATCATTAAACAAAGAACAGTGAGATCAACTGTACTTCATTTTCAATTGTATTTGATATGCTAGCACAAAAGACATTGTTTACCATTCCCAGTCCCCTTAATCAATACAAAGCCAAAAAGGACTTGCTTTTTTTTTTTTCCAATAATCTGTTCCAAGTTCATTTCACACCACTACTTCCATTGTTTTAGATATGCACTACCAGAATCCTTGTTGTGATATTGTTCTTTTCCATTAATCACAGATGAAAAACAAAAAAAACAAAATAGTAAACATTATAAAGGAGGCTTCTCCAGTGCCCTCCCTTTTTGTGGGCATATCAATATCCTAACAATTAGAGGTCAATATATCAATGCATACCATTTCTCTAAATTTCATAAAACAAAAAATTAAAATTGTGGAATCCTGAAACTCTCCATGTAAAGCCACTGGTTAGTTTCCTAATTTCTCCAATTCATATAGAGGTGAATAATACAGACATCAATATTAACAGTCCACTTTAATGTGATGTGGAGGCCCCGATGGTTAGGGAGCAAGTATAACATTAGGATCCAATTGCAAGGTATGGGATTTGGAGCCACACATCAGAAGTATGGGATTCCAATGGGGGGTTTATAAGGCCTTGGGCTCTCCAATCACAATGGCTAGCTTTTGTGGTGTAGTTCTCCTAAAGTTCTTATCAATTGGTATCACAGCTTTCCACCATGTCTCTCACATGCAATCGAGCAGGGCACGTGGTGACACCAGCATTGCAGTGATCACCTAGGACTAGTTGTGGACCCAGTGCACAGCCAGCCACAGGGGCAACGGGGCTGTGCAGTGTGGTGGCATGTTAGGATCCAATTACAAGGTATGAGACTCGGAGTCCCACATCGGAAGTCTGGGATTCCAATTGGGGGGGTTTATGGGGCCTTGGGCTCTCCAACCACAATGGCTAGCTTTTGTAGTGTGGTTCTCCCAAGGTTCTTATATTATAACATAAATATAAAAGAATATAGATTGGAAGTAAATCTGAGACACAGACAATACCTGCCATTGTATGATTAAAGACCCTGCTATGGGATGCAAGATCCCAAATTCGTAATGTCCCATCTGAATGCAGCACAAACACAAACCTTTTCCCATGCAACTCAGATATTACCATGTCTTGTACAGCACCCACCATTTTACCCCTAGAAGACATGTTTAATGAATATCTTATATAATTCATGACAAGAGAGATAGAAGAAAAGAAAATACATTGGAATGCTCAAACAGATATCTAATGTGAGAATTGGTATTAGAATTTAAAACAAAAAATACCTTGACATCAAACCCCACAAACGACTGATTCCAGCTTCATCTCTTAGCTCATGCACAAAACCTTTGAGGGAAAACAAATTCATCATAACCATTAGAAAACAATAAATAAATAGCAAAAAAGGAAAAATCAACATGGAGAGAAAAGTAAAGCTTGCTCATGTTGCTATGCTGCTGAACCCCTCCCCATTTTCTAATCCGCCATCAAACAACAAACAAAACCAATCCAACTCCTTCCAAAAGAGCACCATGAATGCAATCTCGAATTCCTCTTACACAAGTGTGGTTTACAATAAATGAAAACAAAGGTGAGATGAAACAAGCAAGCCACATTACACACACAGTAACAGTAAGTAGAGAGTAAGGGGCCAAGCCAAGTTAACCATACCAGGAGCACTTGGGTCAATCACACCAAGTCGGAAGCAGCAAATAGAACCATCACTTCTGCCAATAACAATGCATCCAGTTGTCGCCGTTACGGCAGTGATCGCCACATGATTGGAAACATAATCACCCACATTAAGCTCAAAAAGATCCTCCACTGGGAAAAGAGAACTCGAAGCAAACGCCGAAACATTCCGAATTTTCAACAGATAAGCCACCCCAGACACAGTCAATACATAAAGCAAGTAAGGGAATCTAGAATTCCCACTAATCTGCATCCAAAAAAAAACTTCTACCAAATTAGTTATAGGTGAAGTGTGCATTTGGAGAAGCTTCTAAAAGAATACATTTAAGATAAAAAGCAGAAGCAGAGCCACAAATGATGCAGCTCTCCATATGCTTCTCCAAACAAGCAGAACACTTATTATTTCTTCATTCTGTTCTGTTCTTTTATTTCTAAGAAGCTTATACAAACAGATTAATCAAACTTCAATAGTAATTTGCTAATAACTACTTTTCTTGTAACAAAAGCAAAAACTAATGCACAATGAAGCACAACAAACATAACAAGCCTGGCAAATAAGCGTTTCAAGTAACCTCGTTTTTGCAGATAAACGCGAATGGACAGAGCGCGTAAGGGAAAGTGAATCTGAGTCCAACTTTGGGAAATTCCTTCGAAGCATTGAGCTCCAGAAGCTCCAGAGCTTGAGGCTGCGCCTTGTGGATTCTCCTGTGTAAACAAATGTTCTCAAAAATCCATTGAAACCACAATGCTAACTAACTCTAACCAATTGCTAACAATCTCTGTAACTACCCTAACAGCTAACAAACTATCTAACTGCCCTAACTAACTGAGGTAAACGCATGTGCCTTTTCTTTTTTTCTTTTTTCTTTTTTTTGGGGTTGCTGGAGAAATTGTCGAATTGAGAGTGTGTGTGTGAGAGAGAGAGGGAGCGAACCAGATAAGATAAGCAGAGGGATCGTCGAAGACGAAGCAGGAGGCGACGTCGGAGGCGGTGGGAGGGGCGATTGTGGCGGCGGAGGAGGAGGAGGAGGAAGAAGGGACGGAGAGATCGATCCAGCGAACGACGTCGCTTCCGATGATGGGTACTTCCTTGCCAGCGAGAGTGGAGGAACTTCCCATTTTTTTTTTTTTCGCTTCGAATTTGAAGCTCCGCAGCGAAAACCCTAGAATGCTAGCTGGGGTTTTTCAGTGAGTGTTGGGCTTCAACTAAGAAGGGAGAGGAAGGAGAAGAATGTGAGAGTTGTGTTGGCACTGAAGGAGAAAACAAAACAAAAAGTACGGTACCGGGAAAAATAAAAAAACATAAAGAGAAAATTACTAAAACTCCTGTTAAGATCTAAAGTAATTACATTTATTACTTCTCTACTTTATAAAATTATCATTAATTTCTTTTAAAATTTATTAAAATTACATTGAGTTAACCTAAAAGTAATGTTTATTAATTTAAGTAGCAAAAAAAATAATATAAGACATATATATAATTATTAATAAAGAAATTATACTATTCTGATAGTATTCAACACATAAACCAAATAAAATACAATTTTTATCTCATGAAAATGAAAGTTAAAATTATGATGAAAAAGTGTTTTAGTTAATATATATCAAATATTGTCAAAATATCATAATTTTATCATTAATAATTATATATATCATGTGTTATTCTTTTTGTCGCTTAAATTAATGAATCAATTATGCAGGTAAAGTTAATATAATTTTAAGGAACCTTTGGGGGGTGTCAATGATAGTATTTCAAAATAAAAGAGTACCAAGTGTAAATATAAATAAATGAGATTTGCTAAAGTGAATCATAGGGAAATGTTTTCTAGATGTCTGTTTAATTTAAGGGTTTTATATGATTTTTTTTTTCACAAGTATCCTGCTACCAAGGTTTAAAACTTAAGATCACTATTTAAGGCAAAGGAGTATCTATCCATTTCAATCGACCATGTGTTGATTTTTATGTAATATTTTTTAGTCATGATAATTTATTATTTAAGGAATGTATGAACAAAATGTGGTATGTTTATTAACTATTAAATTAAATTAATGAACAGGTCATGTTACTTTGTTTTATCAAATTAATTCTCATGATTTTTGTCACTAATTTGACCGTGTTCTCTCTAGCATAGTGGCCATTACTTAGAACCATATACAATCTCCCTAAAATTAAAGATTGGAATTCACCCTAGGGTTGGCCCGGGTCAAATATCCATTTTGCTCTATTTTTTGTTGTCACTTTGCTATATTTTGTTGGGTGTAATGAAAGAATTGTCTTTTCGCTTACTCTTTAACCAACCTATTCACATGTCAAGTTATGAGCAACTGAGCAGAATTTTGCAATTTCAATTTTGTCCTCAACCCTAATCTCAATTTTTAATGAGAGGGTTTTATTGATGAACATTTTTATAAGCACAAAAAAATTTTCTTCCTTTCTTTATTTCCTTTATTGTTTCTCTTTCTTCCTTTTTTCTATTTTGTATGTCTTTTTCACTCTCTTTCTCTAAAAAAAATTCAAAATACAAACTCCCTTCCTTACAAGAGAAGAGGAAAAAATTCAAAACGCAAACTACCATAAGAGAAAACTCAATATTCTCTCTTTCTCTTCTCCAATCTTCTTCCACATTTCTTTCATTTTCTCTCTCAATTAAGCATTTTTTTCCATTCACAAACTCTAATCCAATATCGTGCAAAGCTTGCAATTAGAGATGTTAGGAACAAGGGGAGGGTGCTGACAACAACGATTTCTCTTTCAGTGACAACGACAGCAAAGAAAGCTCGAGGAAGCTGCCAATTTGCCTTTTGTTATGTGACCTCAGCCCATTCAAGATCTTTTTTATCCCTTTTTCGTTTTAGCTTCTTTTTTTTTTTTTTTGGGTGATTGAGGTGGAATGGTGCAATGATGGTCACGGTGGTGGTAAAGGGCTACTACGGGATGGTAAAGGACAATTGGGTGGATGATTTTTTTAAATAAATTATTTTGTTTTTGAGTTTTATTTTCATTGTTCCTTGACTATTATAGTTTTGAGGTTGTATATCTGGTTTGGGGTAAGAATGCAAGAAGAGATCTTAAGGAGATGGTTGATTTTTTGTTGGAGTTAGGCTTATTGTTTCACCACTCATGAGTTAATTAACTTGGGTTAATTAGCTTGGTTAAGTTAGTTATAAGTTTGTTAAATTGCTTCCCCTTACAATTGTGTTACATATGTCACTCTCCAATGTATATAAATCAATTTACCAATTCATTCAATAACAGAATAACACATTTTACTCATTGCAGTCTTAATATGGTATCAGAAGTGGGGTAATCTCTTTGCTTCTATCTTTTGCACTCATCTTTTTTTTTTCTGTTGCTTTCTTGAGAAAGTTTCATTTGATTCTTCTTCTCCATGGCTCATCATACTGGCATGGAAGATCTTGCCAACCCCTATGTCCTTCAATCTTCGGATACTCCAATGTTGGTCCTCATCTCTCATCTTTTAATCGATGACAACTACAATTCTTGGAGCTGCTCCATCAAATTTGCCTTACCTGCTCACAGCAAGTTTGCATTTGTTGATGGTTCATTGCCGAAACCCAATGCCTCTGATCCTCTTGCTTTTTGCTTCTTGGGAGTGCAACAACAATATTGTTGTTTCTTGGCTACTCAACTCAATGTCCAAGGAGATTTCTGCAAGCATCATTTACCATTCGGTCGCTAT
Source organism: Dalbergia cultrata (assembly GCA_031216105.1). Classification (NCBI taxonomy): domain Eukaryota; kingdom Viridiplantae; phylum Streptophyta; class Magnoliopsida; order Fabales; family Fabaceae; genus Dalbergia; species Dalbergia cultrata. Next base: position 52,017,296 of record CM062351.1, on the reverse strand, counting down.
TGATATTTGGAGAACTCTTAAGGCTCGTGTGACCAGGGAAATGTACCAAAATATTTTCAGTTGAAGAAAGAATTGATGACACAACTTAAGGTAACCTCTTTGTTACTCAATATTTTACAAAGGTCACTGCTTTATGGGAAGATTTCAATGCCTATCGCCCGATTGTTGAGTGTGGTTGTGGGGGAATTTAGCCCCTTACAGCAGTTTGTTCAAACAGAATTTGTTGTGACTTTCTTGATGGGGTTGAATGAGTCGTTTGCCTAAACTCGTGGCCAGATTCTTTTAATGGATCCAATTCCATCAATTGATCGTGTTTTCTCTCTCACTTTGCAAGAAAAACAAAAAAGGATAGTGGGTAATCAATCAGACTCACAATTATCCTTTGTTCAACATGTTGATGTTAAGGCTCCTTTTGATCAGAAGGGCAAAGGTGTCAAGAAAGATTGTCCTATTTGTGCCTATTGTGGAATGCTTGGGCATGTGAAGGACATGTTTTAAGCTCTACAAATGCCCCCCAAATTACAAGAAATGAGGCAAAGGAATTGCGGCTGCTACTCACAATGTCTCTGAAATGGTAATTATGGAATCAGGTGGATCATCAGTACAGTTCACCACTGCTCAATATCAATTGTTACAACTTTTTACCTCTCCAATGTCGAATGTTGTAGCTCCTTTTATTGTTCATGAAGATTATGCACCCCCATCTCCCACTGGTATTGTGCTCTCTGTTTTTTATTCTTCTTCCCTTATACATTTGATTTTGTCTATTATGGCACAAGAACCAAAGTCCAAATCTAATCTATGGATCTTGGATTCTAGTGCTACAAGCCATATCACTTGTCCATTGGTAAATTTCATTCCGACCCGCCCTGTATCTAATACTTATGTTACTCTTCCTAATCATGAACTAATTTTTGTTCACTCAATTGGTTCAGTTAAACTTAGTGATTATTTGGTGCTAAAGAATGTGTTGTATATACCTTCCTTTAAAATCAACTTAATTTTAGTTAGTGCCCTATTAAAAACAGAATCCCTATCTATTTTCATATCTACTAATTGATTTCTTATCCAGGATCACACCACCTTGAAGGTGATTGGAAGAGCTAGATCAATTGCTAGACTACATGTCTATTCTTTAGACACTCATTGTACACAAGATGATATGCCTTGTAATACTATTAGCACATACCACAGGGATTCTACTTTCAATACTACCAATAAATTTGTCTATGTTGTAACATGCCAAACTTGGCACGCTAGACTTGATCACCTTTCAAATAAAGTCTTTGCCAAATTGGCTTGTTCTCTTAATATTTCTGATTCTATTAGTTCTCTTTCTTATCCATGTCATATTTGTCAATTACCAAAATTGAGACAATTATCTTTTGTGTGGAATAATAATCTTTCTAATTCATCCTTTGATTTAATACATTGTGATGTTTAGGGTCCGTATCATGTCCCAACTTATATTGGAGCTCAATACTTTGTGATAATTGTTGATGATTGCACTCAATACACATGGACACATCTCATTTCAACTAAGTCAACAGCTATAAATGTGATAAAAAAAATTTCATCATCTATTAGGAGACACAATTTGGGAACGTTATCAAGAAAATCAAAAGTGATAATGCCAAAGAGTTGGCTCTGACAAATTTCTACAATCCAAAGGCATTTCACATCAATTCTCATGTGTCTAAACTCCACAACAGAATCTTGTGGTAGAAAGGAAACATCAACACCTGCTAAATATGGCAAGAGCCTTGTTTTTCCAGTCCCGAGTTCCCAATTCTTTTTGGGGAGATTGCATCACCATTCCACTTTCATTATAAATAGGTTGCCAACACCTACCTTACCATACAACACCCCTTACCCGTTGTTGTTCAACTAACCTCCTGATTATGATGCAATGAAGGTTTTTGGTTGTTTGTGTTTTGCTTCAATACTTCCCTCAAACAAATCCAAATTCTCTCCTAGAGCTGTCCTTGCTGTGTTTGTAGGATATCCCTCAATTTACAAAGGTTATAGGTTGTACAACCTTGAGTCCAAACAATTCTTCATCTCTAAAAATGTTAAATTTCATGAAGAGACATTTCCTTTCCACTTGTTAACATCCACCTCTTCTGCAGTAGACTTATTCTTTGATCTAGTCCTGCCATAACCTCAGCTTGACCTTATACACCAACAACCTTAACAACTTGCACTTTAGCAGCAACCTGAATAGCAATGTGCTATAATTCCCGGAATTCCAGCAGTAAATTTAAAGCCTACTCGAAAGTCCACTAGGCAATCTAGACCACCTCCATATTTGCATAATTATGAGTGCAATTTTGGGCCCACAAAATTCCCTTTATCTGAACATTTTGCTTACACTAACCTCACCTCCGGTTTATAAACATTTTGTCATGCACATTGATGCAATTCCTAAACCGGCCTTTTATCATCAAGCTGTCAAATTCCTTGAGTGGAGAAAGGCTATGGATGCAGAATTAAAAGCTATGTAAGACAATAGTACATGGGATCTAGTTCATCTCCCTGTTGGCAAACACACTGTGGGATGCAGGTGGATATTCAAGGTCAGGTGTAAGGTCGATAGGACTGTTGATAGGTATAAGACAAGATTAGTAGCCAAGGGACATACACAACAAGCTAGCATAGACTTCCAAGATACCTTTTCCCCTGCTACCAAGCTTACAACAGTAAGGGTTTTACTGTCTTTAGTAGCTATTAAAGGTTGGAAATTCTTATAAATGGATGTAAATAATGTTGTCCTTAATGGGGATTTGTTTGAAAAGGTTTACATGGACAAACTTTTTGGCTATCACAGTGAGGGGAGCAACTTATTTGTAGACTTAAGAAGTCAATTTATGGCCTAAGACAAGCATCTAGACAATAGTTCACTGAATTCTCCACTTCTCTAATTTCAAATGGATTCAAGCAGTCAAAAAAATGACTACTCTTTGTTCACCAAAGGAATTGGACCAAATTTGGTGATTTTATTGGTGTATGTGGATAATATAATAATGGCTAGTGCTTTGAATCTTGCCATTAAACAAGTCCAGATCTAGCTTCAGCAGCTGTTCAAGTTGAAGATTATTGATAACTTAAAATATTTCGTTGGTTTGGAAATTGCTAAATCACCTTCTCGCATTGTTCTTTCCCAACATATTGTTTAAACCTCCTTGAAGATGTTGGATGTTTGGACTGCAAACTTGAATCCTTACCTGTGGAGCCTAAACTGACACTTGTTGCAGAAACTAATGAACCTCCCAATGATGCTACACAATACGGGCACCTCATTGGGAGATTGATGTACTTGACAATTTCCAGACCAAATATTTGTTATGTAATGAACAAACTCAATCAGTTCATGAGGACACCTAGAGCATCGCACTTACATGCTTTACATCATTTACTCAAATACTTGAAAAACACACTTGGTAGAGGCATTTTATTCCCTTCTAACTCAACCTTGAGATTACAAGCCTATGCGGATGCAAATTGGGGAAGTAGTGTTGATACTAGAAAATCCAGCACAGGTTCCTTAGTCTACATTGATGATTCTTTAGTTTCATGGAAGTCAAAAAACAACCTACAGTCTTGAGGTCCTTTGCTGGAGCAAAGTATCACGTTTTGGCAAATGTTACTAGTGAGATAACTTGGCTACAACATCTCTTTCTGGACTTTGAAGTGAATTTAACTCAATTATGGTTTATTGTGATAACCAAACAGCTATTCACATTGCCACAAATCCCTCTTTCAATGAGTGTTCTAAACATGTTGAAATTGACTGTCATTTCACCAGAGAGAAGGTGAACGAAGGCAAAATCAAATTAGTTCATGTTCCATCTAAACATCAACTGGCAGACTTAATTACTAACTAAGCCCCTTTCTCTCACTCAATTTACTGCACTTGTGACCAAGTTGGGAATTAAGGACTTGTACTGGGGAATTTCACCACTCATGAGTTAATTGACTTGGGTTAATTAGCTTAGTTAAGTTTGTTAAATTACTTCTTGTTACAGCTGTATTATAGATGTCACTCTCCAATATATATAAACCACTTTACCAATTCATTCAATAACAGAAAAACACATTTTACTCATTGCATTCTTAATATCTTGGTGTGGTGAGATTGTTTTCGTGTGTTGGCTCTTGGTTTTAGACGGAGAGATTTTATTTTCTTTTTTCTGTGTTTGTTATTCAAAATAACATGTTATGAAGAATTTGGATGGAAGCAAACAAGATAATTGGAAATGGCAATTTTTTTTCTATGATCAATGGCTTAGCAGGTAAGGACTTTAGAATGTACTTATGATACACGATTTCTTGTGTGAAGACGTGCACCAATAACAGTTGATTAGCTTCATGCATGGTGTGGATTATTTGAGGAGGATATAGCGACTGATATGAGGGTAAGTATTCGATTGTGTTTTTGTTTTAAAATCGGGAGGATATCAAGTTATGCTGGAGATTTTATTGCACTGTGTTTTTGGTATCTGGATTTAAGTTGTGGTTTTGAGCTGTTATATTGTACCCATGATTGGTGGAAGGGCCGTTACCTTATTCTATTCAAGTAGTGTATCTTGATTGTGGTCTCCCTTTGTATTATGTGGGTTTGCCTTCATTTATTTATTTTTTTTAAAAAGGCTTGCAATGCATAATCGTAAGGTGATGTCATGTAGAAATATGTCTATGTATTTGCTCAAGAAGATTTTCATATCTTACGTTCATTAATCTATTTTAATATATCCAATATAAAATTTATCACCTACCATGTTATAATATCAATTTAATTTACCTTGTCTGACCTTCCATTAAGTTTTTTTTGATGACTCATTGAGCTAAATTTAATATATTGTTTATTCTTAGCATTTGTGTTGTTATGTTTTTCTTGCTGGATTGTGAGTCATGACTTATTTGTATGATTTTCATCTAATCTCAGGTCTTTTTTTGTTTTCTAAGACTTTGAGATGTGTATGAGAGAGATCTCTTTATAAAAGAAACTTGATTCTATTTGTCTTTGTCTTGTGAGGGATTTGGTGCTCTTGGTTTGTTTAGCTTGTACTTTATGAGAATTTCTCGGCGTGCATAAACCTTGTCATTTGAATTTGAAAACTTGGAACAAATGGAAATCTCACTTTGGGGGGACTAGAGGTAGACTCCACATTGTAAGTTGAAGTAGTATAAACCTGTGATACATCTCTCAAATCTTATCATTTTAGTTTTATATTCACAACAAATTATCTAATTTAATCTCTTAACATACAGAGATATATCAAATTCTACAATAACTTCAGTTTCTGTTTGCTGTGTGCTCTGAGCACGTCTCCCATAGTTTTAGTAGACATTGACCCTAACATCATCTCCTTACAATATAATAAATATTGTGTGAATTTTCTGATTTGTGTACTAATCACACAAGACAATAAGGGACAGAAAAAAAACTCGATTCAACTATTTCTTTAAGTGCTCTGGTACCATCTTGATAAATAAGTAAATTTCATCACCTTTTTTTTCCAGTAGAGTAAATCCCATCATTTAATTTCCAATAAAACTTTCCTTGATGAATAATATTTCTCTTAGAATTGTTTTTTTCTATTTGGCCTCTCTTAGAATTTTATCGAGAGTGCTCATGAGAATTATTCTGTAACCAACGTTTTTATTATACAATCAACTTGATATTATCCTACAACTTTGAGGTCCTCTGTCGATCAAAACTCATTAGATCTTTTCTTAAGATCTTTCCTGCTGGTGACTTTGGAATCTTCTCTATAAAAGTCACTCTCCGCAACCTTTTGTATGGTGCAGCCTGTACAAAGGAAGAAAACAACCCAATCAACAGGAAGAGAAAATTCTCCAACCTTTAAACTCTAGCAACTTGCAACTACTATAGTAGTATAGTGCTATTTGCACACACACTAAAATAGTGAACTTTAGTAATGTTTGGTTCTACGTTTATAGAATTAATTTAATTAGAACTAAATTTAAAGTAAAATTATTTATGTTTGCGGTTCTCCTAAAAGAGATTCTGACTAGGAGAAATTAATTTTCACGTTTTCCATAATCAGTTATAGAGACAAATTAATTTTGACCTCTCAAAACCAAACATTAGGGATGTGAAATCAATTCTAAATCCCCTCAACGTGAAAACAAAGACACAATTAGAAGCACAAATAGCTAACAGGGAAGAAAGGAGTTCACACTTCAACAAGCATAACAAATAAATGATTCGCGAGCACTACTCTTTTAAATTTTTCTTGGAAATGGCTTTGTTAATTTACCTGTTTTGCTACAAACTTCTGAATTTCTTCTTCCGATAAGGAGCTGTTGGGTGAGCGAACTACAAAAGCAACTGGAACCTCCCCAGCTTTAGCATCAGGGTATCTGAATTTGAAATTTAACACCAAGTCTTCTTGAGTTATTTCAAAAAATAAGGTGATAGGTGTAACAAGTCAAGTGCTGCTCATTTTAGGAAAAGTATCAAGTAAGATAATTATTGGTTAAATATTAGTCTACTATAGGCATTCCAATTAATATTAAACATCTGTAGGTGACACAGCAAAATTAGAACTGTACTAATAACAAAAAAAGCTTTTATTTTTATACATGTCAACAATAATATTAATAGATGATGCACCCAATGTCTACCTAAATTTCTTAAATATGACTTACGGGATAACCCCAGCATCTGAAATTTCAGGGTGAGAAACTAGCAAGTCTTCAAGTTCTGCTGGCGCCACCTAACAAATGGCGATGTATTAATCAGTGTAGTCACAAAGTTTCCGTGTGTTCCTGCTTGTTTAACATACCAAACGTGTGTTCTATGTGGCAGAGATCACACTTCAACTCCAATGAGGAATCTTCAGTGAACATATATATTAGACAAAATATTCATACTACTCTCTTGGAAAAATATTAGCAAATTAGCTCATCAGAATGTTTTTATAAATAGTCTAATTAGTCTCTCACTATTCAAAAAAAGATAAATTAATCGATTCCTATAATTTCATACAACGTTTTTATAAATTTTATGGACATGTATGAAATGATTAATTTGCCATTTTTTTTAAATTATAGGGAACCAATTTGATACTTTTAAATTTTGAGAGATTAATTTATCTTCGAATATATATTTAAGGGATCTGAATGGGTAGACTTATACTTACCTGATAGCCATTGCACTTGATGAGCTCCTTAATTCGATCTACAACAAATAGCTGTCCCTCTTCATCAAAGTATCCAAGATCTCCTGTATGCATCCAACCTTGATCATCAATGGTCAGTTTTGTCGCTTCTGGATTGTTATAGTAACCTTGCAAAAATAAATCACAAATGATTATGATCAGAAAGATCAAACCAACTGTAAATGTAGTAGTCATGACACTTAAATTAATTTATTGATTTGCGGATATTATAGTTAAGCTGTCTGAAACTTTGATGATGTAATTAACTGACGGAATTTTTCTGCTTACTCCACGGCTACCTTTATTAGTATATCCTCCAAAGCCTTCGTTTATGTAGATATATGTTCTAGATAGAGTATTGATATTTGTACTTATAAATTGAAACTATGCTAAATAACCCTCACAAAAAATTGTGGGGTTCACCATCAAATAGTGTGTCATACACTTTTATTTAATAACTATCCTCAAGTGACTTAGACATTAAATCAAGTAGAAAACTGAATACAAATACCATTTATGTTCTATATGGTGTTACCCAACGTTGATGCTCAGGAATTTAAATGCCTAACCAAAACTCGCCAATTCGCCATATTTATTAGTATCCAAACATTTCTCTCTAACTAGGCACTTGTAACAAAAGGCTGAATAAGGACTTACATGGGAGAGATTCACTCGTGTGAAAATTATTATTATTGTACATGATTTGCTGATCAACAGTACTTATTGGTACGACTTCTTTTTGTTGTTGTAAAAGTGTAGTGAAATAGTTTGAAACTATTCATAGGAGGTTGCATATATTATTAAGCTAAGCGAGAAAAACATGATTAACTAACAAAATGCATGTTGATTATTTGTACTTTTGTTCGTACCTCTTTTTGTGAAAGAATATTAGTACAATTTAACAATTTTTAAGTGAAATGTACATTTTCATTACCAGATGATATTAAAGAGGTGAGAGGAGGAAAAAAAAAGGTTAAGAAGTCAGTGATAGTAAAAATGTGCAAGTAAATTAGGTTATATGCAATTTCGAAAGATCAGAAAAATATAAGGCTTGCATCTTGTGTGGAACAGTGGAAGCTATGCGAAATCAATTTAATTAAAGGAAATAACCTTGATTCTATACCTTGCATCGTAGTAGGTCCTCTTAGACAGATTTCTCCTGCTTGATTTGGTGGAAGGGGCTTCCATGTTTCCAAACTAACTATTCGGGCTTCTATAGTTGGTAGTAGTGCTCCCGTTGAACCTGAAAGCCGGCACCCATCGTCTGCATCTTCGAGGGAAATAATTCCACATGCTTCGGTCATGCCATACCCCTGTTAAAATTTGTCAAACATGCATTACATGTATATTGCATATCACTGTCCATGAGGGCCATATATAAGACTTAATCAACAGATAAATCTTTCAGCCATACCACCAAATCTTAAGAAAGAGTACATAACAAGGATTGCAGTATCAGTATGCGCAGAATAATAACTTAGATAAAGAATAATAAATAATAGATAAAAACTTTTCTTTAACTCTACAAATATCTAAGACTTTTTTCCATGTGATAAACCACGGTAATTTTTAATTTCTTCAGAATGTGATTAATACAAAAATCTAAAACTCTGAGTAAAGAGTTGGCATATGTAATCATAAATTGAGGGCTAATAAAGCATTTTCACTCAAGCAAACATATAATTAGTTTGGGTCAGAGTTATATAGTAAACGATTAGAGTTGGAAATAAAATGAGAATCTTAAGCACATGCCAGGCTGGCGGTCTGTACGTGTATGCACATACTCAATTCTACAAGCAAAGGCCAAGGATAAAGCTACATATACATTGTGCAATTTCAAAAACAAATGCATAGCATTGACCAAAATATAATAGAGAACATAAAGCTCTTCCCATATGGAGAAAATCATTTTGTTTAAATATTAAAAGCAGGAGAAATGATCAGATTTGTACTTAAAATATTGACTCAATTGAAACTCACTAAAAAAAAGTAAATATAAATTTGATTGGACAAAAATAGAAAATATTATATAGACCCATAATTTTTGTATCTGTTCCTCTCATAACAAGTTCTAAATGAGTTTACATTTTGAGTACATCTATCATTTCTTTAAAATTAAATAATAAGACTAGACAAAGCATCCGGTGATCATAAGCAAGTTAAGATTTTACATCTCTTTTTTATAGACAAGTAATTACTATTACATTATATAAGATCTAATTTTATGCCTTTGTTAAACGTTATCATTTTTAATACATGCATGAAAAATAAGTTTAATTTTAGTGAATTGACATTGCATGTAAAAGAGTTTTGTATTATCATTTAAGATCATATGCCATCTTGTATGTCTTTCAAGTTGATGGATAATTAAGTCCAACTCCTTTGTTCATGTGACAAAACATATTGAATATATATATATATATATATTTTAACACTTACAAAATATATAAATTAAATCCTACATAATGTTATCTAAATTGTCTCTTATTTTTAATTATTTTGGATGCATATTTATAATATTGTTATATTACATGCATGCTGCATGAAAGTACAGACAGCCATACTTTTTTTTATTTTTACAAATAATAAGAAAGCATAAAAAACATTTTAACAATTAATATTAATAATCAAACGTTAATTACCTGAATGATCTCAACGTTGGGCAGAACCTTAGCGCATTCTTGCATCAAATCCCTCCCCAACGGGGCAGCACCACCCGCCACCTGTTTCAGCGCCGACAGCTCATACTTCGCCACCACCTCCCGCCGCTTCACCATCTCCACCATCACCGGCGGCGCCACGTACAGGTACCTCACCCGGAACCTCTCCGCCGCCGCCAGAACCTCCTCCAAACTGAACCTTCCTCCCATCGCCACCACCGTGTTCCCCCTCCTCAGCTGCGCGTACGTCAGCACCGAGAGCCCAAGCACGTGGTACATCGGCAAAAAGCACAAGAACGCGCTCTTCCCCTCGCCGTAACGGTCCTGGTCCGCCGTCATCGCCACCGCCGCCGCGATGAAGTTCCGGTGAGTCAGCACCACTCCCTTACTTCTCCCCGTCGTGCCGGACGAGTACAGAAGCGCCGCCACGTCGGATTGCATCACGCCGTTCTCCGGCACCTCACCGGAGTTCTCACTGCATTGACCAAGCCGTTAGAGAGTTTGTTACGAGTTACTGAGTTAGTTAAAGTTGTTACGAGTTTGTTATAACAGTTTTATGTACAATACTAATACCATCCTTCGAACAAATCAGCGTAATTCCAAACTCTAGGACCGAAACTTGTAGCTGAATTTGAAGGATCGATGATTATGGAGGGAAGATTCAACGCTAGGGCTTCGATCTTGGGGAAGAGTTCGGGGATGGTGATGAAGAGCTTGGGGTTTGAATCGTGAACTTGTTTGGAGAGCTCAGAGACGGTGTAGGAAGGGTTGCAGGTGGTGGCGATGGCTCCGATTGCGGTGATGGCGAGGAAGCACACCGGGAAGTGGATGGAGTTTGGGGCGAGTATGAAAACGACGTCGTTTTTCGCGATTCCGAGGCGGAGGAGGAGGGAGCGGGAGAGGGCGGCGACGTGGGACTTGAGGTGGCGGAAGGTGAGGGACTCGCCGGTGGTGGCGTCTGCGAGGGCGAGGGTGTCGGCGACGGTGGCGGTGGAGTTGAAGAGGAAGGACGAGAGGGAGAGGTTTGAGTCGGTAGGGAGGTGGACGGGTGGCCTTGGTGAGGAAAACGTCATCGTTTTGGGGTTGAAGGAGGATGATGATGATGATGGTTTGGCCATTGCTGCTTTCATGGAAACGTGAAGAGATCAGAGGGCTTTGTTTGAAGGTTTTGTAACGTAATCTGCGGTTTAATTTGATGTTATGGAAAGAGTTGCATGTTTGGCCAAAAATTAAAATGACAAAAAAAATGGCACCCGTCAAAAGCATTGTTAAATTTGATGTTGTAGTCATCGTGGATGTTTAAAGGGAATATTATATGATTATACGTATAATTTGTACAGAAAATTATATTAATCTTGATCTTGACCGAGATAGGTATTATTATTTGAAGCATTATTTCCATGCACACGTCAACATGCCATGTGATGTTGTGGTGGAAAAATTTTCCGAACGCTTAGATGACAGCTGTCGAGGGGTTCTTTCACGGCTGATCGGCAGGTTCGAGGTTCTTCCACAGTTGACAGGCTCCTCAGAGTTTCTTTCATAGCTGACAAGCTGCCTCACTCCCTACACTTGACAGACTGCTTGGCTTTTCCACAGCTGATAGCATGCTTGGACCTACTCCAATTAAGAGGGGTGCCTCGCTTCCAAGTCGTCACTAGCTGGCACCCTTTCGCTCTATTGTAAGGTGAGTTTAAATTTTCGAAAAAAAGTAAAAAAAATTTACAGTATAAATTTTAAAGTATCATACTACTGGTCTTTCCGCTCTCTTTTTATTTTTTCTTCTAAAATTTAAATTTATAAATTAAATTTAAATATATGCATTTGGAGGCAAAAAAAAATAAAAAAACAGGTCATGCTATTTCTGATGAGGCATGTCTTGTCCCATCTACTGCATAGAAAAGGAAAAGAAAATTGGACTGGGTACCGAACTAATCGAGGTATTGATTCAAAGGTTTAGAGATTCAACCGATTTAATCGGGATTCAACCAAAATATAATAAAGTATTTATATTTAAGTATTTAATTAAATAATTATATTTATTTTTTAAATGTAAATGTTAACACTCGTCCTTAAAAATAGAGATATTAGATTTCAAAAGAATCAAACATTAAATAAAATAAAATGAAAATGCAGAAAGCTTAGAATTAACAGTGGGCTAATATATAGTCCTAACATTGAAAGAAGTTGAATATTTGTTGGCTGGGCCCATTTCATTGTGCTCCCATCCAACAACTAACCAAAAAAAAAAAATACAAAAAGTAGTGAAGCACTGCCTAGTTTCCCGTAAGCCCCGCTTTCATAGCTTTTCCATTTCATTGTGCAATGCTCCCTGTCCCACTAACTAAACAAAAAAATTTAAAAAAGAAAAGCAGTGAAGCATCGCTTCGTTTCCCTCCATCTTTTTCTCTACAGTAGAAGCAGGGTGAAGTAGAACTGTACAAGCCCGAAGCATGAACGCGAAGCAGGCGAAGTAGGAGCGTGAAGAAGCAGGGGTGAAGTAGCTGCAGCTTCGTCGGCGGGAGAAACGATGACCTAATGAGCAGCGGATCAGATCTGATGAGGCAGTGAGGAGGTGGCGTGGAGTAAAGGTAACATTTTGCTGTTTTTTTTTTTTTCCAGGGCAAATACCCGAGAAGATGAGAAAACCAAACCGTTCTACCAGTTTTCCTAGTTTTGACCGATTCTGAGTCCATCCGATTTCAGATACTCAACCGGACTGGCTCGACCAGTCAGGCTGTGTGCTGATTTTCGTTTCTATGGAAATCAGCAATTTGGTCGCTTAGGAATACACGTGACATTAGTGTAATAGGTGAGAGGACTTTGACATCAATTTTACCCATGAAAATATGCATTACATTTGTTTAGTTCTTAAAAAAAGAAATTTCGAAGCCCCTAAGACTATGTTTGGGTTGGTACTAAGTAATGGAGTGTAGTGTAGCCAAATAAAATTGAGTAGAAATGAGTGAAGTGAATTAACATAATTATTACGTTTCATTATTTGGACATTTTAGTAATTGAGTGGAATAATATTCCACTACATTGTTTGGAGATTATGGAAAATGGAGATGAATAATGATAATCACATGCTTTCATTCCTCTAACACACTTTGTATCAAATGCCGAGAGTGAGGACTAACCTAATATTTTAGGAGGGGTAAATATGTATATATCAAGAACTAAATTGCTATTAAAATATTTTAGAGACTAAACTGAAATTATGTATATCTTTAGGATCAAATAGCTGGTTTAGTCTAAAAAAGTTCTTGGAAAATTAGAATAAAGTGTTCGAAATTATTTATATAGGCTTTGATGATGTTTTTAACCATATGATGGCCTCAGATTATAAGCAAAGATGCAATATGCTTGACAAGTAAGGTCACGTAGTTGCCATTCATTTTCTATCTAAGAAAAAGAAAGCGGGTATTGATTTCATCGAGTTAATGTTCATTTTAGTCCCTCACTTTTTATTATTGAGTCATTTTAGTCCCTGACTTTTAAAATAGGTCAAATTAGTCCCTAACATTACAAAATATGAGTCATTTTAGTCCCTTAACTAAATTGTAGTTAATTTTCTATCAATTAAATGATGATTGATAACATTAAGTGATACCTTGACATACTATATGTCATCTAAAGTAGAATATATTTTAAAATGACTTATTTTGATATTTAAAATTATATAAAATAAATCATTTAAATATTCATTATACATCATAAATTGACTTATTTTATACAATTTTAGATACCAAAATAAACTATTTTAAACTCTATTACACTTTAGATGACACATGGTATAATAATATGTAACTTAATGTTACATATCATCATCTAATTGATAAAATGTTAAATAAAAGTGAAACAAGGGACTAATTTGACTCACATTTTGTAATATTAGGGACTGATTTGACTCGTTTTAAAAGTCAGGGACTAAAATGACTCATGAGTGAAAAGTTGGGGACTAAAATGAGCATTCACTCTGATTTCATCACTCTTTGTTGCATGGTCTTAGAATCGTACAAGGAAAGCAGGCAAATAACTCGGCAACAATAGGCACGTGTATTATTACTTTTTTAAAAATAAAAGTTAGAGTTTAATTAGACCTCAATTAATAGTATGGTTTAAAGAAACATTTCTTATAGTGGCGATAATCTGTAGGAGTTTAGTCTTATGATATTGTCTACTCACTAGAGAAGAAAAAGGTATATATTTGATTTAATATTTGAAATTTCAAAACTATAATTTCAATCAAGAGATAAGTTTTTGTACAAATGATAGTCGGAGATTTTTCAAAACTCAATGTTATTAATTACTGAAAATATTCATGCTCATACACAATCTATCACTATTGAATTTTCTGTTGTGGTCTCAATTAAATAAAAAAAAAAAAGGATTTTGATTTTCTACCCTAAAATTTAAATGGATATCAATGGACAACTCATTTTAGATGGACCAAATAATAAACTATATATCAAAAGATACAAGGAGCGGTCCAGAAGGGACAACCCTAGCTTTAATCTACCTATTGCTGTATATCCCAACCCCTTTGAGACGTGCATCTAAATTCAATAAGCAATATTTACAAAAGTAGTCATCGATAACTCATTAACAAAAAAGTCTCAAATTGAAACTATAATAATACATAAGGAAAAATTCAATCAAGTAAATCATCTCCACCGACAAAACACTCAAATTTCGAACACATTATCCTATTATTTCTTCATGGAGAAATGGTACCCACTTAAGAGAGTTTTTGTCATTTTATTAGAATAACATGACACATCATTTGATTTTAACAACTCATTTATCGAATTAAGATTTGAATATAAAATCGTATATATACTAGCTAAACCTCCTACCACTAAACTAATCTATATATTTCATTTTAAAGTTTTTGACAACTCAACTCAATCAAATTGCTATACTCTCTTTCTCTTTTTTTTTTCTTTCTAATTTCTTAAATTTTCAGCTAGAAAAATGGCATCCCAGTACTAATTTATACTTTCTTTATTTTTACAGTAACTATAAAAAATAAACTATACATTTATTAAGGAAAATAAAAAAATCTTAATAAATATAAAAAATTATTTAAGTTAATAAAATTATTTTTTATGATCATTATTATTTATCTTAATAAATATATTTATTACTTAACTAACATATTTATAATAAAAGTATAAGTAAAAGAAAAAATTAATATTAACCGAATATTATAGATGAATAAATAAAAAAGATTAAAAATTAATAATTATTATAAAATAGAAGTTGTAGTGTATTTTACTAATATTTTAATAAATAAATGGAATAAACAATGTCCTCAAATTCCAAAGGACAATGCGTGTCTGAACATGCGGCGAGTGCAATGGATGAATTCCAAAGTGTCACGTTCTTCCCTCTTTTATGTTACTAGCATGTGGCCTTAACTCTCTCTCTCCTCTCTCTCTCTCTCTCTTCCAATGGCAATGGCTGAAACCTCTGCACTTTGCTTCTCCACATTCAGATTCTCCTCTTCCTTTTCTTCTTCTTCTGCTCCTGTTCCATCAATTTCTCGTTACCCTCTCATCCCATTATTATTCAATTCCTCATTCAATTTCTCAATTTCTCGCCCTTCATCATCTCGTCTCCTTCATCATATCGTGGCCAAAGCCAACAACAACGACAATTCCAATTCTAATCTCTCCGATGGTGGTGATGACCCTTTTGGATTCTTCCCTTGGTCCCAATCTGACACCGGTACACTCTTCTTTTTTTTTTTTCCCAATCGCTGAATTTCAATTCAATATTGCTGAATTTGGTTCCTTTGCAGTGCTAATGTCTAATTGTAATTGCGCAACACATGAAGTTGCAAAATTTTGCATTGCTAATTGTATTTGTGCAATAGATGAAGTTGCAAAAGCTTTTTGTTGTGCTGAATTTGGCTTTTTGTAGTGGTAGTTGTAATTGCGCAACACATGAAGTTGCATAATTATTTTCTTAGCTGAATTTCATTTGAAATTTCTGAATTTGGTTCTTGCAGTGCTAATTGTAATTGTGCAACGGTTGAAGTTGCATTTTTTTCCCCCTTCTAAGTTCATTTCAGATTTGGCTTTTTCGCAGTGGTAGTTGTAATTGTGCAAAACATAAAGTTGTGCTACACATGAAGTTGCAAAATTATTATTCTTGTTTTAATCAAAGATGTGTGCTTTTTGAGAAAATTTGAGCTAAAGTTGCAGCAAGTATAGTTTTTCGGTTTTCATCATTTGAAGGGTGACATGTTTTTGTTAGGATTCTTAGGAACTAGGAAGAAATGGTGGAAATGGGGATTTTTTTTTTTTTTTCCGATGTTCTAAGTGATGCTTGTTTCGTTCTTATTAACTGAGCGTATGATTCGTAGGCCCAGTGATTGCAGGTTTAGCTGAGTTAGATTTTGTTGAAGTATAAAGTTTCAGAGGATTTTTTATGTTTGGATTATTAGGGGTTTCAATGCTTGTTGAATTGAAATTATTTCATCTTTTAATTGATTGGCACTTGAGATTATTTTTATATGAGAGTCTGCATTTTGGATAAAATATTCTTTTGATTAATACTTGAGATCTAGAGATAATCTGATCCTTCATGCAGAGGAGATTTATTTGTTTATTACTTTATTTTTTGCTTAAATTGCACCTAATTTGTTTTGTTGATGTCTGTGACTTCTCAGAAATTCAATGGGTTCATGAGGATAGAATTACATTGTTCACTGCCGATGGACTGATGCAGATTGGAGGCTCCATGGTCCCTCGCCGGGTCAGCTCTTCAGATGTATGATTTTATCATGCAATTTCATTTTACTTTCAGTTTAAAAACTAGAAATTTTAACATAGAGAGGACTCTAATTGCACTAGCCATCGTTTTTTATTTGATTATTTCTACTCTATATATTTCTTGTACATTGCAACACCTTTGGTAAGTAGCGATCAAACCCTGACCACTTTATTGAAGAGACTTTGATGCTATGTCTAGGGATCCACTACCCCTAAAGCTTATGCTATTAGAAGGCCCAATGACAGTTCTATTAATGTCTCTATCATCTTTTCATGATTGTAAGGTTTTTCATTCTGTACTTTCACCTAGTGGTATATTGCATATTCTGAAAAAGAGTGGATTCTTTTCCCTTTATATCATGTTGAAGTAAAGTAAGTATCTTGATCCGTTGGTCGGGATGCTTGGCATCATAGAATCAGCAATTAATGCCAAGACTTAATGATATGCACTTTTATGGACCATTCTCCGACTTGTTTACAATCCATAAGTTTACAATGAAATATTCATGCAGATAGACTAAGCAGGTTTTTATGTTTCACAGAAGAAGCAAGGGAAATTCAGAACTTCTCAAAAATTTCAACGTTTTCAAGAGAGCGATTACATGGATCCCAATCAAGGCCTTTGTCTTGGTGCACTCTTTGATATTGCGGCTACTAATGTGAGTACTCGTCCTTTTGACTTAATCTCCTCTATGGTCTATCCTTTGCATTCTCATAAATATGAAAGTTTCTCTTTCTAGGGACTTGATATGGGCAGAAGACTATGCATTTTTGGTTTCTGCCGTTCCATTGAGATGCTAAGTGATGTAGTGGAAGACACCGTCTTAGAGCATGGTGGGGAGGTAGGTCATACTACATAGTATAAATTCATCTTTTAACAATAGAACTGCTTTGTTCTGGTTCTCAGTATATGTTGAAGAAGGTTTAGTGACAGCTTGCAATTCATTGTTACAATTCATGAGATGTTCTGCTTATAAAACTTTCTTGTGCAGAGGATAATCTTTAAAGAGTAATGCAATATGCACACAAAATTAGGGATACGAAAAACTCTTACCTTTCTATACCATTAGATTATCTTTTGATCTTTGCAGGATTGCTTCATTACAATTTTTTCATAGGTCCACAAGCAAGCCAACATCTCTGACACTGATTGTATTTTGTTTTCTCTCCAAGGATTGTCTACCTAGCATTTTACATACCAATTCTTTTTGGGTCAAATTTCAGTTCTTAATTTCTTGTTGAAGTGGAAGAATGGGTTACACAATTATAGAAGTGTGGAATGGGAATCCTCAGTTTACCTGGATTTGGACTTGTGCATTAATAACTTATAATAGTAGGACATTAAGGTGTCACATGATATATGTAGCTAACTCCACGTGGTGCAACAAGACTTAGTTGTTGTTGTGGTTGTATATTAGTAAGTAACTAGAACTTTCATGGCTACTTGCATGTCTAGAAAATCCAGGAAGTTATTTGAGTTGGTTGAATTGGCAGATTGTGTAGATGCTGAAGCATGTCTGTACATAACATCTTCTCCATTGATTTGTCACAATATCCAGAATTTTTCTTTCCTGGTTTTTCCGATTTCGTGTGTCAAATTGCCAACCCAAATTCTCTGAACGTTAGTGCCAATGTGATATGGCAGGTCATTACTGCTGAGAAAGCAAGCAAAGGTGATCTGCATGAAAAGCTAACCATGACTGTTGCAGTGCCATTACTTTGGGGTGTTCCTCCAGCTTCTGAGACACTTCACTTAGCTGTCAAAAGTGGTGGAGGGATTGTAGAGAAAGTTTATTGGCAATGGGACTTTCTGTAGATAAATAATAACATAGGTCTCCTAACCATTCTTTGTGCATTCTGTACATAAAATTGTATCTTTGTATATGTTAAAAAACAAAAGGTCATCGTCATCTAACCTCTTTACACGTACAAAAACAATTATTGTCATGTTAATACCCACTTGTCCGAACTTTCGGCCATACCAAACTGCTGGTTCTGTCATTCTTAAAACTGAAATTTGGTGCACAAAAATGAGCTGAAAATGTTTGTCACTCTTAGGCTTAAGTATTTGGAATTTATTGGTGGACTCCGAGTGATCTGGTTTGAGTCAAGTCGGTTTATTATCGGATGAAGTCTTTTTATGTCAGATTTGTTTTTTCATCAATTTAAATTTTGAAATCCTACTTAAAAATGTGCTTAAGCTATTGTTTTTGGTGAAGGGGTGGACTCCCATTAATTTGGCTTCAATCGAATCGATTATTACAAGTAAAATAGGTTTGAGTCAAGGTTTTTTTTTTTTTTTCTTTTATCATATTTAAATATTGAAATCTTACTTAAACATGTGCTTAAGTATTGTTTGTGGGGCATTATTATGCCATAGCTTTGCTAGGTTCGAATTTGGGATGGGATTTTACGTTAAATTTTAACTTGTTATTGTCCTGTGTGATAACTTTTTATTAATTCTCTTATTCCATGTGTTCAGATACAGCATATTTAAAAAAAAAAATTCTCTTGGACAAACATTTAAGCGGATAATGGTAGATACCAATCACTTTTATTCTTGGGCCACACCCGGCTTGTGGGTAGACCTTCGTAGTTTCTTTCTGGGCTTCTAAGCCCCGTTCCTTATCAGAAAAAGAAAAGGTACCAATCACCTGCGCTCATATATGTTCATTCTGAAACAATTGGCGCCTAATTATAGCTAATCCTATCAAAATTAAAGCACATCGATGATTTGCACCACCATACACATGAATATTTTTCTTCTCTAGTGAAGATTTTAAATAATTCCAAAGAACATCTTTATCATGACAATTGCTTTGAATTAAAGTTGAAGGACTTTGCTAATACTCAATCATCACATCAGTACCCATCTACTCTGCCCATAACTATTTTCAGTTTACATTCATGCATATATAGATAAAGCAGCAGCTTGCCATTTTTCTCTCATCACATTCCAACTCAACGAAAAATTTCCTCCCTTCTCCCTCTCCTCAGCCATATATATCAAATTCTTCTTTTTATATTCATCATTCTAGCACTTTATTCTTACAGTTGTCACAATTATCATCCTCACCATGTCCCCAACAAACACTCTTGCAACTTTGGTAATCTTCAGCTGTGCCATATCATTTGTCCTTGCTTTTGATCCTGACACACTTCAAGACCTTTGTGTTGCTCTTCCATCTTCAGGTACTATATATTACCAATTTGACATATCTGTCTCATTGCTATCGTCTGATCTAAATTTATTTTAATAATATGCATTTAATTTCAATACATGTCAGTGTTAAAGTTTTTCACACAATCATCCAATTATTTATCATCACATCAATAAACGTATAAATAATAACATATAGTTGGATTCCAATGTAAAATTTTTTATATACTATCATTAGAGCATCAAAATTAATCTCTAATCACATATGTATGTAGCATTACCAAAGTCACTGCATTTAGGAAAATTATCAGTGATGTGCATGTGTTACGTACACAGGTGTGAAGGTGAATGGATTTGCCTGCAAGGATGAAGCAAATGTGACAGCATCTGATTTCTTCTTTGGTGGGCTAGCCAAGGCTGGAGTGATCAACAACACAATGGGGGTCAGTGGTGACTGCAGCCAATGTGGAAAAGATTCCACGGCTTAACACATTGGGGGTGTCTTTGTCAAGGATAGACTACAAACCTGGGGGGCTTAACCCACCTCACGCACACCCTCGTGCCAGTGAGGTTTTGTTTGTGTTGGAAGGACAATTAGACGTGGGTTTCGTCACCACAGCCGACAAGCTCATCTCCAAAACCATAAAGGAAGGTGAAGTGTTTGTGTTCCCAAAAGGATTGGTGCACTTTCAGAAGAACAATGGGGATAAGCCTGCTGCTGTCATTTCTACCTTCAGCAGCCAACTCCCTGGAATATTGTCTATTGCTGCAGCTTTGTTCACTGCAACACCAGCTGTGCCTGATGATGTTCTCTCCCAGGCTTTCCAGATTGATCCTAAAGAGGTTGACAACATCAAGGCCAATCTTTCCCCCAAGAAGTAAGAGTAGTGCCAAATGATTCTCCAGAGAAGAAGATTTGGTCTTATGAAACTATTTTTCTTCCTTTTTTGCTAAATGTTTTTTTTTTTTTTTCAATCTGATCTTTCCTTTTGTTACCACTCTTGAATTTTGCCCCATTGGTATGGGCATTGAGTCTAAAACAATGGTAACGTGGATATAATTATACGGATCGAGAATAACCAAAATTTAATAAATAAAACTATGTCCCCTTATTCTGAATTTGGTTTTCCATATCTTTTTCCTCTCTTTTTGTTAGGATTTTGTGGTTTATTCGTTGTGATCCCTGTAAAAGAATCGGGACTTTCCTACCTCCCTCTGTGTTGATAATCTCTAAAACCATATGGTAATAAGATTGGCTTTTCTATTTTCTTCCTAATTAACCATTTGATTTTCCTTCCCTCGGGATTCAATCTTAACTTGGTTGGGGGAGGGGGGGAGTTAGAAAAGATACGAAAGAAAATGCTGCAAGATATGCCGATACTCGATATTTGCAAGCTGCAAATACTTTAATATATTTCGGCTTTCATATATATATATATATATATAGCAAGAGAAATGTTATGGGAATAAAATTACACAATAAATATATATCACACACCTTATTATGCAATTTGGTGTACATCTATTGCTGGCTAAGGCCTGCTGAATGGTTTAAAGAATTACAAATTTAATTTATGTGAAAACTGTGTATTTAGAAAACAGAAACAGGTGGAGTTCAGTTCTGACAAACACAATAGCAATGGGACATTAGAGTGTGTCCACAAGATATTTAGGGTCCAGATTAACTCCTTAGGTAGAATTTGCTACTTTCTTACTTAGATAGATTATCATTCTAAGAAAGTCTGGATTTATTTCCTGAATGAAAAAAAAAATCCAAATAGCTTCTTTGAAATCTTGTGTTGTTGCCATATATTTAGCTTATGTAGTAAAGTTACAACAGTTTGTAACTTGGATAATCAGCTCATGCCTCTGCTTGCAAGTGTGAACACATAGTCCGTAGTGGATTGAGAAAATAGAGTTGGGTACCAGAATTACGAAAGCAGAATAATGCAAAAAAAAGAAATAGAGTTAAGAAAATTGAAACTGACACAAAAATATTTAATATGAAAAACCCTTTAATAATTAGGGAAAAACCACGAGTAAAACCGAGAAAGATTTTTACTATGTAAAGAATAAAATTACACATTTCTCCAAATATAAGAAGAGAACAATAACACTCTCTTTTATACTAAGAGAATACACCTCTCTCTATCAAAATAAGAGAAACTCTTAGAAGACATTATGTATATATTTTTCTCTTGGAGTGAGATTACGGAATTGATGGACAAGGCCTCTATTTACAGGAAGAGAACCTCCTTCGTATCTATCCCAAAATTCTTCTTGCATCCAAATTTCAGGTGCTACAATCTTTGAATTTTGTCATTCAAAGTTTGCTTTTCGGTGTTGCAAATTATGACTGTTGCCCTGCATCGTTTCTTTTTTTCCCCTACTTTAGCCACAAGTGGCTTTACATAATCACTTTTGGAACTGGTCTTTGATGTTAAAATAGATCCTGAACCAATAAGTGAGGCCATGCCAACTGTTAAGCGGGAATTTTAGTATAAGGAAAAGAAAAAAGAAGGCAAAAATAAACACTAAACATTTTATATTTCTTTTCTTTTATAAGCTGAGATGGAATTGAAGGTATTTGTGCTTTAAGGTGTAACAGTCATGTTGCCCACAAAATGAAAATGGAACTCATCTTGCATACCGTTCGAATTGCTCCAAGTTCCACCTGAATAGACTAATGCAAGACACTTAGCTACAGTAAAATTTACCATAAGATGGCGGATAAGTTAGATATGAAGAAGGTCTCATTGGCACGTCAATTGGTATGCTTACCAATTGGTATTCAAAACAACGACTAACTAGCTAGGTAGAATGAATCGCGATTGACTTGCGCGAAATCCTAGCAAAATAATGGCTGCACCTGCAGGCCTTACTCAAAGCTATGCATAAATATTAGAAGTTGAAGAGACGATGCCCTTCCATTACATACCGATTTCTTCTATGATAGAACACAGTAGAAAGCGATTTTCGAGCCTGAACATATGGTGAATCTGAAGATTTCAAGCGCTAAATGTAAGGAAAAAGAAAGAAAAAAAAAAAACACTCAGATCAGCATGATTGCTACAGAGAAAGTATTGTTCATGTCAATCTTTTGACTTTTGCTATCTACTTGTATCATAATATGAATATGAATATGAACATTAAAATGACAAAATGTATACCAGCTGAAGGCTGAAGCACAATGGCTCATCTTTATGTGCTCTTAGTTTTGCCAATTCAAATGCTAATAATGAAGAATGCAATGATTGAATTACGCTGTGAACTAATAGGAATATCAAATCATTGTTCGTGAGGAGATGATTAAAGAAAATAAAATCAACTTTGTCACATTTTGTTGATTGCCTCACTATATATTCAAAACAAACTATCAAAAAAGGTCCAACTCATTGAAGATTTAATTATTTCTCCTTGTGTATATATTAATAGTGCCTTTTGACATTTACACACTCAATAGGCACTACATTTATTAGGCAAAAAAAAAAAACCTAGTTTTAATAAATCTATATGTTAGTCCACATGTAATTATGCTTCGTAAATATTTAATTTAATTAGATATTTGATTTATGATGATACATATGGAGGGGTATTGTGACTAGAGACATATCCATGTTTGTGATCTCTACGATCGGAGGAAACTAATCATTATTTTCAAAGGTGCTACTCTTGCTTTATAAAAAAATATAAATATATATGTTAACATGCTATTATAGAATCTATTGTATGATGGCTATAGCTGGCACATCTTGTTGGTCTAATCTAGTGGACAACAAACAAAATGGTGAAGAGGTCAATGCATATTTGGCTTCAACTTTCCTCCATTGGAAAAGTAAACGAATCAATTTTATATTCTTAAGCAAATCAGCAGAGTCCACCATCCCAAAACGACGTATCAACGCATCATTATCTTAAGATCATACATTTTTGGATCCTTTTGGACTAATCTCCCACAATGATTCTTTTATCAGCTGCCTAATGTAATGCATGCTTTAATTGAATATTATCTTCAGGATCTCTGTTCCTCTGCTTGAATTTGTTTATGATTAACTCACTTCCGGTTAATATTTTAAAAATGTTATCTATATAATCTATAATAATACTAATATTCCAGATTCTAGGGAAAGTTTTATAGGTGTCGTTCGTAGAGCAACTTATGGCCCACGATTTTTATAACCTAAATTATTAATTATTTTATTATAAAAATTACCTTCATATCTATTTTATTAATACTATATAAATATTTCACATTAAATATTGGGTTTTAAACCATTAGAATTCTTTATTTAAATAATATAACTAATCAAAATATGTTAATCTAAATTATTATAACATTAAAAATGGATATTCATGTGATACATATCTTTTTATATTTTCTTTATCATATTTTTTAATTAAACATATACTTCCATAATTAATTATAAGATTTTAAATTTCAAATTCACCTTAATATTTGAAATTTTAGATTCAATACACTACTTAATTTCTATTCCATAACAAACTAGAATCCAATTAGATTAATGCAAAAACAAAAATACAAACAAAAACTATTGTTACCAAAAAAATGTCCGCTATAATCAAAATATAAACCTCTTAAATTACTCATAAAATCTGTAACATATTCATTACTACAAAAGATGACCATTTATACTAATCGAAATAAAAACCCTTAACTTCTATTAGAATCTGCAATACCAGTTTGTTATTGAAATCTCTACTGCCTAAAGTTTTACTATAAAATGTTAACACATTATTTCATTTCTCCTCTCTATTTCACAACTTTATTTTCTTTTCCATTCTTCCTCTTGTATTTTCATATTTTTCATTTCTCTTCGTTCATTATCTATTAGTTCTCTCAAAATACATTAATTTACTTCATGTTTTAATTTTTTTTCTTCGTGATTTATTTTAAGGAATAAGAATTTATAGGTTAGTAAATTCAAATGTTCTACCATGCTTCTTTGAAGCTCTTTTCCCCTTTGAGAGATTTTTTTTGTACGACATTTTTTTATGTTTGTTTAATATTTTTAATTTGTATATATATATTTTATATATTTAAATGTTTCCTCAATGAAATAAAGATTTATTTTTTTAAGTTCTCTTACAATAAATTAATTTATTTAAATTATTTTCATTTTCATTATTTATAGCCAATTTATTTCTACCTTTCTTCTTTGTATTTTTTTTGGTTTGGTATAGAGATTTTTCTATGTGTATTTAGTCTTTTACTTTGTGTATATATATTAATGGTCTTTGAAAAGGTAATTGTATTTTTCATAAATAATTTAATAAATATTTTATTGAATTTGAGATTAATTTTATTATTATATAAACAAGTATTAATGACTTTATAATTTTTTCCTTTCAGAATTAGAAGCCACAATAAAGTAAAGGAGATGCTATTGGACTATCTCAATTGGTCATTTCACTAAACTTAAGGTGATAAAGATTAAATACTAAGAATGATTGAAGATTGTGTTTGGTTTTGCTTCTATTTTTACCTTTGATTTTTTTTTTGTTTGCTTATTTGTTTAGCAGAACATTTATGAGAGGAAAATCGTTGTTGTTGTATTAAGAACAACACTTTCTTAAATTAGTTCATTGTACAACCAAGCTAGCTAATGATTCCAATAGCAATATTAGACAAAATGCATAGGCTAATCTCTATTATAATTTGTTTACGTTGTTTCACCTTCTTCAATTTATTTTTTTCTACATTATTTTGTAAGGCTTAAAGATTGTTAAATTCAATATATACATAATTATTGAATTATAATTTCAATTCCATTTACAAACACTAATTATGGAGAATGAATAATATTTTGAACCAAAATTATATTTTTTATTTAAAATTTCCATTGTGCATTAACATTGTATAAATTAATTGTTAACTATTATTCTTTTCGATTTTGATGTGAATCGAATATATTGATATATATATATATACTAATTGATTTTTCTTCCATTATATGTATTGGTTGTTCCCTTTTAATTTCTTTTCTCACACTAAAAATTTTAATTAGTTGATAAAATTTAAAATATTATTTTTGTATCTATATACAATCTATATTTATTTGTGTTTCCTTTTTTAAGGTGTAATCATTATTAATATATTATTTTATTTAGGAAAATATAATTATTGATAGATTTCTGATTTTATTTTCCAAAATCCCTATCTAATTATTTAAGTGACAAATTTTATTTTCTAATTCATAAAAGCTAATATCACACACACACCAAAAACAAAAAAATAAGCCTAATATTATAACCTTTAATTGATACTGATATCCACATCAATCAATAACATATACCTACTAATAGTATTATTATCCTTTTTGTTAACATTTTAATTTTTTTTTGAAATTTTTTAATAAAATCATGAGTATACATAGAGATTCAAATCTCCACAAGAAATTAGAACCCATGATGGTGATGAGAGGAAAATTTTAAATGAGAACGGGATTAGGAGAAAAACTTCTAACTTCAAATCTAGAGCTTTTAAAAACTATATATATATATATATCTGTGTGTGTGTGTGTGTGTGTGTGTGTGTCACTATACCATATATATTTTTTTGAAACTTAAACATTTCAATTTATCAATTCCACAATTTTTTCCATATTATATTTTTGGAAAAACTTTCAAATTTTTAAAATTAAAATATTTTTAAAAAATCAATTCACAATTTATACTTCTTTAGTAATGATACTAATTATTTGTTAATTTTTTAAAAATTAAATAATTATAATAATTTTTTAATTGAAAATAGTTATGTAATTGATATACTACTTTAGTAACTGAGATGACATAAATTAGGATTATATTTTTTTAACTAATTATAACATATTAATCATAACATATATTTTTAAATTGATATTTTAATTTACTAAAAGGATGTACAAGGAGAAGATGTGTAATTGAAATCACATAAATTAAATTTATTCATTAATTTTTATTAATTAAATAGTTTAATTTTCTAAAAAGATGTAAATAACTAGAGATGACAAAAGAAAAAAGGAAAGTGGATACATACGTGGATCAAATTACCCGCAATAGAATGAGAATGAGAACAAATTTTATCTTCTTAGGGATGGCCGAAGAGAGAGAAGTTCCCATTTGTTAAATAGAGTAATGATGGGGATAATACACCCTTATTTTTTCAATTATCTTTGTTAGATTTGCATTATGTATGCATTTTTAGGGTTAATTTGGATTATATTGTATTAATACCATTTGTTATTATATATATTTATGTTTTGAATTTCATAACATTTTTAATTTTTCTTTTTTTGAAAATTTTTAATAAACTCATGAATACCTATAAGGATTCAAATTCCCATAGGAATGGGGGAATGGGAACAGATGATAGGAATCGGGATGGGATTGGAGGCAAAATTTTAAACGGGGACGGAGGACATGAGACATGTCCCTTTTCTTATGGATATTCATTGTTATTTCTATAAATAACTCATGATATAGTAAAATTATCCACTTATTCCCTTTCATTATTTAACAATTTTAACTTTTAAAATGTGCAAACTATTCATAAAACAAGCTTTTTATTATTAGTTATAGGTTATCTACCAAAATTTTTTAACCTTATAAATATGATATTCAAAATAAGATATAAAATAGAATAATACATTTATATTTTTTCACTCATTGAATTATTTAATTATTAACTTATTTTCAAAATAAAATTATATGTTCAATTTTCTATAAGATATATTTAAATAAATTATTATTTGTTTTCTTTAATGGTTAATAAACTATTTTTTATTATCATTCCGTGCAACGCACGAGTCAAACCACTAGTTACATTATAAGCATCAAAGCTTTTTAAAAATATTCTTTTAATTATATACACTAGTGAATACATTTTTAACTTTAATATGAAAATTCAAAACAAATTAAATAATTAATTAAAAATTAATTTAAATATGTAAATAATATCATTAAAAATTATAATATTAGATATTGTTGGATTGTTTTATGTGTAGTGGTAGAAGTTATTAAATTTAATTACGGCATTTGAAATTATTAAAATATGTGGATTTGTAAAATATATATATATATATATATAAAATTTAGAGACACTAACAGGCAGTTATCCAACACAATACTTTTTATATAATAGTATAGATTATCGCAAATAGTGCAAGATTAACTTTTTATAATTATTAGATAAACTTTATATATTTAATAATATACAATTATATGACAATATACAACGATATACAAAAAAAAAATGTTAAAATTGATTTCGAATGTTGTTTGCAAGTTCTAATTCGGGGAATTTTCATAAAGAGAAATGCTATATAATAAGACAAATATTGAAAAAAAAAATTTAACAAAAATCACGCTAGTCATTGATGAAATAAAGAGATATAATTTATATATCTCTTCAAAGAGACATATATTGTATATTTTGACGATTGAATTTGAGCAAAATTTCTAACTATCTAAAAGAGGGTGATGTGTGTGTCTTATATTGATTATGAAAAATTGACAAACTCCAGGATATACAATATTACGCTACTTGCAGCCTAAATGATTGACTTCTTTCCTCATAGCCCAGGCATAATTGGAGCTTCTAGATTAATTGGCCATGCCCTTATTATGGGGATCCCAAGCACCACGACCATAATTTTATAAGTTTCACATGGCCTATGGTAGCCTAGTGATTTTCTGATGATATTGTCTGGCCAGGTCAGCGAATATTTAATATTTACTAAAACCTTGCCCTTCAATATATACAATGTATAAGTGAGGACAAGAGTAAAAGCTGAAGGAATAAAATAAACACTAACTTCAGAAAATAGTACAATGATTAATTTTCTCAAAATGTAGAGATCATAAATAGAGGTTTTGTCTTTGATTATGAGTTCCTCTCTATATATATCATAAAAAATAAAACTCTAGAATAAATGTCTAAATAACTCAGTTAGCTATCAACTTTCTCCACTTTATGTTATTTTGAATATTTCGGGTCTCATTTGTTTTACGGAAAAAATGGAAGCTTTAGACAGAGAAAAATAAAATACATAGCAATATCAATGATGTGAAACAAAGATGGACTATTGTTTTATTTAGACTTCCACTAACACGTTGAGGGGAATCACGCCTCATATTGTTCGACGAAATTAAAATATGAGTTAAAATTCTCTCCAGCCTTAAATTTCTTTGAATTCACAAGTTTATTCACTTTATTGAAGAGGAATAAATGTCAAATTATGTGTGTTAAAAAATAATAAATGTCAAATTATTTAAACTAATCAAGTACTAGTTAATAAAATTGAACTGAAAATACATAATTGAGATTATATTTTTATTTTACGACTTGAGTTTCAATTTAACAATTAACTTAATTTTGATATGCAAATAGTATAAAGATTATTATAATATTATTCTATTATTTATTATCACATCGAAAAACATAATTAAATTTTACTATCATTACTTGAAAGATCATGAAGATAAAAATTAAAAAAGAAAAATTATTGGACGACAATGCAATTTTTTTTTTCATATTGTTAGTCCATCAAAACTCGTTAACCACATATCAAGTCCCGCATTTTTTTAAAATATGAAATTAATCCTCATTCAGCCATCAACTTGGCCAAAGTCAAAACATTAACTCTGCTAATTAGATAAAGTTAAACAAAAGTAAAATTCTTGGCTGCAAAATTATTAGCTAAAAGATGAGTTAATGAATCTACAATATGACAGTGTTATTTGAGTGACATGAAATACTCGTGTGAAGGAAAATAAATATGCACACGGTCTAATTGGGTTGGGGGAAGAAAAAACCAATACCTAAATATAACTGCATTAAGAAAGTCATAAAAAGTACTTTTAGGTGCATGATTGGGAACAAGTGTTAAATAATATTTTAAAAAAAAAGTTGTAGTGGATTGCTTCTGCAAGCCTGTTTTTTCCAATTTTGTGGATTAAGGGGTAGTCTACTTTATAGGTCTTCCTAATTAATTAATTTCCTTTCTGGTTCATTTCTTTTGGACACATCTTTATGGTTTAAATGGTGGGGTTTAATTACCTGCACCATGTAAATGCACAAAGGAAACTTCTAAATTCTAACATGTGCTGTAAAATAAAAAGAAAGTGGTTCTATTATACAACTACTACCCTCCCCACCACACAACGATAACACAAATTAAGTCCAAATCTGAATCTTCTAAGTAGTTCTACCCTTCAAATATACATGACCCTTTCCTCTGTCTTGTTTTCATCAAACAAAAAGTTGTTGCAACTACTTGTGCTAATTAACTGCTTAATTTCTTCTAGACCATAATCCAATGGATTTTCTCCCAACATGTTACTTCTTTGTTCCTCTGACCACTCACTAACCCTACTAGCATTGGAGAGCATAAACTTTTGTGTATCTTCTACCCCATTATAGGGGTAAGTATTTGCACCTATACGGTCAACAAAGGTTACATCACCAAGTAACCCATCTCCACAAGATCCAAGTTCTGATTCGTTGACAAACATAAGTACACCATCTTTAACAACTTGGTAATTCTGAATGGTATTATTATCCACAAAAGTTTCTTCTTGTGATTGAAAAATGGAATCAGCAGAATTGGAAGAATTGCCACTCATAATAAGACTTGAGGAGTAAGAAATGGACTCATGGCTTGTTAAGGACACATGTGGAGGGTGGTAGTAAGAGTTGTTGCTGAATGATGATGGTGGTGGAGAAGATGAAGAAGATGGTGTTGAGTTTTGAAGGATGGATACAGGGGTAACTTGGTGAGGTTTCTTCAGTACCGGCGGATCCATTCCCATCATTTTTTTCTTGAGCTTGGTGTTCCAATAATTCTTGATATCATTGTCAGTCCTTCCTGGCAACTGAGATGCTATTATTGACCATCTGCAGTTGTGCCATAGAGTTTCAAAATAAGAAACATGACTTAGTAAAATACAGTACTTATAGCAGATTTAAATTTGACAAGCATACAGTGGTGAAGTGTGTCTGAGAATAATGCACGTACATCCATTTTAAGGAAAATATACAAGCTGAGAATTTTATTGCCAGAAGTTCTGTTAGAATGATTTAACATCACTTTTAACTATTAGATAGATAGTGGTTTTCACTCCTTTAGTTTATCTAACCATCCTCATTGAATCTTGACAAATGATGACAAAAAATTGTGACTGGGTAGCATTAATTCTATTTTAATAATATAATTCCCAAAATGTGAAAATACTAAAATGAATAATGCTTCCCCGGGAATCCCTCTGCCTCTTTCTTCAAATGAAAAGTATATGATCTTCATCATATATGGTAGTCCCCAAATTCTATGGCCAATTAGCATAACACTATGAAATTGGAAATTTTATAAAGAGTACCTGCTTCCAATGCTAGCAAAGAGACAGCAGATTATTCTATCTTCATCTTCAGAAAACTCCCCATGCTTAATGTTGGGTCTAAGATAGTTAAGCCATCTGAGCCTACAACTTTTTCCACATCTTTTCAAACCTGAAAGGGAGATAAATTAGTTAACATATCTAATCAACAACACAAGAAAGAAACATAACAGGCAAGACTTAAGATCCTTGCATATATATATATATAGATTAACAATATGACTCATTTCTCCACTCATTTCATAGGTAGCAAGAAACACTTACCAGCTTTTTGTGGGAGGGCAATCCAGTTCCCTCCGGTGCTATGTTTCTCTATGTACTCCTTTAGCTTTGCATCTTCCTCAGGGCTCCATGGACCTTTCTTTACATTTGCCTTGTCACAACAAGGAGCTCTTCCCATCTCTTATCTCTCTCCCTCTCACACACACTCCTAGATTTGTGATTTGAGGCTATTGTGTTCTCTTTAACATGGGTTTGATCTTTTGAGAAAAACTACAAAGGCTCCTCTCAAAAAATGGATCACTGGCTACATGTCTGAGCTAACCAGAGATGTGTATTTAGGCCTTTAATAATAGTGCAGTATGATAATGAGACAAAACATGGGTGGTCGGCACCAAAAAAAGAAATACATGTATTCAGAGAAGAAATATACAGCATAAGTCAAAGGGGAACAACTTCCACTGTTTTAGAATGCGTTTGTAGAGAGTAAAGTTGGGGTGAGAAATTTCATGGATGATGCACAGAACTCATCTATAAAAATTTGTTACCACACGTTTACGAGACAACTAAGCACACCCCAATGTAAACCAATGCAAAATCCACTAAATTTCAACTAATCTAACTCAAACTAAGTTGGATCATTATAGAATAAAATTTCCTTAACATTAATTTTTTTTCATTTCCAAAGCTAAAGTCTAAGACCTTATTTAATGGGAAAAGTTGTGAAATCACTTAAATACTTGCGTAGGGAATAGCCTCCACAACCTCAATCATTAATATATCAGATTCTAATCCCATATAATTGATTAGCTTAATTACTGAAGTTTCTATCACTATACATATATAGGGGCCCCTTGTGCAAGGTAAGTCTAACCTTCTATTACAATTTACGATCAAAAGTATCCAAAGTTTTAATTTACGTAGAATAGACACATAGCTCATTGGAAACGGTGGTCTATTGCTACACGTTTTCAAGTGGTGGACCAATATCATTAAGTAAATCAAATATTGTCAAGTGGTGGTCCTATTGTCCAGGATCACGTTTCAATCATTGTGATACTATATCAATCAATTGTATTGGAATTAATCCTTTGAAGACTGATTTAACTAATTTGAGTTGATTTATCCATTCATTGAGCCATAGGAAGCTCTTGATAATTATATTTGTGAAAATCTAAATTTAATCATCCCAAACTCTCTTAAATGATTAATAGTAGTATGATTTAAAATGCCAACTAGTGTTGATCACAAGAATGATTGACTTTCATCTCAAATGAAAAAAAAGAAAGGATTAAAAAAAGGATTTACTTCTTTTTTTTCTTTTTGTAAAAGCTAAGGTCCATTTAAAAGCATACTTTTCTTTTTTACAACACAAGCCAACACACGCCATACGAAGGAGTTATAATTATTACTCAAATGACAAGTTCCTTGATCATTTTTATTAAAGGGTTGATGTAGTTTAGGCCCAGAATTTGATCTTCCTATACTTATTTCCTTCTCTCTGTCCAACTGCTCTCTGTAGAAACTCCTAAATAACATGAAAATAATGATTATAAGGCTCTCCGAATATATGACTCGCTCAATTATCACTCCATCCATTTCAATATGATTATCAATTTTTAATTTTTTGATATTTAAGGATATTTATCTATTTAAGTTATCTAGATAGCATCAATTTTTTTCTTCCATTTGTACTCTTAATATAAATATATTGATTAAGTAATCAACACATTTATGAAAATGAGTATTAATGATTATACAATGATAATTTTAACAACTCATATAACTTTTTAACCTTTACCAAGACCTTTTTTTTATTTTTCTTAATATATGTATTATTTATTTTTTACAATTATTATGAAATGGATTAAATATATTTTTATTATTATATAGATAGGGAATGTGCTTAGTGAAAAATACTTTATTATGTGAAAGACGAGAGGGAGCATTTTCGGCCATTAGAGACCAAAATGAACGGTCAAGATCAGATCTCAATTCCAAAACGTCACTTGAAAGTACAATTCACGTTCCTTGAAATTTTAGACTCCAGGACCGAATAGCAAAAATTCAGACTACAATAAAGGCTGATAACATAGCTGTGCAATCCCTTCACCCCAATGTCACCATCACCTTCGGAGGGTCCAATTCTTCTGTCTCCACTTTCTATCTCATTTTCTATTCTTGCAATCAAGTTTTATTATGTATTTAAATTATTGAAAATTAAAAAATATTAGTTAGATAAAAGATTATAGATGATATAATCATTATATACGTGTTAGAATTTTATTAAAAAAATAGGGAATAAAACAGACAAAAAGGACGGAAGATTTGTTTCCCACCTCCCCAATCTTACTGTTGTTGCCATAAGCAACACAATCAACAAAAAGTGGTCAGACCAAATTTTTTTTTAAAAAAAGGACAAAAATTCGGCACTAACATCATGCAAAATGTTCCTCCTTTTTTCAATTCAATTTTCAAGCTTCAACCCCTCAAACACGTTATTTTCCTTTTCTTCAGTTTTTCATATGTTTGTTTGGTTGAACAAAGGAAGGCATCATGTGTTTGTGTTTGTGTTTCCAGGTGGTGGGTGTATCACGGCAAATCGGGGTGATGGAATTAACTGAGGCAAAATGAAAAAAGGAAGCAAGGGATTGTCATTGATCGGATTGTTGTGTGGGAATTCTAATAGTTTCTTGTAAAACAAGTTAAATTTACTAAAATAAGTGGTTTTTAAAATTAAAATAAAACAATAAAGTAATATATCACCTAGAATACGCTCGAGTTAGATCTTAATTATCTTTTAAATATGAACAATTATTCAATTCGGGTCTTTATTTAATTTGAAAATCTCCCCAACCATAAAGTAGTCAACTATATGTACAATAAACGGATTGTTATATATTAATGCAGCCAGCTTTGGAGTGATGCAGAATTCTTTCACGATTTGAAAAATTCAATTTGCAAACCACATTTTTCTGAATTTTCAACAAACATATCAACTTCAATTTGACTATTTTACAGTCCTCAGCATGTGTCTATGGTTCATTTTCAACAATATTTTCTAAGAACATGTGGTATTGCCCCGTCAAAAAAATGCGTTTATACGAATCGATTTTCGAAGTTTTTTTTTTCAAACGATTTAGAAGTTCAAATTAAGAAGGCAAAAAAAAAAAAAGAAGTCAAAATTAGAAACTGTTAAACTATTTGAATGTGAAAAGTATAAAAGTATTTTTATTTCTTAGAAAATTATAGTTAAGACATGAATAGAGAGAGAAAAGGTGAAAACAAGAGTTGAAAGGAAATGATATTATTATTTTTTTAAAAAATAAGGATAAGACCATAATATATTGAGAAGATAATAATTTCTAAATTCGTTCAACAAAAATGTTTTGGTCTATTGCTTAGGCCATATTTGGTGCATCATATTGAATAATGCATGATAATAGTAGATATGATAGTACAAAATTTGATAGTATAGTATAAGAAATTCAATGTTTAAGTTTTTATCCCATGTTTAGTGCACCACATGACTGCCTACATAGGAGTAGGTGAGTGGTATTGACCAATCGGTGGCTGGCAGGTGGCAACCAACGGTGTGTCGAGACGACCATTAACATAGAAGAATAAGCTATGATTAATTTAGAATTGATTAGTAAAAATAATACTATCATACGTTATCATGCATGTCTCTTGGGACATGATAACTTAATCATATAGTCATAGGATAAAAATTGGTTTGACTATATAACATTATATTATCATATTTGACATTAAGCAAATGATAAAAGTTGATCTTATAGTATTAACTAATACAATATGGTCTTATACTATATATGAAATGATACCTTATATTTTTAGGATAAACAATTCCCTATTTATTTCTAAAAAATATGAAAATAGATTATTTTCTGATTTTTTTAGAAGTATATAAACAAATAATATAAATACTCCACAAATACTATTTAGGAAAATTTTTAAGCAAAAAAATACTTTTTTGATATCAAATGCACTAACAAAGGTACTCTACACACTTTACACATTATTTGGGTCTTGCTTCTGACCATGAAACATTTTCCATACACATCGTTAGGAATCGAACCCCTGATTAGATACTTAAAAAGTCCAACTAGCTATCAACTGTGCTAGATTCTATGGTTATAATTGCTAATGTTTTTTATATTAAAATACTTTACTTAAAGAAAATCAAACTCTATAAACCAATCCAATGTTGATATGCATCGCATATTCAACTACATGGTAGAAATGCTCTTGTTTTGGAGGAACTAGGATACAATAAACAATTCTAAATGGAAATACAACAATTGACCCACAATCAAAAAGTAGGTTCACGAGTCTTGGATGAAAGGTTATGTCCCATCTTCAACAAACTCTGGGTGTTTTTCTCCGTCGTGTCGAGTCCTTCATTTAAAATAATTTAATTTAATTAAAAAAAGATGACGAACCAAAAGTTATTTGTGAAGTTGCATATTATTGCTTTTAGGTGGGGACAAACTGCAAAAAGAAGCATATAATTCAAATTATTTTAGCATGTTGATCTAAAAAGCTGTATAAATAATAGCATATTACCTTTTTTATTCTCCTCTATCTCCAAAATTAGAAGAGATGGCTTTGAATGGAACAAGCCAAGAGACCTCAACAGTCCTGTCCTACACGAGAGAATTTTCTATAAAACTGGTTTACATAAATAACGTAAACTAATAAAGTTAACACAATATTTTTTTTATTAATGTGAATTATTATTTTGTAAATAATTTTATGTGAAATTTTTCATCTATTCAATTGGATGTAAAAGATATATGCTTATATCTTTCTAAATGGAAAGTATATACCTCAACAATGCTATTATATTTTGTTTGGTAGTAACTATACTATTTTTATGAATTAATAACAATATTATTCGAATTATAATTAGGTGTTGATCTACTTCAGTAAAATAAAACACATGCAACTGTACAGAGAAAAACGTTTTTCATGCCTCAAAAGTATTTAACAAGTTTTCAGTATAAAATGTTGACATGTCCCTAGAGCCAATCTAGACAAGAATTTATAACTGTGTAATGATTTTATAAATTCAAAAATTTTATGAGTAAATTTTATAAATAAAATAAAATTAGTGTAAATTTCATTAAATCTAAAAAGATATTAATATAATTTGCCCTCTATGCATCCTTTTACATTATATTTATTTAATAAAACCGACACTAATGTTGTTTAGGTGCTAATCCATAGTCAAATCAAGGTGCAACAAACACAAAGCGGCCCATAGTGATCACAAGAATTGACTTGCTTTATGTCCCATACAAATAAACTTTTCGCCCATTTTATGAAATATATATAAATATTGAACTAAAAGAAACCAGTGTAACTGTATAAAAGAAAATCAGTGTAACTCTCATTGCATACAAGAATCTTTCTCTTTGAAACATGTGATATATGCGCGCATGTTAAAGTTATACTAGTTGGAAATAAACTGGTTATTGATTTTGTTTTTGACAAGCATTAACAGGTTAGTAATAATTTTTTTAAGGTAAATCTATGATATCTATCGTTGAAAATAATAACTAATTCCCTTGAAACATAAAGTTTATAAATTAGTTGCTTAAAGAATCCAATTAGTTTCTAATTGTGCTGTTAAATTTAAGTGGTTCATGTTAATGACCTGTTTGTAATGCGAAACAACAAGGCTTCACTTTGGGTTTTGGTACAACTTTTTTTGCTTTTTGGGTCTTTTTTTGGGTACAATTGAACACAGGTAAGAATATTTAACTATACATGGAGGGTTTGTTTTTAGGTCATGATCAAGCTATTTATGGAGATGGTAGTGATGCATATTATAGTTGGCCCAGAGTGTGGAAATGCACCCACCTAGTAAGTACCAACCCGAAATGTCATGGCCCAATGATTAGCTCGATGGGCTGAAGATTTTTGATATATGTCACTATCATATGTTCTGGCCGGAAAAAAAAAAAGAACCATCTCATGTTTGCGTCGAATCTTCAGTCACACCATTGACCGAAAATAAGACACCTTCTAAAACTTAAAGAAAACACTCGCTTACATCCATACCTGATGTAATATTTTTTTTTTTCTTTCTCTTTTCTTGTTTGTAAAGTACTTTACTTCCTATGTTTTGGTATGTTAATCGAAAAACATCCAAAGAATGTGTCAAGTAAAGCTGAAATTTTATTTATAAAAGAGAAAATTGTATTTTAGTCCTAAATTATACATTTTATCCTTGAAACTTTAAAATTATGAAAATTACCACTCTTATCTTAATGTGTACTATAATCCTTCTATCAAATTTCAGCTTATTGTAATAGATACATTATTCCCTCTCAAACTTATAGGTCATGTGAAATCTGACACCCTAAACTAATAAATATCATATATAACTTGATATCCTAAACCTTATTAAATACATGGTATTTTTGTCGACGACATATGCAAAAAGCAATAAAGTAATTGATTTACATAAAGAAACTCTTAGAAAGTCGATTTAATATTTTTAAAGTTTTGAAATAAGAGGAGTGATACATAATTATTATCATATCTACACCATATATTTACATCAAGTTACAAATTTATAAATTAATATATAAAAAATTATAAATTAATATGTAAAAAATTTTTATATACTAATTTACACCTTTTTAACTTGACATAATTGGATGATGTAAATGTGGCGGCGGTGATAAAGCTTACAATGCCTGTAGTTACGGGGTTAAATTGTAATTTTGCCCATAGAAAATAAGCATATTGTAACCTTCGTTGGATTCCAGTTCCACAAGCAACGGTAATTTGGCAGTCGCAGACTCACACTCCTTTATTCACCACTCACGTTGAGCCAAGGCTTCAAGAAGGAAATGATGAGGGTGGGGGCCAATAAGCAATGGCAGTGAAGGTAAATATAGCAATATTATATCCTCAGAGGAAAGTCTCATTCTCATGCTTCATCACCTTTAGTTGCTCTTGTTTTGTTGTTTATTGAGAGACGCCAATAGCTTAGCTAGTGGGAAAAAAGCACAAAGAGAGTGAAACAAAATCAAAACAAAAAACAAAAAACAAGTGGTAGTGGCCGAGCGAGTGTGCATCGCTCGCACGCACGCATGTGATGCTAATGGTTATGGGGAGCACCGTGTGCTTCTTCCCAACCACCTTCATCACTCTTCTTCCTTCGTCTTCTTCTCCCAGCGTCCTTCTTCTCCATTCTACAACCCCACACTTTCACTTCCACTTACGCGCTTCTTCTTCTTCTTCTTCTGCTACCAGCAATAACACAAAGACAACAAGGTTTCTTTCTTTATTTATTTATTTTTTCACTTTTTTTTGGTGTTTTGATTTGACGAAGAAAAAAAATTGAAAGAGATAAATTGAATTTTATTTTTCAGGAGGAGAAGTCGGAGGCTGAAAAGTGACGCCGAGATCTGCCACGATATCCGCCAATTTCTCGCCTCCGTTGGTCTTCCCGACCACCACGTTCCTTCCACCAAGGAGCTTCTGCTCCACGGAAGGTGACTTTCTCTCTCTCTCTCTCTCTCAACATCTTTTCTATTTTGTGTCTTCTATTCCAAAAAATAATAATAATAATAATAAAAACAAAACGAGAGAAAATTTAATTGAACTGTTACAATTTTCAATAATCAATCGTTTAGCCGTCACTAAATATGATAAGATTTTAATTTTCTCTCTTCGAAATTCGCCAATGTTAAAGAAATACCATGTTAACGTCATTTGGTCTGTCCTTGTTCAGTTGGACAATGAGTCTGTTGAATAGAGAAAAAAACTAGCGAGACACAGTGTAATGGTTTAGCCCCAAAAAAAAAAAAGAAAAAAGTAGAAATAAGATGTTTGGTGATATTATGACGTCCCTTTGAACTGTGAGTTTAAAAAAAGGAGTTTAATTTGGATACATTGAGAGTTATCCTATCATGTATTGCTACATCAGCTAAAGAATTTTGACGCTAACCCCATTACTTCCAAAGTCATGCATATGAGAGGATTTGATAAGATGCATTGTCAATGTATCACAATTAAACTTTTAAAAATTGTTTTATACTTTGCATCCAATGTTCAACGTAATTAAACTCGCTAAAAAAGATGTCAATATAAAATTGGATGATACTGACACTTGATTAATGGTTTTAACATTTGTTCTCCTTCGAGTTTTTTTAATGGGAAAAATTAGCACCAGGAGAAGTTTACCTCTACTGTGGATCAATCTGGCTCGAATCAGATTTGTCTGGGTCTAGTAAACTTTTGATACAAGTGGTTTAGATAAAAAATTATGAAAT
The DNA here is from genome assembly GCA_031216105.1 of Dalbergia cultrata. NCBI lineage: Eukaryota > Viridiplantae > Streptophyta > Magnoliopsida > Fabales > Fabaceae > Dalbergia > Dalbergia cultrata. The sequence continues at coordinate 51,977,585 of CM062351.1, read as the reverse complement.
TGGATGATAGCATAAGAAAGGTTTGCATCGGCAGTAAATCAAATTAAACTTGATGATTGTTATTCATTAACTCATGGTATATAAACTCTTTTTTTTTTTTTTCTCTGTATATTAAGTTATTAACAGCTTGTGTTTATAGGAATGACCTGGCAAACATTGTCAGACGGAGAGGACACAAACAAATTGAGGAGCTTCTGACAAGTTCATTAAATGCTAATATCGGTTCCTTGCTCACGGAAAACAGTTTTGGTGAAAGACTGGAAGCTGCAGATGATTGTGAAGGGCTTTTGACAGGTCAAATACATTTCTTCTTTGTGAATGGACTCTTTATTTTAGATTACTTGTGATCATAACTGATGACCTGATATAATACAATTTAAAGGTCAGAATGTAAAGGTAGACAGTTTGGTTGATGATGTCATGGCATCAGCTGAAGTTTGTTTGGGAAGCAATTCTAGCAGTTTGGAAACTGATTCAACTGTAAGTTTAGATGAATGCACTTCCATCTCCGTAGAATCCTCGGCTAATTTAATGGTGGACAGTGACCTTGATGAGCCAAAAGATCATGCAGAAGAGGTCAACCATGTATTAGAGGAGAATTGCAGTAGTTCAAGGGAGGGTTTTTATGCCAACTTTGATAACCAACATTCCATGCCTACAGAAATCTCTGGTGAGCCACCATTTGGGACAAAGTATTCTGGAAATTTAGAATGTGATGATAATTTAGCGGGAAAAATGGTTGGAGACATAACCTCACCCTCACAAGTTCCTTCAATGGAAAAGGATTACAACTTTTCATTTAACGAGTCTGCTCTTGAAACTGAACACAAAGGGTTAGGTCCTTTGGCATCATCTACTATGGATTTGTCCTTGGAGCAAAAGGACTGGTGTGCATTAGAAGGTCTAGATGACAGCAATAACAATATTTCTGAGAATGTAACCTCAACTTCTGAAGCTTCTACCATGGAAAATTTATCTGGGGAGAACAAAGGTGATTCAACTGCTCATGCTGACAGCAGTTCCATTAATCCAGACCCTTTGGCCAGCTTGTCTTTGGAGGAAAAGGTTGCAAATTTTATTCAGAATGGAGATTTAGATCCAGTTGAAGGTAATTCTAATATGTAGTTTATATTAGAATCATCAATGCCTAGAACTATGCCTTCGACAACAGTAGCTTCTGATTTGAGTTTCAGTTCAGCATAAAAGAAAAAAAATGTAGAAGAAGATGAATTTTCTTTTTACTGCTTGCAAGTCCTAATTATAATTATAATTCTCTGTTAGTGATGTTTTACAATGGTGTGCAAGTGACTAAGGAAATAAATAATCTTCTCGCCTCAACTTAGATCTTGAAGTTAAATGGCAGACTACATTTCCTTGATTTCAAACGTTATAAATTTATTATTGATAGGTGCCTCTGCGCCTGTGCTTAGTTAATGCCCATGTAATAGACCAATTAAGTTGAAGAATCATTTCTGTCTTCAGTACAAATTTTATGGATATTTTCCTTTTGTTGTCTTTGGACAATGCGTAAGGCTAGTTGTTTGATTCTTAGGTCACATCTATGCAGTTTCAGATGGGGATGATTCACAGGAAAGCAAAGTAAATCTTGAATCAGAACCTGTTGCCGATATGCCACTAGGCACCTGTCCACCTAGCGATAATAATGCCATGGCACTTAATGGGAGCTCATTGACATCCAATCATCATGTTCCATCTGGAACAATGGGTCAGCTTCTCAAGTAAGTGTTTTGTATTATATGGATGCTAATTGCCAACTACTATTGTCGGAAATTGATTGGTTTTTGCATTTGAATTGAGCCTCTAATTTTATTAATTTTTTTAATTGCATTGCAATTATGTAGGGATGATCACATGCGGCATATAGATCAAACTACGAATTTCAACACGAATTTGGATGCTGAGGTCTTTGTGCTCTATCTATATGTTCTTTCTTAGTTGATAGCTTCTTGTGGCCTTAGTTCTTTGCTTTTTTCTTATTTTTTTAGCGCAGGTTCCAAAGGAGCAAAATCAAAGCGAGATAAATTATCTCAAGTTCATGCTGGTAGTAATTATAAGTTTTATATTATAGTTTATATTTGTATATTTCCTGGCTATTTTTTTGTTCGAATTGTTGTAAATATAACTTAGTATGTTCTTTTTTTCCCCTTCCCTTTATATTGTATTGGGTGCATAGTATCAGAAGGAGTTGGAGCTGTCTCGGCTTAAGGAACAGATTGAGAAGGAAAAGGTAGATGAGCAATTTCTGAAAACTGTGCTGAAAGAGGTGTTGTGTTTATGTTTTTGTTTTTAGTTTGGGTAAAGCTTGTTTTCAGGTCTCCAAGTTGGGCAACTATATAGTATCACATTGAACAATTACTTTTTAATGGGCTCAAAATTAAGTGCACTACAAACCAAATTGTGTATCCCAAATCTGAGAACATTCTACCTATTTTTCATTTTTTTAATGTTGAAGTGCTAACAAGATCTTTGCTTGCTGTAAGCAGCTGAGCTATTTGTGGAACTTATTAACATGAGTTTTTTTTTAAAAAAAAACACAATTATATCATATGTGAAGCCATATGTTGTTGTTTTTAAGCCTTTCTGCCATCTCTCTTTTCAATGCTTGGTTTTATACACAACTCACATATCAACATGTTACTATTGCTTTCAGCTTTCTTTGTCTGTCTTACAAACTAAGGCAGAGGCAGAAATCAACAAAGCCAGAAAACTTATATCTGAAAAAGATGCAGAGCTACATGTTGCTGAAGAAAGCCTTTCAGGACTCAAAGAGGTATTGCATCTATGCTCGTGGTTTTTTCATGTATTCAGAGCATCTTGTATTTTCATGGCCTAGCTTTTCTCTTTTGTACATTTTAAAACAGTTTTTGATATCAATATTATTAGAAAATTGAAGAGTAATGGAATAAAAAATTAGCTACTTGATATAGTACATTAGAATGTTCTGTTATTTTGTGTGACTAAAATTTGTATACCTGTTAATGGCACTTTATTTCCAGGTTCAGGTTGAGTTCTGTGGTGATGGTGATGTGGTGGAGGTTGCGGGTAGCTTCAATGGTTGGCATCACCGAATCAAAATGGATCCTCAACCATCAACTAGTGCCATAGACTTTGGTGGATCAAGGTTCTAAAAATTTCAGTGATAAGATGGATCCTTGTGTTTTGTGCCAAGACTCAAATCTAATTGAAAATGTTCAGCTAGTTACTATTAACCGATTACATATTTATTTGCCATCATTCTATTATTCCAGGGTTTCTGTTGTTTGCATGTTGTTTGTTGATCATGAGATAAAAGATTTAAGGGGCAAAGTGCGATTTCAGTATTTTTTTCAATCACTTATCATAGTAGGCCAATGCTGTCTGGGATACAGATTAAACAACTTTGCATGACTGCATAGCCTCATAAAATAACATTATAATGATATCAGATCAGTATTTGATGCTACTAAACTGTTTAAAAAATATATTCATCTGCTGTTCATTCTATGATATCCAGGAGATCCAGATTTTGGTCAACGACACTGTGGCTTTATCCTGGTGTGTATGAGGTGTGTGCATCATCTACTAATGTTATTGCTATAGACATCTGTCATATTATTTGCAACCAGATACAATTAAGAAGCTTATATTCTTCATGTTAATTTTCATGGACTATCTTTGTTGCGATGGTAAAATATGCCCTTCTAACCTTCGCTATGATCTTTGTCATTCTATGAGTTAATACTTAACTACTATATTAGTTATATTTTTGTTTAGTTTTTTATCTGTTTGTTATTGTAATATTTGTTTTTGTGTAGTTCTAAGTGTCATGATTTTTCTTTTGCCATTGCAATTGATAAGAGGGCCTTTGGACATTGTTTCATCCTTTGCCAAACACATAATGAAGGGGGCAAGTTGGAAGGCCCTCTTCATTTTTTTGGTATTGTTTCAAAGGTATAGGCGCATTTTTTTTTTTTAGATCCAAATTTTCTTTTTCCTTCTCTTTCTATTGATAGTGATTCCCTAAGCATCATGACCATCTCAAGCATGAAAAATAGGTCTAGTGTAAAATCTGAAGTGCACTGTGATACGGTTTTGTATTGATCCAAGTAGCATTTTTCAGCTTGAGCTTGATATCTTTTCCTTTTGGTTCTAGCTAGCTGTTGCTTAAAGTATGGTGTTTACTGCCATGCAATGCTAGAGCTTGTGTAGTAAAAATCTGGAAAGAATATCTTGTAGACAAATTTGGTATAAGATGAAATTGTTTTATTTGGCAATTTTGACTTGTTTCTATCACCTTTTTGAGTTGTTAGCATAGACACTTAATGGATTGAATAATTGTATTTGTTTGTTGCAGATAAAATTTGTTGTTGATGGCCACTGGAGACTAGATTCACAAAGGGAGTCCGTAACAAGGGGACACATATGTAACAACATTCTAAGAGTAGATAGATGATGCATTTTGGTTTGGGTCACAATTGCTAGATGTATATAAAAAGGTAAGATGATACTTTTCTATCTTGACTATTCTTAATCATCTATTTAAATATTGAGCAGTGTTATTTATATTTACAATTTGTGGGACATCTTGTTGACATACGAAATCTACCCTTGAATGAGAGGTGGAACCTAAATTAAGTGGGATTCACAACCCATCTAAGGGTAGATGAGAGTGTATCGGTATCATATCTTATAAATCGTGAATATAAATAATATTTCTCTTAAATGTTGTTAAAGATTCACTGAAGGTAACAGAATTGAACTATTGGTTTCAATTAATATTCGAAGATTCAGGAATTGCAACATTCTAAAATAGATGTGAATTAAATCTCGGCTGTTCTTAATCATCGATTTTAATATAATCAGGGCTCACATTCACTTATCGTTAATTTCAGCACTTGCGTATGAATTTTAACTTGTGTTTGACATTGGTAGAGTGCCTTAATTTTATCGTGGACTGTTGCAGGGTACATAAAAATGAAGACAATGTGTTGCTGTGAATGTAGGATCAATCACTGACAGCATTATGGACAAAGGGGACACAGGCATGCAAGAATGAGCAGAATCTTGATGGTGTCTCTTAATGCCATCCACTTTGTACATTAAGTTTACGTCTATCCCATCTATGAGATTAATATTACGATCTTGACATCATCCCTGACTGCAAGGATTAGTTAGAAGTCAGGGGAAAATAAGGCACAGGGTCAGAGGTGGGCTATTGGTGAGGGATCTGGCTAATTTGTAGTTATAGCTCCAAATTCTTGTGTCATTATCGTTGTATCAATCGATTAAGAGAAAACATTAGCTTCCTTTTTTCCTTTCAGTTCTTCTTTTCTATCAGTTATTCTTGTGGTAGTTTTCTAAAGCCCCTCACAAACCAGGATTGAAAAACCATGAAAGAGAATCAAAGTTAATTTTGCCAAGCTCTGTGAACATGATGTAATTAATGTGACGGCCATACATACACAACTGCAGTTAGTAATGCTATAAAAAAAATTGTTAGAATTGTATATAGAAAATAAGCGTGGCTATTAAATGGAATATAGTGTTATAATTTACTTATTTAGAGGCTCAGAGAATAATTTGCATGCTCGTTTTTCTTATGAATAAATTTGGAAAAATTTTGGGCTATTTCTAGTTTTTGGTCGGTGTCTGGGGAAGTGGGATGATATTAACTATAGGTTGGTGAATTAATTAGACTTGGCCCAAGCCCATCAATATAAGACCCCGGTAAAGACATGGGAAAGGAGCGTGTTGAAACCACGTGGAAAAGTCTTCTTGGCATAAGCGTGTCTCTTTCCACACCTTTCCACCCTTGTCTCTCTATCTTTTCATCTTGAGCTGCTCAGTTTCACCCACCACAGCACAGCACTCACTGACACTCCCAAGACACAGAACAAGCAAACAAGCCCCTTTTCTTTTGTTTTTGGCACATTCTTTTGTTCCAACATGGCCATGGTTAGTATTACTGCTTCTTCTGTTGGTCATGCTGTTGTTGGTCTCCGTCCTATGTTTTTGTCACCTTCTTCTTTCCACTCTTCCCCGCTACCTCTCCTTCACCTTCCAACTACTCTTTCCCCTCACTCTCTTGGAACAACACCTTTGCTTCGCCACAAGTGTTTGGTTGCCAAGGATGAAATGCCCAAAACCCAGAAAGAAGAAGAAGAAGGAGGAGAAGGAGAATTGAAAGAGAACAGTGAAACTATCTTAAACTCTATTTCACCATTGCCACTACTGTTTGCAGCTGCTCTCCTACCCGGAGGTACTTACTTCAATTCAATCTTCTCTCTTTGTTCGAGGCAATAAGTTTCTATGCTACATTTTTGTGAATTGCGACAGTTAATTCAAAATAATCAGTTTTTAATTTGGAATTGGAAAAAGTTCAAATCTTGATAAACAAGTTCAAATGGGTATTTGTTTTAATAGCTGGAGCTGTGAGTTCTGCTTTTGCGCCTTTTGTTGAGCTTGTCAAGTCATGGAACCTCCCGGGCTGGCTTGTGCATTGGGGTCACCCTGGCAACATGGTATTTGTAACATCTGAGTACATAATAACTGTCCTCTTTGCGATCCATTATATGCATCCGTTATGTTTAGGCCAATGCCTAGTATATAGGAAAAAAAAATATTGTCATAAATTTTCATGGAAATAAGGGTGGTTAATAGATGTGAAAAGTAGTATAACTTATCCATGAAAGGATGAATATTGAATATAACTATGATCTATTCAGGAAACAAATATTGGCTTGGATTTCGAAGTGACATATCTACCAATGAATTTAATTATGGGCATGTGCATTTAATCTTAATCATATTTTGAATAACTTTTGTTATGTTTTGAATTGTGGGTATGTTTGCGTGAGAGTGTATGTTAAATGTACTCCCATAGAAAGGCCTTGTCTTATTTGTCAAATGAATCTGTTTCAACTTGCAGGCAGTCGTGCTCTTTGCTATGGGTGGCTATGGTACCTATCTGGGTTTTCGCATACGTTATTCTGATGACGTGGTATCGTATTCTTTCCAATTTTACCATTTCGCATTAGATATAATCATTTCCATGTAATATATATATAGCACAGTTAGCTTGGTATTCATAGCTTTTTCTTGAATGTGTGCAGGAAGAAAAGGCTAAGGCCAAGGACTTACACCCAAAGCTTTTAGCCGGTATGTTTTTCTTCTTTGCTCTTGGAGCTACTGGGGGAATAACATCTCTTCTTACCTCGGATACACCCATTTTTGAGAGGTAAGCAGCAACTACTTATTTTATCTGTAGCTCTCCTTGATGTTGAGGACTTTTAGTTGTTATATTCTAACTTCTGTTATAAGTTGTCTTCATTTATTTTTCAATTAGAAAAAATAGCAATCTCATGCTGCACTTTATGATATTCTTTTGTTTGCAGTCCTCATGCTGTTACAGGTGTCATAGGCCTTGCTTTGTTGACAATACAAACCATATTGCCTTCACTGTTTGAGGTAATGGTTATTTCCAGTTTGCTTGTATTGATTTCTTTTCTTACTATTATCTTCTTTTTTCTTTTTTTGTTGATTTCCGTAACATGTTAGCTCCTGTTTGTTTTAAATATCATCCGTTTGAAAAGGGAAGAATTTAGCCTTCAGAGACACTTTAGTGGAAGTTTCTAAATATTTGCTTCAACTAAAAGTACCTTGAGATGCCAAATTCTTCCTTTTCCAGTGGAAGAATCTGAATCCAACATGCACTTCACCCTTTTCTCACAAACTCTTCACACACAGACAGAAAATAAGCGCTAAAATTTGTGTATGAACTGGAAATTAGTCGATATACAACTAACTCCTCACTCAGTCTACCGTTGACAAACATCACCAAGAAGCAAGTAAACCAAATTAAATCTTGAAGAACCTTGCTGCTAGTAATGGAGTTTAACAATGGTGTTCATCCAAAATCTAACTTTCTTGATTCATTTTTTCCCCCTCTGCTCATGTAAAGTTGTCTGTTAGCCTTTTTCCCCTCTTACATCAATTTCTTGAATGGTGTGCAGGGAAATCCTGGACTAAGGAATGTCCACGGTATCTTGGGTAGCGGTATCATGACGCTTTTTCTCATTCATGCCGCTCTTGGACTTCAATTAGGCCTCAGTTATTGATTACAACTTCATCGAACGTGTCTTGTTATTTTGTGGTCATTTGTTTTTGTTTTGCTGTACATTCTTTTCAGCACAGGATTTCAACTGCAATTGAGTAGTTTGATTACCAGGATGTTATGTGCTCTTGTATCATAATTTCTAAAAGTAATTCAGATTAGTTCCAATCTGCTACTTAGGGAAAAAGAGAGAGGCTAGAATCACTGTACATGCTCTTTCACATCCCACAATGGAAAAGGGGAGTGCCAAACCTTGAGTTTTTTTGGTACAACGAGTTTAGAATTTTTTATTGTTTACCATTTCAATTGCAGTATCTGAATTTGGCGACCTGTTCCTTAAGGCTGCGTTTGTTTTGTGTTCTCGGGAGGAACAGAAATACAGAGACAGTGGAAACGGAGATAGGAAAAATATTGTTCCTGTATCATGTTTGGTTGTGGAGACGGAGACAAAAAAAAATATTGGCCGTTGACCACCATTGACCGATGGCTGGCAACCGTTGGCATGCCATTGACCGGCGGCCGGCGGGCGTCCGGAGTTTAGAATTTTTATTGTTTACTATTTCAATCACAGTATCTAAATTTGGCGACCGGTTCCTTAATAGTTTGAAACCACATGGTGATCGAAAATGAACACCCCTACTCTGCAAGAGCATGCTAAGTGTGTAACTGGAGATGTACATAGGGATAAGTTTAATTGTTCGGTGTTGTTGGATTCCATGAGTGGGGAGGTTTGGGATGGGATAGGATCAAGGAGGGAAGTTAAAATAAATTAGAGATAAAATGGTAATTGTGCAATTTGATCACCATATGGTGACAAACTAGTTAGGCACCATGTAAGATGCTTGCCTTTGAATTTTCAGTGCAACTAGTAACATCCAAGCACTGAGCAGAGATACTACTGAGCCATGTTCCCTGATTACGTTATTGTCACTTTGTTCTAATTTATGTTGCGTCTAACTATATATGAAATGAAATTTTAGTGAAAAAAAAGAGAGATTATTTACTTTTGAATTATTTAGTGGCATTCATATTGTGTTGGAATTGATCCATGTCATTATTATGGTACTATCTCTCTTTCAAAATATTAGTTAGTTGGGCTCAAACAAGGATGCTAAGAAAGATAAAAATAGCGTAATTTATACTGATCTCCTTTAAGATTTAGTTGAATTATACTTGATATCTTTCTATTTTTTTTTAAAACTATCACTAATCTCCCATGAGGTTTATTAAAATTACATTGATCATCCATATAAATATTAATTCACTAATTTAAGTGATAAAAAAATAATATGTGACATATACACGATTATTACTAATAAAATTATAATATTATGACATTTTAATAATATTTAACATATATATTAAATAAAATATATTTTTTTATGAGTTATTATTATAAGTTTCATTTTCATGTGACAATAAAAGTATTCTGTTCAATTCATCTATTAAATATTATCAAATATTATATTTTATTTTTAATAATTATGTGTATATCTCATGTTATCTTTTTTTAATACTTAAATTAATCAATCAATATCTGCAAGGGAGATAAGTGTAATTTTAATAAATCTCAAGTGAGGTCAATAATAATTTTACAAAATAGAGGAATGTCGAGTATATGTAATTACACTAAATTTTCAAGATATGTTTGTGTAATTTTATCAAAATAATATTGATAATAGAGTATATAAAGACACTTCCAATGCATACAAATTATATCTGTTCATATTTAATATTGGTTTTCTAATATTATTCTTAATTGATAGCAATTTGATTTAAAATATATTTTAACTTTATATTCCAAAGTTAAAAAATTAATCCGATGTACTTAATTTTTATTAATTATAAAATATATTTGATATTTTTATAAATAAAATATTCTAATTTAATAAAAGGATTTAAATGGTTCGTGACACAATAAAATTACTCTCTTATTCTATTCCATTATTCAATATTTCATCTATCTAAATGTGTAAAAGTTTTATAAAATAGGTTATTTATTATTTGTCAAGGATCGTCTATCGAGATTTCTCAACCTTATAAATATAATATTTGAAATAAGATATAATATAATTACTTGTTACCAGTACCTACTCATTTATATTTTGTTAATGCTATTTAATTAGTTAACTATTAACTTAGTCTTAAAATTAGTTAATATATTTAATTTATTATAAGGTGTATTTAATTAATTTTTTCTTTTTGCTAATGGCCACTAAACTATCTTTTATTATTAAGTCACTAGGATTGATCTAGTGGTGAGAGAATTAGGTAATATGTATGAGGTTTTAGGTTCAAATCTCATTACGTCCAATATAATTTTCAAAGTATAAAAAAAATATATCTTTTATTATCAGATACATAGTTCAAACCACTAGTTTGATAAAAGCACAACTCAATTGTTTTCTAATGTTTTGGTTTCAACTCATGTTTTCAACTAAAGGATATTTTTCCATTTCGCTGAAGTACATGACCATATTTGTTTTTTCCTTTAAAAAACTTAGTGAACTGCTAAAATGAATGCTTTTGTTTTCACACAACTTTTTCTTGAATAAGAGCAATGACATTTTCCAGCAAATCATTACAGTGCACGATGAAGAGATACCTAAGGCGGAGGTGGAAATTCCTATAATAGGTTATTTCACTCGCTATGAAGGACTTGTGCTAGAGCGCTGACACAACGCGCTCAAGCGGAGTCTCCCGCGCTAGAGCGCCGCGACAAGCAAACAATGGCGCTAGAGCGCAGGCTTCCGTGTTTTGTAGCGCCGACTCCTGTGCTGGAGCGCGGCATGCAGCGAGGTCTCCCGTGCTAGAGCGCAGTGTCAAACACACAGCGCGCTAAAGCGCGAACTCCAGTGTTAGAACCCGACGCACACTGCGCTGCAGGGCGCCATGCATGTCGCTGGAGCAAGGCCTTGTGTGCTATATAGTGCCTCTTGTGCTTTGTACCTCTGGCTCATCATTATTCACGCATAACCTACTTGTTGAAATCTATCTATAATAATATTAATCTATAATACTTATATTCAAAACTCTTTTTTACAGAAGTCTTATAAGTGTTGCTTCTACTCACTTCTACTGTAATTTAGGGGCCCATGATTTTTATAATTTTAATAACACTAATTTTTTAATTTTACTTAAAGTATTCTTATGTATTTCATAGAAAGCTTATTTTTAACTAGCTATGTTCCCAAATAATTGTCCATACTAACAAAAATATCACTTTTACTAATGCCTACGAGAGTTACAAGTTCTTCAAAGATGCCAAACTTTGACTTTGCTTTAGGTTCAATGAACGTTGGAAAGCCTGATCTATTATTTCACCTATTGTATCACATTTCAAGTTTGAACTTGAAGATAAGAAAACCTTATATATATATATATATATGCTTTCTTTTACAATAGCATATTGAAAAGTAATGAATGCAGTATACTACTTTGAAGTCTAATTTATTAGTTATTTCCTCTTCGATATGAATAGATGACAGTCTATTCGACTCATCCACAGGATGAAAACATGATAGAGTTATCATTTGAGAATCCCTTATTCGAACAATTTAAGAATGAACGTAACTTCAGATAACATCTATAATCTTCGTACTATATCAAATAATTATATTGAAAGTGTTAATCATAAAAATGTTCTTTTCTTTTTAAAGAATATTTGGATTTTGTAGACTTTTTATTATAGTGTGAATTTTGTTATGCTTCTATATGGTACAAAGAAAGACCGAAAAAATATAGAAGCTCTACATATATGCATTTTTCCCTTTGTTGTATGAAAGGAAGGATCCAACTCATTCACGAAGAATTCATAAAACTCATACTGTTTTCATCCTTCTTCAATACCCACTACTATTTCCATTAGGAGAAGACGAATATCAGGAAGACATCCCTATAAAAGATTTCATCATGAACAACAAGAGTTTCAAGAGAGTTAGTGTAACGTTGAGGGAGCTTATTGTGTTCAAGATACAAGAGAGACAGTTAGACGCTCCCGAAGATTGTTCCAACAATTCTTGGTTGACTCCTACGCAATGATTGAAGCTCAAAGAATATAATGGATGAGATTAAATCAAAATGTAATCAGGTCTGGCATTTTTTTGAGTGACTTACAGGAATTGTAATAAAAAGTGAAACAGATTTAACAAGCTCAAGAATACGTATTATTCTACCCTCCTCTTTTACTGGGGGAATGGGATACATATTTAATAATTGTCATGCAATGATTGTTTTGTAAGATGTATGAATATCATGATTTATTTATTATAATAACCTCCAATCCTCAATGGCTAGAAAGAGCAAGATTTGTCAGGAATTTTAAATTGTGTGTATCAGTTAAATTCTTATATTGTTATGTTTCTTACTCATTTATATTTTGTTCATGATATTTAATTAGTTAACTATTAACTTATTTTTAAAATTAGTTCATATATTTAATTTATTTTTTGTCTTTTCAATAATAGTCAATAAACTATATTTTATTATCAAAGTTACTAGGATTCATATAGTAATGAGAAGTTTATATAGTATGTATGAGGTTTTAGGTTTAAATTTCATTACGATCAATATAATTTTCAAAGTACAAAAAAAAACTATCTTTTATTATCATATGCATACGTCAAACAACAAGTTTGATAAAATCACAACTCAATTGTTTTCTAATGCTTTGGTCTCAATTCATGTTTTCAATTAAAGGATATTTTTCCATTAAATAAATATATATATATTTGAAAAAAACTTAGTAAACTCCTGAAATGAATGCTTTGTTTTTACACAACTTTTTCTTCAATAAGAGCAATGACATTTTCCAACAAATCATTACAGTGCAGGATGCAGAGAAGCCCAAGGCGGAGGTAGAAATTCTATGACAGGTTATTTCCTTCGCTGTAAAAGACTTGTGCTGGAGCGCTGACACAACGCGCTAAAGCAGAGTCTCCCGTGCTAGAGCGTCGCGACAAGCGCACAATGCGCTAAAGCGCGGCCTTCGTGTTTTGTAGCGCTGATTCCCGTGCTGGAGCGTGACATGCGTCTCGCTGCAGCGAGGTCTCCCGTGCTAGAGTGCGGCGCCAAACACATAGCGTGCTAAAGCGCGGACTCCCGTGTTAGAACGCCATGCACATTGCGCTGCGGCGCGACTCCCACGGTAGAGCGGGACATAACATCTCGCTGGAGCGAGGCCTCTTGTGCTATAGCCTCGCGACAGACACACGACGCGTTAGAGCGCGCTGCTTTGCCTCTGGCACATTATTATTCATGCATAACCTATTCCATTGAAAATATAGGAAAAAAAAAGGGGAGATGATTCACAGTTTATGCCAATTAACAAAGAGAGATGTTATTTTTAGTTACTATTTCTAAGACACCGTGCCGGGGTGTAGGCCCTACTTAATTCGAAAAACATATATTATCTAATGGTAGATAAAACTGTATCAATGTATTGTCCCATAATATATGAATATAAATAATAAGAGAGTAAATATTTTGTCTCATGATCTCTCACTTTTTTTAGCAATTAGCAACTATATTAAAAGCACGGCTTACAACTTACTAGTTGAAATCTGCCTATAATAATATTAATCTATCTATAATAATTATACTAATATTCAAAACTTTTTTTTAGGAAAGCTTATAAGTGTCACTTCCATTGTAATTTAGGGCTGGTGATTTTTGTAATTTTAATAATACTAATTTTTTAATTTAAGTTAAAGTATTCTTATGTATTCCCTAAAAAAGCTTATTTTTAACTAACTATATTTCCAAATAATTGTCTATACTAACAAAAATATCACTTTATAAAATCCCATAGCTGTTACAAGTTTTTCAAAGAGGCCAAACTTTGACTCTACTTTAGGTTTAATTAAATCCAAAGCACAAAATCCAAAGAAGATATATTATTTCATCTATTATATCACATGTCAAGTTTGAACTTATATGTAGGAACACTTGCATATGTATATATATATATATGCTTTCTCTTACAATAGCATACTAAAAAAAATAATGAATGCTACTTTGAAGTCCAACTTATTTGTTGTTTCCTCTTCGACATGAACAGATAATACTCCATCCGACCCATCCACTGGTGAAAACATGACAGAGTTTTCATTTGACAATCCCACATTCGAACATTCCGAGAATGAAGGTAACTTCAGATAACATATGTAATCTTTATACTATATCAAATAATTATATTGAAAGTATTGATCGTATGAATTTTCTTTTTTGAAACAATATTTGGATTTTGTAAACTTTTCATTATAGTGTGAATTTTGTTATGCTTTTGTATGGTACAAAGAAATATCATAAAAGTATAGAATCTCTATGGATATGCATTTTTTCATTTGTTGTATGAAAGGAAAGATCCAACTCTCACTATTGAAAAGGACCCCATAATTTACTATTTAATTTGCTAAATGGCATCAATAGGAGAAGTGATTATTTTTTTTGAAAATATTAGACAATACAATAGCATGTTTTCGTTCACTTATATTGGAGTAAAAGTTGAAATCTCTCTGAACAATGGCCGAGCACCTCCACAGTTTATTCTACAGAAGCAAAATTTTCATAAAATAAGCTTTTTACTTCCAATTGAAGAACATCTATCGAAATTTTCTCAGTTTTATAGATATGATACTCAAAATGAGTTATCAAATAGAATGACTCATTTTAGGTATACGAATTCATTTATATTTTTTTACATTTACTTATTTCTTTAAGTACTAACTTTTCAAAATAAATTCATACATTAGATCTTCTACAAAGCATATTTAATAAAATTGTTATTTGTTTTCATTAATGGACAACAAACTTCAAATTTAGACATAATTTTAATAGAGAATTTGAGGGACATGATTTATCAAAACAACATTTTGGCACAAACTTTTAGAATGGTCAGAGATTTTGTAAATCAAGAACCTTATTCTAATATTTGTTTGAGGTTGTTTCATAGAGATCTTGATATGCAAGAAATTATAATATTTCATCTGCCAATGAAGTTGCTGCTATACTAATTGGGGATTTTAAAGCTTCTAATACCATTGTAAAAAAAAAAAATGAAAGTCATTTACAAAGAATTCATGAGACTCACATTACTTTCATCTCTCTTCAAACTGTCATTTCCATTTGGAGAAGATGGATACCAAAAAGACATCCCTCTGAAGGATTCTATCAGAACAACAAGGGTTTCAAGAGAGTTAGAGTAATATTGAGGGAGTTCATTGTGTTTAGGATATAAGAGAGACAATTAGAGCATGGAAACATCTTACGCTCCTGAAGATTGTCCCAACAAATCTTGGTGGACGCCTACACAATGATTGAAGCTTAGAGAATCCAATAGATGAGATTAAATCAAAATGTGATCAGGTCTGCCATTTTGAGTGGCTTAGAGGAAGTTGTCATAAGAAGTGAAACGAATCTAACGAGCTTAGGAATGCACATTATTCTATCCTCCTCTTTATTGAGGGAATGGGATACATGTTTAATAATTGTTAGCATGCAATGGCTGTTTGTAAAGATGTATGGATATCCTAATTTATTTATTATAGTAACCTCCAATCCTTAATGGCTAGAAATAGCTAGCAAGATTTGTCAGTGAAAGGAATATTAATGCAGAAGTCAAACCTGATATTGCATGCAGCGGTAGCTACCTCTTTCAATTCTGTTTTCATTACTTCTGTGGTGTTACCCTTTCTTTTCTTTTTCCTTTCTTTCTGCTATTGATTGTTCTGCAGCCAATCTTGTGTGGTTGGCGTAAACTTAGAATGTCATTTGTCTGATTCTTTCTTCACTTTTCCTTTAAGAAATTGTTCATCATTGCAAAGACCTTAGCATTTTTTGGCCCCACCTTCTACTTTGGAAAGTTGCAGTTAGGATTTTAATCTAACATTCACAGAAATGTCGGATGATTAACACTGTTAAATCGAGAGAGAAATCGCAAATATGATATTTAGCCAAGTGAAACAATATAAGATCAACGAGATCTGAAAAGAATCTTCAGTAACAGCTTGTTCCATTGGCAAATTTTAGTTTTCAATAGGCAAAGGATCTTTACTAGAATGTATTCAAAAGTGCAACACTGCAACCACAAGCTATCATGCAATATAACAATGATAGATTTTTAAAAGATCTTCCTAGCAATATAACAATACTAACTTTTTGAAACATGAGAATTAACAACCTTTAAATATTCCTAGGATAATATTTCACAAACAACTATGATTTTAGAATTAATACCCAAAATGATTTCAAAATTATAAAAATCAATTCTCTTGATACATTTTTTTCCGATGAATCTTTTTCCTAAAAAGGACGAAAAAAACGTCGTACGGCTCCATATTAAAAAGGCAAACGATGTATACATAACTCCTTCTACATGGTGGCTTTTTCAATGAGTAATTATTAGTTTGGTATAGTCTAATATTACTATTTGATATGTGTAATGGCATGGAGACTATAATATGAAACGCACCACCTATCATTAAAAATACTTTTATAATGTTAAATAACCATTTAAGTGCCAAAAAGATGATGTGATAGATAGTACAGAGTTAAAAATTTCTCTTTCAACGAACTTGTTCCTTTAGAGCAGGCCATGTCTTCAATATTGAATGGTAAAAAAGATGGCTAAATGGATCATATCACAATATTCTGGTTCCTACCAGTCCACCATAGTAAAGTATATTTTCAATCGAAATCAGGGAAAGAGCAACCAAAACTGATGCGATTAGCATCAATTCATGCCAAAAATTTTGTAGAGAGTGCTATAAATACAAGCTTATATGGCAATAATTCAATAACAATCCATTAGTCATCCAGGTCCCTGCTGCAGTTGAAAGTGCTATGAAATCCATTCTCAATCATCTATTTATACCTTTGTTCTTTCTTGATTCTTCTACCAAAGAAGCAAACTTGATTTTCTTCTTTATCCATCTTCATCTAATCATCACACAGCATTTATTCGTGGATTCTCATTGTGGAATCATAATTTTCTTTTATGTTCAAATCCAGTATAGAGGGCCATGGTGCGTAGAATATCATCCTCGTCCATCTCCATGAAAGCACCAAGTTGGAACTTCTTTTGTAATGCTTTCATAGCAGATACAATGCGCGCATGGTCCTACAACAAAATCAGAGACGCTGGTTTCTCCTGATAAAAGGGATAGGATCATGACTTGTTCGTATTCAATTGTATTATTTTCGATGCAATAAATGATGTCAGCATGTACCAGTCCAATATTGTCAAAGGGAGAAGGTCACCACCCAAATCTTTCTCGAAAATTAATCAATATCAAACACGATTTTTGATGCACTGATAACATGCCCCAAAGATTTTAGTCCCATATTAATGTCCCTCAGCATCAGCTCAGTTGCTTTGGCTTCCGGGTGATACTTGCCACCTGCCAGAAACTTGTGAAGAGCTCCATTCATCTCTACATAGCTCCAACCAGGTGGCTTCTGTATGGAAACATCATCAATTGCTCTTCTCACACTTGCAGCTTCCTCATGCTGATCTATGTCAGCTAGCACATTAGACAGCATCACGTAACGGGCTCCATGATCATGCTCCATTACAAGAAGCTGTTGGCTGGCAATTTTAGCCAATTCCACATCTCCATGTAACTTGCAAGCACTTAACAGTGCCCTCCATATAACAGCATTGGCTTCAAATGGCATATCCAGAATTAAATGATATGCTTCATTCAGATGACCAGCCCTCCCAAGAAGGTCAACCATACATCCATAATGCTTCATTTGAGGATTGATACCGTAGACAGTCAACATGGATTCAAACAGCTTCTTGCCATCATCAACTAGTCCACTATGGCCACAAGCACATAAAAGTGCTACAAATGTGACTTCATCTGGTTCTAGTCCTAGTAACAGCATTTCTCTAAACAAAGTTGTAGCATATTCACCAAGGCCATGATGAGCTAGACCAGAGATAATAGAATTGTAGAGAAAGGTAGTTTTCAAATTATCACTTGTTTTACTGAATATATCCAAAGCAATGTCTATACTTCCACACTTGGCATACATATCAACAACAGCAGAAATGAATCGCCTATTTTTACCACAGTGCCAGTTCTCAGCAGCATACTTGCGGTGAATTCTTCTTCCCAAATCAAGTGCTCCCAGTCGAGCGCAAGCAGAAAGAGCAGTAACCACGGCAACCACATCTGGTTTTATCCCCAAATCCTCCAACTGCACAAACAGTTCCAATGCCTCCAGGAAATACCCGGCATTAGAGAAACCACTGATCATGGCTGTCCAAGAAACCACGTCCCTCTCATCCATTTGGTCAAACAATCTCCTAGCAACCTCGACTTCCCCACGCTGTGCATATGCACTCACCACCGAGGTCCAAGCCGCAACAACTCTCTCCCCACTTCTCACCTCACTTCTCACAACTCTCTCAGCCATGTCCAAGCACCCACATTTCGCGTACATATCAACAAGCGCATTCATTACCACATCATTGGAACCCACAGAACCCAGTTTCTTACACGCCAAGCAATGAACCTGCTTCCCAGTCTCACAATCCTCCAACAAAGTACAAGCAGACAACAAAGCAACAATTGTATACTCATCAACCTCAACCCCGAACACCCCCATCTCTCGAAAAACCTGCAACACACAACCCGCACCACCCGACTGCAGAAACCCACCAAGCATTGTGTTACACGAAACAATATCCTTCTCAGGACTTTCATCAAACACCTTGCACGCGTTAACGGTCTCTCCAAAAATACAGTACATATGCAACAAGGCATTCACAACAAAGACATCTGAGAAACACCCATTTTTTATTACATGGCAATGAACCTGAAAACCAATTTTGGGGTGCAACAAGCGTGCACATGACTTGATCAAGAAGGGGTAAGTGAAGCTATCAGGGGAAGACGGTGTGGAAGAAGAATAAGAAGCAGCAATGAGCATTGACTTGTAAAGGGTGATAGAGTGTTGTGGGGCGTGGCTGACAGAGTGTGCTTTGATCATGGCGTTCCATAGGAACGTGTCTGGGTTGGTAACTTGGGAGAAGATGAGGCGACAATGGTGCAATGAGTTCGGGGAGTTTAAGGAAGAGAAGAATGTGATGAGTGAGGTTTGTACGAGGAGGTCGTGGTGGAGGCCGTTGAGGATTACGTGGGCGTGGACTTTGAGGGCTTGTTGCATGGTTTTGCATGATGATAACAGCGATTTTACTATGAGGGAGTGGTTAGCTATTATGCGTTTTTTCATTGTGGCATAGATGCTTCTTAATTGCTAATGCCATTATATTGGATCGCGAAGGATAGTCGATAGAGCAAAGCTACACATTGAAAAATGGAAATATGGGAATAATTATGTGCATAGTTTCACTATTGGTCAAATTGTTACCAATAACTTCGTGGATCAATTCACCACCGATTGCTATAACTTAACTCAGGGAGGAGAGCTTCCCCGCCTTAATGATCATACCCGGCTCGAGCAAAAATTGCCCCATGAGGGAACTACTTGTGGTTTCGACCCAGAAATTGCTTTTAAATTTTTCGCCTTTGGTATCCCAATCATTTGACGAGATGCAATAATAGAGCTCATTACAAATAAAATTTTAAATTTCTTGCCATATATCATTACCAATACCTAGGCTCCAGTTAACTTCGTCTAGCTCCCTAACTTTGAATAGAGGACATGTTTCTACGATCGGCATTTTATTTTCGTGGGATGTACTCTCTTTAAGGGGTAAAGCCAATTTTTAAATTTCTAGCTAGCTTGAAACCTAGCATGGACGCAAGTTATTTCTCCGATGGCCAACTAGTACTCTATTAAAATTCACATCCACAATATTAAAAGTAGTTATTCAGTAATGTAGTGTTTAATGTCTGTCAAAAGCAATTAGTTTGCATCCAAAACCAACGTTAAAAGACCGCAGAAGTTAATATTGTAAAGCATTACATGCGTTAATACATGGCCGTTCTAAGCACACCGATTGCTCTCAATTCTCAAACGCCCCTTAGCCAACATTTTTACTTAACTAGTGGTTAATCAAATTAATCATACACAAAATTTGAATACGACTTTATTACACAGATGCTGAACAAAAGGCAGAATTTAAATTGTTTTAAATTTCATTGGAATATGTTCAGATTGCCAACTAGTAAGATAAGGAATCCGTTCTAGTACAAAAATTTTGGTTAGATTGATAAAATGCTTAGCAGCAACAGCCACATTATGTTTAACAAATCTTTAGCTGTTCCAGATCTAAACAGCAATGAAGCTTGTTTGTGCTGCCAAGAGAACCAATTATGCTATCATTTAATCAATTTAAGGTAAATGGTTTGTCCACCAATGTGTTTCCCTCAGCTTCAATCTGCACAAACAAAACCGTGCAAGATTCTTACTGAAATTTACAATAGAAATTACCTGTCATCTAATCATAGAGACCCGCCTCGTGCCAAATGTCCACTAAAAAATCCACCATCTCCTGCATAACCATAATCCACCATTCCATCATTTTTTCAGCGTAATTTATCTAATGTTTTGAAGAAGTAGGAGAAGCGTCTGAAAGAACTTACTGCTAAAGGTATCGGTTGGGGAAAGGGTTCTGTAGATAAAAGCATATCCTCATAACTTGTAGTCAAGCTGCAAGGGATGTCCTGGTTACTGTTGGTAAACATAATACAGGGTCTCATAAACACCATAAAGTAACATACAGAAACAACCATATAAGGATGGATCACAAGAGTTGGTGCCACAGACCATAAGACCAATGGATTATACATCATTCAATCTTCCCAATTTAGCTATATACTGGGATAAAATTCATGGTGTAGCAAACCCAATCTAATCTTATGTTCTTTTCCAAATACAAAGGAGTTCACTTTGATCCACCACCAGTGCATAACCGTGTACATTATCATTAAACATGATGGTGTCATATCATTCAAGTAACTAGAATATTCAACTTTAAGTAAACATTTTTGTCTCTTTTTAACCATTTGGCACCAAATGGTTTGTTGATAGTGTAAAATGCCACATATGGGATCAAAATAAAATCCATTAAAAAATATTATTATGCCACTGTCTAAGCATACAACCTCCCTCTTTTTGGGTCATATCATCATGACATATGAACTCAGAAAGTATGCATATACCTCAAAATTGAATCTTTGGGTGGTCTCTGCAATTTTTTAGACTGATTACCAACCCATTCCTTCCTCATTTGATGCCAAGCTATCTCAGCTGCACAAGGGAAAAAAAAAAATATACTTGAGATCTTCTAAAAGGGGTACGTAAGTCGATGCCGTTTGATACCGGAGAAATCAATCACTAAAATGAGTCTCACAACAGTCGCCACTCAAAATTCAAGGATAACTAACCTATGTTATACTTTCCGCAAGGTTTTAGGTACCTGAAAGGATTAGTGTCAGGCCAGATCCTTGACTAGTGTCAGACAGGTTTGATAGACCCTTTTTAACATCTAGGTTTTCTACATCCTTTTTAACATCTGTCTAAATTAATTTAATAGACACTTACAGAAATATATTTCTTAGTTTGTAATTTTGAATCTTATTACATAGAGACTAAATAAAACATTTAACTCGGTGAGTTTTCACAATTTCTAATAAAGCAATGCCTCAAACGAGCAATAACATGTTAACAATAATAAAATTCAAAAGATACAGGGAAAGAAAGCAATATTTAAGGATTTTAACACCCCTCCAAAAATGATATTTAAAATATGCTGGACTTGTTAATTTAGAGTTAAAGAAAGAAAATACATTAGTCTTGTAAAAGAGCCTGTCTAAGGTATATGCTATAACAGAATAGTAATTACAAATATTACTGCAAGAACTCACATCACATGCACTTACAAGACACTTGAAAAACTTAAACCAATGGAAAGATCCTGCATGCTAACAAATACAAGCTCTCGTAGTTCCCAAACTAGAATTAGCACTAAGGTTATGGGAGAACATACCATGGTTCACAAAAACATCTTTTTCAGAGTCAGGGGACTTCTCTTTGGTGGCATCACTTGCGCTGCCTGAAGAGTGATTCTGATTGGTTTTTGAACTGCTACCATTGGATTCCATCTTCTATGAAGCAGTCAACCATGCCTTCTAAGCTGCTAATCTGCATGCAAAGGATATAGATATAAATCACTCAGCTAGATCGAAACCTTTCACTAATGACCAAGACAGAGCAAATGGAGACAGAATAAAATAACAACTTTTCAGCTTCTAAATTCCACATTCAAAGCAAAGTCTTAATTTCTCCAATTTAAAGTCTAAATTTCTGTAGCAAACCTTTCAGGCATGAAGTATTTTGAGAAGGGAAAAAAAAATATAAAGAAATAAGTTATTCTCATAATAAAAGCTGTGTGAACCAACCAACCAACTATGAAATTCTAGAAAATTATCAGAAATTACATATCATTGGGACAATGCACCACTGGCAAACCACTATGATTCAAGCTCCTTCTCAAAACAAAAGGCACCCATTCTACTAATTCACAACCACAACAACACAAACACCTTGAACCCTTCCACTCTGCTTTCAGATCACAATTTTCCGCTTTCCAACTGATTCTTTTTCTTTTCTTTATTTTTTTGCACAAATACAAAAGAGAATGGCACCAGAACAAACACACCACTAAAACTAAATCAACATGGAAACATTGATTCACTAACAAATCAGTCACTGTTTTCAACAAATAAATTATACTCCAGTAAAATTTATCCAAATTCAGTTTATTTCGCCACTTCGCTAACACACTGAACAACGAAGACTTAATTAATTAATGATGATGATGATGATGATGAAGGCATATACTAATTAACAACCAAATTGAACAGTTTTAAGAGTTTAAGTGCAATTAATCTCGAAAAAACGACGTCGTGTTCGTTGAAGATAGAAACCTCGCAACGCACTGCAAAGAGTGAAGAGAGAAAAAAAGAAAAAAGAGGAGATTGAAAAGCTGAAAAGAAAAGAAATGGAAGCGAAAGCATGGCAGAAATGGGGAGAGAGAGAGAGAACCTGTGGGGTGCAGAGAACTACTGCACCGAAGGAGAAGACAGTTTTGGGCGTGAGACTACGGAGTAAGAAGGATCATTCTGAAGACTCCAGAACTTCAGGAACATATAAGCTAAAACCTGCATTAAGCAATAAATGATGTAATTTCTGATACATATATTCCATTTCAAAACTTTTCTTTACTTAAAAATAAAGTTCTTTAACATATTTTAGTATTATTAATTATTTTTTAATAATATCTTTAAATATTATTGGAGGAACAAAGAGATTTATATCTAGAGAGCTACCATCTCAAATAGAATAGTCAATGCGACAAAAAATGAATACTTTTGTAAACCGAAAAAAAATAATTATGAACATTAATATTTCCTCAAATATTTTTTTAATTTCAAGTGAACATTTAATATTGAATAATTATTTAACACTAGAGGAATAAAATTTTGTTATACAATCCTCTAATTATTTATATCAACCATTAAGATACACACCCTTATTTGAAAGGTTAGATAAACAAAATATTTTAATTAAATAATAATTAACAATATAATTTTTTAAAAATATATATGAAGTGTTTACATCGTTAATTTATTCAAATTAAATTCTAAATTGTTATTTAGATTTTTTTAAGTAATGGATGTGAAAATTAATTTTTATAATTGATGTGTTTATATATTATTATTGAATGATTGTATAAAATTATTTCACACATAAATATATCCAACAAGAAAAGGAAAAATTATTATTTAATTTGAATTTAATTATAACTTGATTATAAGAAAACTAATTATGTCTCTTGAATTTGACTATAAAAAAAATATCAGATTTTATTAAGCTTTAATATTATTTCAAGTACCTCATCATCATTAAATAATACATTTTCTAAATATTCTATATAGAATAATATTTGATGTACAATAAAATTATATAATAAATATACACCACACACCTTATCACCATTGGATGTAATGTGTGGTTTCCACTCATTCCACTTACCTATCACATCCAATGGTGATAGAGTGAATGATGTGCATTTGTTGTGTAATTTTATTGTACACTAAACATTACTTATTCTATATACTATATGAATTTACTATTGATCAATTATATTTTCTTTTCCTATCTCTAGACTCATTTATTTTGACTTAATGATAATGATAAAATGAAATTATCTGCTTGTCCAAGCACTGCCCTTTGTCGCACCCCCCTCCCCCTCCTCTGAAACTTGAATCCTGCAGTCACTTTCAGAGTGTAATTATTTGAATCTACCACCCAACTTATCCCATCACCTCATCTTGCTTCCATAATAATGGTAGTTGCACGTAGTTGTCCAAAATTGCATGCACAAATTATTGAATCTATTTTTAGCTGGACAAAGTCTAAGTTGAACACCTTAGTAGACTCAAAGAAGTCTTCAGCAATATAAATGAAAAAAAAAATAAAAAATTAACTATCATTGTTTCTTGAGGAACGAGTGACCAAATTTCTAATTGAACAATATTAAAGTGGTAAGTCAAAGTGAACATGACTTACGACCTAAGGTGTCACTAGTAATGTCAAGGATTCGAATTTTATAGCCACTATTTGGGAGAAGACTTTACCTAACAATTCCAAAAAGCCAAAGGAAAAATGAATCAAATAATTATTCAATATGATTATTTGTTTTCCACTATAACTATACACTTCTTGCTTAACCATTCATTGAAGTAGCAGTTATGATGGTTTTGGCACTGTTAAATAATTGGCAAATGCACTGGCAGAGCAGATTGTGATGAGGGTGTGGCCATGTGTGTCTCACCAGTTAACTGCAAAAACAGTTTCTTCAACTACCGACTGGCGAGAGCATCAATGAATCAAAACAAAATGAGTTAGTATAATTTGTATTCATGTGCGTAGGACACTATGCCCACTCACCTCATTTATTATTAGATAAAATATGGACTCTATGTAAATAGAGTTTACATATCATTCAATAGTAGATGATATATGAATTAATACAATATCCCACATTTAATAGGTACAAATAATATTTTTCAAATAGAATTATAAATTGCGGAGTGGTTGAGAGGTGAGACAAAAGGAACAAGGCATTAGGTATGGAGTTTCCTTTTTATGAAGGGATTAGTAAGAAATTTTTGCTTTAGTTTATGTTTATATATTCCATGATATTTGGAACGAGGTAAAATGTGAAAAAATATTAAAGAATAAACTGCAATGAAATGGAATTACTGTTTCATTTCTCTATCTAGATATCAAACAACAAAATTGAAAGCATAAATTTGAAAGTAGTTTTCAGTCTATTGTTTGAAAATATAGTAGAAATGAATGGGATAATTAATAGGAATTTTAAGTTTATTTTCATTTTATTTTATCCAATCTCATTGCATCACACTTAAAGGGAAAACAAATAAAGATATTGAATAAATTGAATTAAATAAATTCCAATCACTAGGATTCTATTCTATCTTATTTTAAAGTATTCAAATAATGAAACCTAATACCCCTCTTTCATTTATATCCATTCCAACACTCCTCATTAATCCAAACATAATCACTTTCTATCAATTCAAACATATTCCATTACTTCCTATCAATCCAAATGTAACCTTTAGAAAACTTGCAAACCATGCATTTGTAACACACTAGTTCATAATTCTCTTTGCCAATACTTTTCCTATATATTTAGACAAGAATTTCCATTGAAATAATGGCCATACTATTTTATTTCATTCAACTATATATTACCCTAGAAAAAAGTATGACCATTTTTATTAGGAGTATAGCACTACTCTATGTATTACATAACAATTTTTTTACAAATAACAAGGGGTGCATGCCAACAAAACAAACTTGATTCTCCAAGGTCAAGGGTACTTTAACAAACCTGGTTCTCCTTTGTTATGTTTAAGAGCTTGGTTGGTTTGAGTTTCCAGTCTTTCAGAATTTGTGAAGGAAAAACTGAAAATTCTGAAAACTGGAATTTGTAGTTTTCAGAGTTTTCAATTTTTCCTTCACAAATTCTGAAAAACTGAAAAACTGGAAGCTCAAACCAAACAGACCCTAAGTTTTCCTCCCTTTCATGTTAATCAATCATTTTGTTTGTTTGTTTCTTTTAACATCATTTTATCAAAGTAGTGGAACTCTTGTTGTATAAATAGCTTAGTGGGCAAGTTCTGAAATGGGGATTTTAAGTTTGTGACCACCTTGGTGACGAAATCTTAGCCACTCATATTACCATCTATGAGTACATAGAGAAATTGAAACTCTGACACAATTAAAGTGGCAACTAAAAATTTGAAATTAGAAATTTGACACTAATAAGTGATGAAAATTACATTATGACCCACCATTATTTAATTTAGGGATGGATTTGTGAGTTAAGCACTCTAGTATGCTTGAGTGATATAAGAAAATGGGTTGGTCCTGCACTTTCTTGATCCCTCCCCCTAAAACTATCTTTGATAGATAATCTGCTACAAGAGAGGCCTCCTTTGCCATGGATGAAGAACACAAAAGAGGGAAAGCCCCAACACCCTGCTTCCATAGTGGCCTCACCTTGAAATCGATGCGGTCACCGCTAAGCACCCCTTAACCCATGGCCACTATCTCCTTCTTCGTTGTGTCAATGTCGTCGTGCCTGCATCGCAACCTCCACCTCATCTCGAAACCACTGCAGACACCACCAAGCCCCGCTGCGGCTTGTTCCTTCTCGATTGTGAGCCATCGCATCTCCTGGCCCAATTGCGCTCACGCCACCTCTATCACTATGAGATTCGCTGCTCTACTGCAAAGTAGCCGGGCTCATGCTGCGTTCACTGTCACCACCGCCATGGCTCCACAGTCTGCCTCCATCAAGCTTCTCTCCCTTTCTGGTTGAAAATCTCTCTCATTCTCTGTAACCCCAAGAACCCCAAAGCTAAACCCCCTCTCATTTTATGTTTGATTTGTGTGGAGAAAAATATTATTTGTACTCAAAAATATATGGACACCATGCTGACTCACATTTCATTCGCCATTGGATGAGGTGTGAACTCTACTTGAATGTGGTCCACACCCCAACCAACGGTAAATGAGATATGAGTCGACACAGTGTCTTATGTGTTGTGAGTACAAATAACATAACTTTTGTTTGGGTGCTACATGTTATCTTTCTTTTTTTTGTCCCGTGCTATAGCTTGGGCTGTTTGATTTACGCGTAAATGATGTTTGATGGAAGGACAATGATCCATTGGTGTAATTTGATATTGATTAATGAAATTTTAAAAATTATAATCTAATCCTATTCATTTTCATTGTGTCATTTAACCGTGACCTTGTAATTTAGTTTGGGCCCACAACTTTTCCTATTAACCATCCCCAGTAGTCCCAAACTAATTGGTGACACATCAGAACTCGCCTAGCTTAGCGTACTCCTTGTGAACTGCTTCGTTATGTTTTAAGTTTTCCTCTCCCTTTCGGTATTATTCACAAGTTCCTTACTCTCTCGTGTAACTTGCTTTTCATCTTCATCTGAGAGTTTATCAATGTAATCATGAAATAATTTCCATAGAAGATTAATTAAAATAAATATTATAACAATATCAGGAAGTTACAGGTTTGTCAGTATGTGCCCATACATTTTGGGTAAAATGCAGAAGAGAATACCGCTTTTTATTATATTCATAAAACAAAACGCCTGTGAGCTCAGTACACCCACATTTTGCACTTGTTGTGTCCATCCAAGGTGATTTTTGAACTGTACCAGTGGGTTTGACAATTTTTTGTACCAAATTTTCGTACATATTTAACGATTTTTCGTTTTACTTCCCACCAATCAACTTTTGAGCTATGCAATTCGCACCATGTCGCGGGAATTTTCGTACCATGTAGCTAAGCTCTAATTTAAAATAGCCATGAACCTACAAATATGTGCCATATAGGTACTTTACAATACCCCTAATTATATTAACATGTTTTTTATTTGATTTATTTTGAATCTTGATATTATACTCGTGTCATATCATATATTGTACTACTATGTATGCAACATAGACACACCATGTGTAAGCAAGTTTGAATGCATGCTATTTTAAATGTGAAAACACATACTTGTGTATAATGTAGCATTTTGCTCTTGACCATCTTAACCCTTGGCCGAGAAAAAATAAAAAAACTATTCTACTTGTTGTTGGAATCATTCAAATGGAAAATTGCAATTTGTAGCTAGGCAACAGTGAGAAATATATCTATATTATTAACATTTAAGAAACATTATCAAGAAACTTAAGCCATTTGACAATTTCTAAAGCATGTTAGAATTTAAAATTTTAAAAAATTTATTAAATAGGAAAACTATTCAAACACATGATATAATTTTTTTTGAAAAAAGTGTTGATGGATTTTCTTAACAATCAACTAATTTTTAAAATTTCAAATTTGATGTGTATAAAATCAAATTTTAAGTATTAGTTACAATAAAATCATATTTTAGATAAATAATACTTTGGATGACTGCTTTCTTAAATGAATTTATAGTGTTATTAACATCTTTAATATTTTTATACAATATATCTTTTCGTTCCATAAATTAAAATTAAAATTTATTTAATTTTATATGTTTCTACTTCTTGTTCTTAGCATAGCACGGGTTACACGTTCTAGATAATGGCATTGGGTAGCTTAATTAGTTTAGCTTAGTTAGTTAATAACTAACAATATCAAAAAGAGTGATTAAACTTATAGTCTAGTGGTTGTGGTTGTCCCCTACACTTTTGAGTAAGTAGTTTCATGTTCGACTCCCATCTCCTACATTCTATATCCTCTCTAGAAATAATTCTTAGCTTTAATACCTTTGTTAATAAGAAGAAAAAAAAAAGATACCAAAAGTAGTTGCAACTTATGAGAGTATGTAGGAGGCAATACTTTTTTTTTTTTTTTTGGGTTTGTCAAAGAGGCTACGTTTGTTTAGCAATGGAAATTAATTTGGGATTTAGATTTTCACCTTTGGGCTTTTAGCCCAATTATGGTCAACCCAAAGCTAATCAAATTAACAGTATCTTGATTAAATTAACTAGAGTTTATTGAATTAATAAATACTAGTAGTATAGATAAAAGAATACATTGGATAAAATAATAGTAGTAATAATACAATTTTGATATATTATTGATATTAATATATCGTTATTTATTTATAAATTATTATCTTGTAAGAAAAAGTTTAATTTTGATATAATATCAATATAAAATATTTATACACAATCATTTTAGTACATAAAAAAAAAATTGATTCGTATTTACTACTTCAAAAGTCCTATATATAAGAGGATTTTATTGGGCGACAATATGAAAATTTTTTACTTTGTTGGTATATTTAAATTAAGTTCTATAAAAAAAATCTTGAAATTTAATTACAATTATCTTGAAAATTATGTAAAAGATAATATATACAATTAGTTAAAAGTACTTTACACTAAAAATATGTCAAAATTAACTTTTAATAACTTACAGTAGAATGCTTATAGTTGATTTTGATATTTCTACAATTAAAGGTTTAAATATATACTTTTAATTAATAATTGAAAAAGTTGAAAAAAAAACAGATTTTATGCATATGTAATTTGTTATATATAATATATGTATATAACAACTCACACTTTATACAATCCAATCACCTGAAAGAAAATTTCCTACCACCAAACTCTATGCTTTGAATGTAATATACACATAATGATATAATTACTTTAAGTAATTATTTTTTGAATGGAAAATCAATAATAACGGTGGGTAAAATCTTCTATCTTATTCCTCTCCAATCAAAATTTTGTCATATATGAATAATTTTTGGTAATTGGTAGCCTAACATGTATATGTATCTACCATCCACAATCATGACTAAATTCTCCTCACAATTCGTAGCCCATTGAAGTAGAGGGGTTGTTAGCCATTAATTATTGTTTCATTGTGACTACCAATCATGTCACGCCTTGTGGTTATAAGTTTATAAATAACTTTAATCAAGGTTAGATAAAATGACATGAAAATGGAGACTAGGTATTATACTTCTATCCTATTGCCCCATGCCAAAAATGAACTAAAAGATTTCAGTATGGAGGTTCCTTTGAAAGATCTAACCCAACAATAATTAATAGGTTTGTTTTATAATGGAGAACCATTTTAGTACTAGCCATAAGGGAACCATAAAGCTTTGTCTTCAAGTGGCACCCTTAAGCAATGCATAAGCAACTTACCAAAGAAGAGTAGAGCTCTCAAATCAATACTTAAAATAATTGAGTTGAGTGGAGAGTTGACTGAATTTAATTATCTTGTTTATATATGTCATTTAATTAAGTTTTTGGAGATGTCAGAGAGATAATATATTTTATTTTAGAAAACAATTATTGACCTGAAGTATCAGATTTTCTTTGACGAGTATATTGGCATGAAGTGATATACTAAAATGTAGGTTATTCCTCAAAAGTTTGCCTTTCACATTATTGCTTATAAGGTGTGTGTGTGTCACAATAAATTTCATTATAGGTATATTTATAACTTCAAATTTTGAAAGGAAGTAAAGGAAATTTTTTTTTTTTTTATTGTGATAGTTTCTTATTTTCCTTTCCCTACTCTATAAAATCTTAATTCACAAACATACCCTACATAATTATAGAGAAGAATTACCTGTATGCTTAGGTTGTTATTTACAAGCTTTATTCATAACAATCTTGAGTTTGTAAAAATTAATTTTAGTTGGAATTATTTTTTGAACAAAGCCGTTTTTGTTTAGTACGTTCATCTAAAAAATAATTTTGAAAAATCTAATAAAATAATAAAAAGAACTCAAAATTGCTTTTGAGAGAATCAATTCTAAAGCCACAATACCGTTTGAAAAAAGAATCAAACATAAAGTCAAACAAACTTGCAAAATGGAAAAAAAATTTGTGATTGCAAACTCCCTTTGAAGTTACTCAAATGTAAAACCAAACATGTTAAAAGCCAATCACAAGGTAGAATACACACACACACACACATATATATTAACATCTAGGTCATAGGTGAAATGAGAGTGAAAAAAAATCATGAATCATATTTATTATTAAAATTGTATATATAAAAAATTAGTCTATGAATTATTTCATTCTCTTTTCTGCCCTTCTAAAAAGGCAACTATACACCCACCATTTATTTAGACTAGCTTTTCAAAGAGGAAAAAGAAGGTGCCTTTCACGGCAAGTCAGAAATGCAGCATAACAATTAATTTGGGATCATAATCTACATAGTGGATGGCATGAATTAAGAAAAGATTCACGTCAAAACTATAGGATTAGAAAAAGTAAAACATACATTATTGATATATTGTAACAAAGTTTGAGTATCCCCTAGCATATATGATATGAATTAAGGGTCTAATTCAGGATCATATGATATGATTAACTTTTACTGGTGATCCCTGAGACAAGTTCTGGGGCATAACAGATCAACCAATTCAAGCTATCTATGATACGAGAGCTTTGTGATTTGTCGGCTAAGGAAAGGTAGCCCTACTATCATCCCAATCATGCCATCAACACTTATTCATGTCTCTCCCTACGTGTGTGTGACCGACAAAATAGTGCAAAATCTTCCAATCGTGTGAATTTGTTTACATATAAAGGTCAATAAAAGAAGCTCTCTTGCAGGTCCTAATTGAAAGCCCATATGTTTCTCTCGTCACATTTATTATTTTGCATAATTTGTTGTATTGGTATTGTTTTGTGACTCTACTTTTTTGGGGGGTTGTTATTTCTAACGAAGTTTGTAGCTGTTGTTGTAGCTAGAGTTCACTAATATTGCCTTGTAGATCTGTGTCTAGTGATTTTGTGTTTTGTTCCTTGGGGAACCGTGCCTTAAGTTCTTGTACTTGTCGCATCCAAGACTTGAAAAAACACTATATATTGTTAGATTCGTGGGACATTGGTCGGTGGTCCACAATGCCGAATGTTTGAAAGAGGTGCTAACCTCTCTATTCATTGTATTTAAATTTTTGAAAACTGCTTATAATCTTTCACAAATTTTAGTTGATGGCTTATTTGGGGTTATACCATTTTGCTTTGAAAAGATGCTTAACTTATTGTGGCCAAACATAGTTAGTACACCACCATATCTCTGTGCAGATGGCAAAAAACTAAGCACTCTAGTGTTTGTCCACCTAATCCCCATAGCACGTTAGCACCCCAAAGGATGAGTCTTGAACATTTTCTTCACTAATTCACGTCAGAAGATTAAGCCAAACAATTTGCTTACCTTACGTAATTAACTAAATATGAAAAAGAAAAAAGGTGGAGAATTTCCAACATCTTGAGCCATGAGCCTAGTAACTTGGTCACATTATTTGAACATAATTGTTACGATTATATCTTAATCATGACAGTACTAAGAGATTAGTCTCTCGATAGTACATGACCAAAAAAAAAAGTAAAAAGAAAAAAAAAATAGATTCCTATATGTATATCTATCAATACTTATATTATAAATCAAGGCTTATCCAATGATGTGTTCTCTAGCAAATGAGTAAACAAAAGATTTATCTGCAAGCATTACAAATTTATGGTTAATTGATCCCAAGCAAAACATTCAATGTTGTCTATACATCCAATGTCGCTAGTTGAATAATTTGCAATCCATATATACATGAGGTCCCTGTCTTGATTAATCACCATCATATTAAGATTATGAATCATGCATACAAGGGGTTACTCAAAGTGTCAGTGAAGCATAAGGGTGGCCCCTCAAATCAAGCTTGGGGACCATTTAATGGTTAGGTCATGGCCCACTCCATTCATGAAGTTCTCACAGGTTACAACACAAAATTACTCAGATTCATGTGAATTGACTCTATCGAAATCTGACCCCACACACTTCTTTTTGCTTTATTTTTTTTAATTATTTATTCCTTTGCTCATTTTGGTCTTCAGGTACAGTTATGCTTCACTGAATAGTAGTAACAGACACAATGAAGAGGTAGATGGTATGGTGAAAAGCTAAAAAAATGGGGTTAATCCAACAACTACTTTCAGAGCTCAGACACATACATCAGAAAGCCGAGCAACACAACACAATTTTTCACATAGGGGCATTTAACACACCCCATCTACCTCCTTCTGCATGCCAATCATCTTTCCTAAGCTTTCAAACCAAGCTAAACGGTTTTCATTTCATAAAGAGTCAAAAAAAGAAAGTGGCAGCATTGGGAAAAAGAAAATGACATTATTTTAGTGCCCCTTAGTAAGTCACTTTCCTTAAATTGATTTATTTACTATTTGTCAGATCAGTTACTAAGTAGTTAAGAAAACAGAGTTGACTTGACAAATAATAAATAGATCAGAACAAGAGAAATAATTTACTCTAAGTATATCTAAGAATTTCTCCGTGTGTAAATCCAACGCTTTAAGACCTCCTCTTCTGTCTGTAATGATCTATAGTTAATTATTGGCATGATTAATTTTCCTAATCCCTCTTCAATTTCACCATTAATTTTCTTTGGGGGGACCCATTAATTCTCTTATTTATATCAAACTGTACTGCCACACTGTTCTTCCATATGCTCCATTCTTTGATCAGCCTCTCTCTGTTTCACCCTCACAGCCTGCATTTATACACAGCATCAGCATCAGCATCATTCTGCTTTCTGCTTTCTACTTACATTTTAGCTCACTCTCCTTTTCTTCATGGCTCTTACCTGTTTTCTCTTTGCTATTTTACTCTTTGTGGCCCCTTCAAGCAATGCTTACCGCCCACCTTCACCTGGCTACTGGCCAAGTTCCAAATTCAGGCCTATGAGCTTTCACAAAGGGTTTAGAAACCTTTGGGGTCCTCAACACCAAAGACTAGACCAAAATGCATTAACAATTTGGCTTGATAGCACCTCAGGTCTGTGTTTATTTAATTTCAATATTCACTTCAAAATTTAAATGTTTTAGCTATCTACTGTATATCATTGAAATGTACCATTGCTTCTGGTTAAATGTTATATGTATGTGTGTGTATATATATCATTGAAATGTACCATTATTTATGGTTAATTGCAGGAAGTGGCTTCAAGTCAGTTAAGCCATTTAGATCAGGTTACTTTGGTGCTTCCATTAAGCTCCATCCAGGCTACACTGCAGGAGTTATAACATCTTTCTATGTAAGACATGTTCAAATGGTTATTCTAGTTACAAAAGAATAAGTTGATTTATTTATTTGACGCTTACACATTCATGTTTAACTTAAGTTGTGGTGCCTAGTTAGTTTCTAATAATGATTTGATTAATGGTAGCTTTCAAACAATGAAGCACACCCGGGGTTCCATGATGAAGTGGATATTGAGTTTCTTGGGACCACATTTGGGAAGCCTTATACTTTGCAGACTAATGTTTACATAAGAGGGAGTGGGGATGGGAGAATTATAGGCAGAGAGATGAAGTTCCATCTGTGGTTTGATCCTACCAAAGATTTTCATCAGTATGCTATATTTTGGAGTCCTAAGGAAATAATGTAAGTCACTGTTCTTTTTCACTGTGTGTGTGTGTGCGTGCTAGGAATGTGAAGATTTTCACTTTTCAGTCAGATTTTTTTTTTTTCTACCCTTCAAATTTTACACCTGAAGTATAGTAACTAGAAGAGAATATGTTACTTGATCAGAAAGCAATACTAAAAGATTTGAGACAATAAAAATGGTCATCAAATTAAATAAAGTAATATAATTCACTTACTATCCTAAGAATTAATGAATTAAGTCACATCAATCTTTAAATAAATCCGGACAAATTTTTTATTTTGCAGCATTTTTCATTTAAAAAACAGGTTGCAGGTTTATTAACCAGTAAAAACACATTGTTAATTAATAATTAAGTCATACCAGTGTATTAGTGGTGCAGCATGTCGATTGCATAAATAATTGGTTCTTAACAATAGGTACCACAGTTTAGGCACAATTGACTGATATTTTAGAAGATGAAAGGGAAAGAATTTCTTTTTCTCTGATATTAAGGAGGAAAGCGACAACAGGCATTTGACAGACAGAATCATATAAAAGGAAGATCACATGAATAGCACAGAAAATATGAAAATAGAACTATACAAAGTGCAGGTTTGAAATATGTGTGTGTGTGTGTAACTCCCAACAAATGAGAAGTAACATTAATTTAGCAATCTACTTGTCTATTGTGTGGCCTTATTAGAAAATTAATCTCTAAAGTGGTTTTCATTAACTGTGGTTTATAAATTTACTGTTACTGACATTATTATTAAATAAACATGTCTCAGATTCCTTGTGGATGATGTGCCCATAAGGAGGTACCCTAGGAAGAATGCAGCAACATTTCCACTTAGGCCAATGTGGCTTTATGGATCAATATGGGATGCCTCATCATGGGCAACTGAGGATGGCAAGTACAAAGCTGACTACAGATACCAGCCCTTTGTTGCAAGGTACACCAACTTCAAGGCCGGTGGTTGCTCAGCCTATGCCCCTACTTGGTGCCATCCAGTCTCAGCCTCCCCATATAGGTCTGGTGGGTTGACCAGACAACAATATAGGGCCATGAGATGGGTGCAAAGATACCACATGGTTTATAACTATTGCCAAGACCCCAAAAGAGATCATAGACTAACACCTGAGTGTTGGGATTAAAACTCGTCGCTATATCAACTAAGTCTTACTCCACTAGATGAAATTGATTTTATGAATCATACAGTGCTATAATATCTTATCATAAAGTGAATACAAAAAATTGAGGATGCTCTAAGGTCCCAAAGGCCAAAAATGCTACTATTGTAGTGTGGTTTGTTTTTGTTTTAATATATATTTAAGAAAGTTTTTCTTTTTGGGGGTGGTGACATGAGATGAGGTCCCTAGCTTGAGAGCAACATGGATGTAAGTGTGGACTACTATGGTTTCTGTTATTTTTCTTTCTTTCTTTTTTTTGGTACAATGTTATTTTTCTTTTTGGCTTAGAACAATGACAAAAGAGAAAAAACAAATGAAGAGAGAGATCAATGAAAAGGAATAGTATCGATGATATCAATGTGCAGTGAAAAAAAGCAAAGAATGGCAAGAAGTATTGCATCAGCTGGATGGTGGAATAGTTTATAAGTGCGAATATTGTTATCTTAGTGATGAAAATGATATTTTCATTTTTGTGGCAAGTCATGTGATGGAACTCTTTTGTTGTAAGTGTAATTTAATTGTTCATACATACTTCATGGTCCAATGTTTAAGTGGAATGGTGGATGGATTTTGTGACTATCTTCTATTGTTTTCACCGATGAGGAGATTTTGATTCTATTGGTCAAAAGTGGTCAAATGAAATTTCATATTGTCTTAAGATTTTAAATTAATATTAATATGTGATGTTTGGTTCATTTGCGTGATTTCTTTTTTTCTCACAAGCGCATTGTTTGAATCTCTCCCAACTGAACTCCCCTCTAAACAAATAGTAATTGAGTCATGTGAATTTTTTTGTGATTAATTTTTCTTTGACATTGTTGATTAATGTAAAAAAAAATTCAATAAAATTTACAATAAACACTACACAAGCAGTTATTGTTTCTTGACATCCTTTTCTTTTTCACCAACTTGTTTTTGAAAACAAACCGGCTGCAATGACATTAAATCAGAGAAATTAAGAAAATGTCAGTAGTTCTGAACTTCAATTAGTTCTTTCATTTATTGCAAGGAACCTTCCATAGCAAAATTAATGGAAGCTGGATCCAAGTGCAGGGCATGAAACACTATTTATCCTATTACATTAGCAAATAAATTCCAGTTTCAGCATATTTCCATGATGTGCTTGAATCTATTAACAATACTGCAGTAGTTTTGATTCCCCTGTTGACACGATGATCAATGGAATTCTTGGCACTATGAACAGACTCTCTATTTAATAATGACTCGATAGATAATAGATGGAAAAATGTTATTTATACTTATGATGTATAGGATACCGTATCGATTCACATCTCATCTACTATTAGATGTGATGTGGATCTCATTTAAATAGGGTATACATCCCATCCAATGGTGGATGAAATGTGAGTTGACATGGTGTCTTATACATTATGAGTATAAATAACATAACTATAATAAATATTAATAAATTAATTTTTGTTCTCTATATTTTGTGCTTATTATATATATACGAAAGAAATATTGTAAATTTTATACAAGATTCTCTTTTGTTTATATAATAAGAAAATGTTATAGTGCGTAATAAATGCAAGGAAAGAGCAATCTTTTGTTGAAGAGCCAGTTAGACTAGTTAAATACCATTCACAATGCACTCTTGAAGATAAGGTTGCACCTTTATGTTAGTCACGTGGGTCCAAGCAATCAGGCCATATACAAAAGGCAAAAAGAATATGTGACAACACAATCATTATAATGGCAACTTAATGCCACTCTATAAATTGGTGAAACGTGATTCCTCTCCAATTAAGCATACATGAATTTCTTGTTTAAGATGATTGGAGACGAACATAATGCACCAAGTGGAGGCCCATAATGCACAGATCACACAAATAGGGTCGTTGGTGGGGAGCTTTAGAACCATTAATAAATTGAAAAGGATGGAATGTTTT
The DNA here is from genome assembly GCA_031216105.1 of Dalbergia cultrata. Taxonomy (NCBI): domain Eukaryota; kingdom Viridiplantae; phylum Streptophyta; class Magnoliopsida; order Fabales; family Fabaceae; genus Dalbergia; species Dalbergia cultrata. The sequence goes on along the minus strand of CM062351.1, from coordinate 51,939,880 downwards.
CCAAAACAAATGGATATGGTTAAACGGCATTGGTGATAATCCCCCACTCTGTCTCTTCCTTTAATCTGCATTTGGCACTTTTATATGATGAGGACTTAGATAAGTGTCTACTCGATGAAAAATGTTATTTATATTTACTATACATAAGATGCTGTGTCTACTCACATTTTATCCATCATTAGATTAGATGTGGATTCCACCTGAATGGGATTCATACCTCATCTAATGATAGATAAGATGTGAGTCAGCATGGTGTCCAATGTATAGTGAGTACAAATAACACAACTCCTACTTGATTGTGTATAGTAGAGATTTTATTCTATCATTAACATATATAAATGTATTTTTGAAAATTGCTGCTTCCTTTTTTTTTTTTGTCCCTTCACAAGTCACACAACTTTAATTTATACGTATTTGATATTAAATAAAGTGTTTATGGTAAGCAATACTTAATCAGGAACGAATAATACTATATGCCATGATGAGAGAAAGTTCCCTGAATTTAATTTTGATATAAAATTAACAATAATAAAATAACATGATCCATTTATTCCATTTAAAAGGTCAATTTAGATGTTACATTTTAACATTTTAATCGAGCAAAAATTATGAGGTCTAACATTTTCCATCAAGAAAGATAATACATAATGATTGATTGTGAGGTGTTTCTGTCATTTGTGTTTGAGTTGTTATGTAAATGATGTTGGCCCCAATATAAACAACTTCAACGTACGTATCATGATGCATTTAACTAAAATAGTTCCCTCTCCCTCCTCTATAATCAAAAGCACTTTCTAAAAACTAAACTTTTCCCATGCAAACCACGCTTAAGTAGGGACCTATGATAAGATAAAGAATCGAAAACTCATCACCTTGTTTGGGCCTTGTTTGCAAGGGCATTATACGTGTTTCTTGTCGTCAAGAGCAATGAATAAAAAGGACATTGTATATAAACCAAAAAACAAAAGAAAAGCATTGTATGTAGAGGAGACGATTAGCATGCTTGGTGTTGTTTTTGGAATCCAAAATCATGGTTTTGAGCTCTTCAAAATCAAAACCAAACATACTAGATAACGCAAGTGAGACCAGTGCCCCATTAAGATTGCACCCCATGAAGTATACGAACACGGAAACGGAATAAAAAGAAATCGTTAAGTATATATATAGTCTATGAAGTATAGACATGAAGACACACCAAACTCAAAAAATTACAGGACACACACACAGTATAATTAATATATATATATATATATATATATATATATATATATATATATATATATATATATATATATATAATTTCTTTTTATTTTATTGTATTATTTTTTTTATCTGAATTTTTGATGTCATATTTGTATATTTTTTTTTATCTAATTAATTCTTCTTCTTTTTTTTGTGACCAACAGAAGAATTTTCAAAATAAAATGATCCAACAGCACAAGTCCAACTAAATAACTAGGGTTGATTTTGGGCTTATATTGGTATTAAAAATTTGAAAAAAAAATAAATTCAGACATGTCCACAATGAATTAGAGCAGTGTCCAGTCGTGTTCAGTGTGTGTCCAAGCTCGAAAAAGTTATTTGTTTAATTGGACACGTACGTACATGTGTCTAATACGTATCATATGGATATCGTGTGGGTGTCGGTGTCCGACACACGGACACACCACCAAATCGCTGTATTTGTGCTTCTTAGTATACAATGTATTTGTGATATGCATTTCCAACTAAAATTGTTCTTCTTAATTATGCAATCAAAATGTAACATCTTGAGTTATTGATTTTGTTGTAAACAGTTTATTCCATATTTCGAAAGAGGAATCAAATATTTTTCTTCCGTTTTACTAGTGGACATATATATATATATATTAGTCCAAATATTAGAAATGAAAATATAATATTTTTCTATTGATTTATACATATAAAAAGAAATTTTGACAAGGGGATGTCGTATCTTCTACTATTGCTCTCTATCTTTTTATTTGGCTTAAATAGAAATATATGAAATAAAGATTAGCTCAGTTGGGTGAGTGGAGAACTGTGCTGGTTAGTCAAGTATACAATTCTTAGGTCGCGGGTTCGAATCTGGCAGGTCGGAAATTTTGCAACTCTTTACCTCTTTTGTTTCATAGGAATGGAGTAGTTTTTCATTTTTTTTGTCATTAGAAAGGATTACGTTGTATAGGTAATTAATGGACATCATTTTCGGTGCTAGCCCAAATGGACAGGACCAGCCCAATTTAATAGGTTTGAAATTACCAATTTGCCACCGCACCTTGTTCCCCCTCTATAGAATATTGATTCTGCAATTGAATCTACGCTTCTCGATTTCTGCGTCCAACTCCCGAGATCTTCATCCTTCATTCCAATTCCAACAACATGGTAACAATTTCCCCATTCTATTATTCATCCTTTTTTCTTTTTTGCCATCTTTCTGTTAATTTATTCATTTTTATTATTATTTTATTTTGGTCTTGAATGGAAAAACTTCAATGTATAGTAATAACATAGAATGCTCATTGTTGTATAGGTTTGCTTGGCGTGTTTGCTGCCCCTTTTCCTCGTCCCAATCGTCAACATCCTCCCTCTCCTCTTCGATCTCATCATGGTAACTTCTTTCATTTCATAATAAATCAACTTGACTAGAATCATATTGGTTAGGATCCAATTTATTCTAGATACAATTTTTACAGTATATCAGGTGTATTCGATCAGTTAGATAAATCTGTTACAAGATGTTAGAGTTATTTATTACACACCTTACCTGTATATGTAAACTTGTAGTGGAGTACTAGTCATTGAATCTAGTTTCAGATCATTCATTTCTCTCATTATCGTGTGTTTGAATTTACGTTTAGGGGGTCTAGAATTGATTTTGGAACCCCAAAATGGATTCCATTAATTTTTAGTGATGTTTGGTTTTGAGAGATCATAACTGATTCTTGCCGCTGGAATTGATTATGGAATTTCAAAATCACTATTAGAGTAACCACCAAACTTAAATAACTTTATTTTAAAATCAATTCTATAAAAGGAGAGCCAAACACAACAATGGTTGTTCTAATATATACACGACACATTTAATTTATGTGGGCATAGGCAAATGACTCGGATTTTTTTATTCTTATTTTACTTGATAATCCAGAGGGAAAATTCAATTTTGGGTTCCTCTTTCTGAATCTTAATAAGCATTGTGGAATTTTCTGGGTATTGTGTAATTAGTACTGATGTTAATGTTATGACTATTATTTGTTTTTAGGGGAAAATCTATGGGATTTTTGGTTGGGAGTACAGGAAACCAGAGAGGGCTCCTCCGGCATGTCCATATAAGCCTGCAGCCAAGACTGATAGTAAAGTAAGTGATGAATTCATGCCTATTATTATTGTTTGGTTTTATGCAATAAGGACACTGTTTGAATGGGTTATTTTCAGCTGGAATTCAGCTCAATGTGTGAACTTCTCTGTTACTTGTTAAACAACAATGGGGATTGGGGGTGCCTGATTCTTTTTACAAATTTGAAGAAGTTCTTATTTTCTTCCTTTTACTAGTTTTCTTTTTGGGTGTACGATTGGCAAATTATTAGTTACCCTTACTTGACCGTAGGACCTCTAGCCAAACACCATCTCACCCCCCTACAAATTGAGCTATGCTGTGTGGCATTTAGAAACCAAAGAGGGCTGACTTATCTAATCGACCTGCTGCTCATGCTACATCATGACTACTTGGATTTGATTCTTGGATTTCTTTGTTAATGGCATATTTGTAAATACCTTTTAACAAATACTCAATGGTTTTGTGGTCACTTTAAACCTTTCTTTAACAAATGGGATTAGGGCAAACCCTTCTTTAAACCTAATTTTTTTTTGCACTAAAAATTGTTTTTCCCTTTATAATAACAACGAATCAGCAGTGCATACTTTTGTGGTCACTTTTGGACTTTTGGTAGTGTGGAATTATCCAATCTATGATTCCATCCTAGTCAGTCAGAGAGAGTTATTTGCTTTTATTTAACAGGAAATAAATAATCTGTGCGGTGTTAGAGCATGAACACCATATAGGCTGTGTGTGATACATAGAGATCCATATTAAAAGGGCGCTTCCTGGATCACTCTTTTTAATCCAATGCAATTGATGAATGCAAGTCTCTCATATAAGCTGTGTGTTCTAACATGGAGGCTCACCCCTCTTGATAGCCTGGCTTTTTGGAGTGGGCTCTACTACACACTACAATGTATTTTCTTCTGGGATGTCTTATATATGAAGTATGAACATCCATTATCCTACATTGTGCAGTGGCTTACCACTATTTGGCTTTTTAAGATTTTTATGAATGTGGTGGGTATATACATCAGACCAAATAATGCCTGCAGGGGCAATCATGCTGCAGTTTTGGCTTGACTCTAAAGTGCTCGTTAATGTTTACCCTTTAAGCTAGTTGTGGTTTTCTGTCAATAGGAAATTTCAGTCAAGTAGGATGTGAGGTGATCCATGTTAGTAACGTGGAAGAGTTTTTCCCAAGTGTATAGCTCTTTGTAAGATTTGGTAAATAACTGATGTCTCTAAACAGAATAGAAGGTTAATCCTCTCCATCTGTCTTTATATTGGAGACAATAACATAATGTTGTGTTGTGGAATGCTGTTGAACAAATGATATTTTGTATTTCTGCCTTCAAGCTTATCTCACAGCTTATTCGGATGCACATATGATCATTTATATTAATTTACATGATAAGAGTTTATGTTCACCAAAATAACAGTTGGATCTGGTCTTGATTCTTGTAAAAGTAGGATACTAATAGGATCTGGTTCCAAACCATATGGTGCTAGCATTTAAGTGGCATTGTCTTTGCTTGGGTTTTAAACACACAAAAAAAAAAGAGAGAGAGAGAGAAGGAAATCTTTGTTTTGTGGTGATTTATTTGGACGCTGCCAGACACTGCCACCAGCAATGCGATCCAGAGATTGAATTCTGTTACCTTATATTCATTCTGTGCAAGTTCAAAGCCTAAATGTTGGTTCAGAGTCAAAAAGAATTTAACATTCTTTCTAAGAATTTGAAAAAGTGGAAGACATACCCCTCATAAATTATCAGGGTGATTGATGTGAAATTCCTGGAGTGATCTCCTATTAAAGTGAGAAGCAATCTGTGCGTGTGTCTTATATTTTAATTTTTTTCAAATGATGGATTCCGTATGAAGGACTGATCCTTGAAACACCCAGGCAGTTATCCTTCAGTTGTCATTGTTACGTATTGCTGTTCTACATGATTCTTGATGATGGATTCTGTTTTATCATGCACGTCCTGTATTAAGTTTGTCCTGATGTATATGATTACTTCTTTGTGAAGCTTCATGAATATAAATTAAAGTGCAAATCCCAATGTTATAGCAGGTTGAGACAGATGCTGAACCAGCTCCAGTAGAGCCTGTTAAACCGGGTGGAAGTGTAGATGTCAAGCAGGATTAATCTCGGGCTGCTACTGTGCAACAAGGTTTTATAGCAGGGAAAAGTTATGATCACAATTCACGTCTAATTGTTTATACATGTATCTTTGATGATGATGTTGATGATGATGATGATTACTATTGTATGAGAGATCTCTTATATTGTAAGTTGGTAACTTTACTAACTTGGTCTAAGGTAGTCAAGTTTTCCTGGTTTCAAAGCTACATCCTGTTAATATAAAGCCCATTAGAAAACTCTACCTTAGATATTACCATCTTTATGATTCGGGTTCGATTCTTGAGGTTTTCCCTTGGTAAGTGATATGTACGCGGAGATTTCTATAAGTGATAAATGAATTTCAAAGATATATCCTAATTCCTGAATTTGAACCAGCTTTTTCCCAACCTAAACATTTTAACAAGCTTTTTCCCAACCTAAACATTTTAATTTAAGACCACGTGACTTGGAAGGAAAACATGTTAATACTTTTGGGTGAATCTGTTTATTATTGGGCCATCAATGAAGTTTGTCAGGCTCCCTCAATTTACCGCAGACAGAGAGAAAGATTAAAAAACAAGAAGGCTTAACTACTCGTCATAAGACTATAGTTTAGTTTTGACTTGACCGAAAAAAAAAAAAAACAAGAAGACTATAGTTTTGCTTCTTTGTTTTTCAGAGTCAATAATGCTTGAGCTTGACTGAAATTGCTTGCCAAGAGTGACAACTGTAAAGGGTAATTTTTACTTTTGGCTCCATGTTAGATGTTGAGTGAGTTGGTGACAGAAGTACAGAACCAAAGAGGAGGACCAGGATTAATGGATGACCCAGCAGAAGTCACTTACCCACAAAGGAGATAGTACTAGTAGTGGGGTACAAAAAGAAAATCGATAAAAGGGCTTTGGATAAAAGTAAAAAACAAAAATTAAAATGTGAAGTGTAAACCGAATTTTATAGTTGTGTAGATTGTAGAACCCAAATTGTGAGTCAGAAATTATGTGAATTATTTTGAAGTCTTTATTTGGTTTACATGTTGAAAGGTGTAAAAGGTCTTTTAATGAAAATAAAAGAAAAATACATTTTCTACAAAAGTATTTTGAAAAGAAATAAACTACTTCTTTTCTGTTGATAAAAATGTAAACTAGACAAGTAAGTAGTAGAGTGAAAAAGGAAAATTGATTCACATAACTGCATTTACCATGCTTATTTTAGTTTCTTTCTTTATTTTGGGTCTTTGGTATTAGGTGACGGCCAATGGATGCAATTCTTATTAGAATAGCAAAATGAAGTGTGTTTCATTAATGAATGAAGTCTTTAATATATATGACCAATGTAACTAACTGTCATTGGTTACATAACCAATGTAACTAATTGTCACGATGCTAACTCTGGTACATTAAAATTCTAACTAACTAACAAGCAGTAATATTGTAATAATTCTAGGAAGGCTCTCTCCCCTTTAGGTGGAAAAAACTTGAAAGTGTGAAACAAAGGAAGAGAGTCGCACGAAGAAGCCGCAATATCATCCACTTTGTTCCAAATTCAAACCCATAAATGAACAAACAATCGGTCAAACTAAAGGAGCGAAGTTCTTTTAATTATGTCACTTTTAAAAAAAAAAATTCCTTTTCTTCGCTTTGTGTGCTAGCTAAGCCAAAACCCCGAGCAGATAATTCATTTTCCTAAGGTTATTCTACATTTCCATTTATGATCTGAATAAGCATCCACATCAGCCCACCTTATTATATCCGTCAAGCACTTTGAATCCGTGACTTTATGATTAATTTCATGTCTTATGGATATTTGTATCTAAATTAATCTATGGAATCCTCATCCACTCATTCCCTCACTTTAATGCTACCGAAACTTTCTCCAGCTACTAGCCATCAGTCATCACTTTCCCACACCCTCACTTGCTTTATACATGTTAGGTATGTATTTAATTTGGAGGGTATTGCCCACTTTCCACGATTATAAAGACAATATCTTACCTAAGACACAATTGCTGCAACTATTATTATTATTATTATCATCGTTGTTATCTGAGATTTTATTGTCATTTTGTTATGCGTTATTACGCGTGTGGCTTTTAAGATAACAATTGCGCGAGTCAAAACAAATTTGTTGACATGATAAAATATAATTCAAATTAAATTCTTTGTAGATTCATCAGCAAGTAATAATTCTTTTTCGTGTTAAATTACTCCCAGCAGACCTTGAGATAATTATGGTTAGGAAATGATGAATGAAAAAATAACAAATGCTAGCATTTGTTTTGTTTTGATTCTTTTGAAGTACATGTGCTTAATTAAGTGTTGTCGCCGCCGGTTGCCAGTTTCGTCTTTGTCCCACTTGTGCTATCCGACAAAGCAACCGGCCTGTGACCCTATTCCATTATTAAATTCAATGTAAATTGTGCACCATATGATAATAACGTTATTGTTATATTAATTGACAATAATGCTACCAACTAGGGGATAGATGGAGTTTTGTTTGGGATTAAATTTAAAGGTTCCTTCTTAAGTGCTTAATAAGTAGGTGGAAGTAAGTGGAACTGAGTGGAGTATCAACCAGTCAAATGAATTTTGTGGCTCTTATAATTTTCCTCCTTTGTGGGAAGTAGATGCATTGGTAGTTTTTATGTCTTATCCACTCATCTGATAAAGTGATACTACCCTTGCCACACATAGGAAAACATTAATATAGGATTGAGTTTACTTTAATCTTGCATGTCAAGAGAGAAATTTTATATGCATTTAGAATGTTATCTGAATATATTTTATATTTATTCACAAAATGGCACTTCAATTGAAAAAAAAGTTAAAAATGGATTCTAACTAAAATAATATTTTATTATTGAACATAAAGAGCATATTCAGATGACACTTTAGATGCATGTAAGAATTTCTATATGTGGTACAATACCAATATATAATTTTATAATATTCACATATTTATATGTTTTGACTTTTGAATATAATGGTTAATATATTGTCCCACATAGAATTCATTGTAGATTAATACTATAATAATATTGCTCTATAATATATGCTTAATAATTTAGTGAATTGCATATTTTTATTCTCTCTCTTTAATAAGAAATAAGAACAAAAACTTTATTGGTTGTCTTTAAGACTTTGGGTGTTTCCACTTGAAAAAAAAAAGGAGTTTTTTAAACTCAAAATATTGAATTTACTCATTATTTGAAGTGAACATTGATTGAATAATCATAAGAGTAGTGAGAGCATTGGTGCAAACTCTAATCAAGAACTTGAATGGAAACGTTGGCATCTTTTGTTACTTTTTTCGATTATCAATATTCATTTTGTAATTTTGTTGATTATTGGACTAATGCTGTGATGGGACGGGATAATTCATAATTTCATGTTATTCTTTTTTTTTTTTTTTTTTGATAGATTCATCGTTCATGTCATTCATATGATTAAATAGTTTCATCAATTTTATCATATGTAGTTTGGCTGGCTCATGCAATTGCTGGCTAACACTATTACACTGAACATTTTTTTGGAGAAGTGACGCAAGAATGACGCAATGGAATAACGTCATCCTCTTGATCGAGGAATTTTTTACTTACTTGTTCATTGGCATATCCTACCCGCGAAAGAGATGTTAGTCAGAACCGATCAAATTAGTCAGATTATTAGCAATAGGGAACATTAATATTGGTCATTCCATTGAATATATAAGTATATATACACACTAAATTACGTATTTAAAAATGTTCAAATTAAATCTAAAATATTGTACAATGAGATTTATACATTCAAATCCTAAAATTATCATTTTAAGTACTTCATTTAAGTGGCGTTTGGTTAAAGGATAAAATCAGATGAAAATTTTTCATGACCATATATTAAATTACGTATGAAACTTATCTATAAAAATCTACTCTCCACTTTTATTCCATACTAGTTTCATGACCAATTCTTAAAATCAAAAATATTTTTCTTAGAATATTATTCTGGAAATATATCCATAATGGAGGGCAGAGCTGCAACCCAGCCGTCATATGGCTCCTTGTCCATTGTCATGTCCAACTCATGAGGCTAGCCCACCACTGCAAGTTGTGCTATCTTTTTCTTTCCATATCAGGGTGTGGCTACAAACTAAGCAACGATCAAACAAATGCATCCGAAAAAAAAAAAAAAAAACATTAACAACAAAGTCAACCACTTTGGTTATATCGACCTATAAGTATAATGCAACCAAAAAAAAAAAGAAGAAGATGGACTTAGATGTTTAAAGTGAGTGTTCTTATAAAGAGTTAGCTATTTTAAGATTATTTGGTGGAATATATAATGCAAGTTGTCCATATATATATATATATGCAAGTTATGGTTCTAAAGTGGTTAGCTTCTTTTTTTGAATTTTGTAAAAATATTGGCTTTATTAGATTTCAAATCTATAAGAATAACAATTTGTGTCTGCTAATTACCTTTTTCACATAATACTTTTATTGTGTTTTTTCTATACACACAAAAACCAAAATCAAACTCAACATCACAAGTTTAAGAGACCTAAACTCCTTCATGAAGCAACATTTTGTTAATTGTACGTGGGTACTAATTACTAAAACCAACCCTCTAAGTCCAAATCCTCATTTGATTTAAGAGGCTCTTATCTTTTGAAAGGGTCTCTAATTTTTTTTTACTTAATTATTATTTGGCGTCTGAAAATCTCCATCACTCTAGTTTTTGGACATTAAGTCACACATCAGTGCTTTTAATTGGCTCCTCACTAGTATTATTTAATTTGCAACTTTGTTTTGGTTGTGTTCCCACGAGACAGAGGGAAGCCTTGATTTAATTTGTTTTGTTTCTTCGTTTTGAGTGCCCTAACAGTGGAAGATCCAACGTGTTTTTTCCCCCAACAAACAAGTGCACATGATGCAAAGGTAGATAGATATATCAATACGTGTCCCTCCACTTCACATCAAGAATGAATTATTAAGTGTGCTTTTTCTTTGTCTGGCCTTCAATAATTACATTGCTTAAAATGTAACAACATAATGTCTACACAATTTGAATTGTGTTAGTGCAGGTCTTGTTTTGGCTATACCGATTGATTTTGGATGCTAAACGTGGACGATTTCGATTTTCAAAAAAGGTGTGTATGATCATAATTATTTATTAAACAATTGAATTTGATTAGAAAAAGTAAAATGTCCACGAAAAGAGAGAAAAAAAAAAGATTCACAAGCTTTTGATTATTCGATTTGTTCTAAATTTGTTTGAGGTATTATATTAAGTTGATTTAAATTTAACATAAAAATGGGTCTGATCAGTCTGAGTTCAGGTAAAGAATAGGAATAACAAGCAAGACTGCAAGAGTCAATTTAGGTGTGTTTAGATAATTCTTTTAAGATAAAAAGTAGAAACACAAATAATCTTTTTATGATTCTATCTACTTTAATGCTTTAAAAATGTAAAAAGTTAATTATTTTCTAATTCGTTTTTTTTTTTGGGTTAAAAAAATTCAGATATACTACTCAAATTTCAGAGTGTTTTTATTAAAGATTACTTTTCTTGTAAAAAAGATTTAATGTGTTTACCTGCTTTCTTCGATAATGGTAAGTGAAGTGTGGTAGTTATCCATCCATAGAAAAGAACCTTTACTTGAATCCATCGTTAAGATTGCAAGATACTCACGTGAGGGGACCGTATTTTCATGAAAATGACACGTGATGTTGCTGCACCCTTTTATTTATTTACTTTATTATTATTATTATTATTTTATTGTATGTGACTTGTGGGTTGTCTTGATTCTATTAGAGAAATGGTAGATACAATAGCATATACAAGAGAGAAGTGCTGCTTTCAGATACGAGACGATGTGTGAGATACGAGATGGCTCCTTCTTAAATGAGTTAATGAAAATCTTATTGTCACCCCATTCTTATTAGCTTAGTCATAAAATTTGCTTATGTTAAACTATAGTATTTCAAAAGAATGTCTGATATTCGGGAGAATATTGTATCTATTAAAATGTTAGAATATAATAATCATGGATATTTTATGAAACATTATCATTAATGGTTTTGACAAACTTTTTATTCTAAAACTGTCTCAAAATTAACTATAAAAATATATCAAAGTTATTTTTGTTTTATAAAATTTCAATTTGTGATTAATAACTATATTAGATGTCGTCAATGAACCAAGAAGTAAATAAAGTATTAAAAAGTGACAAAATTTTTAATCGTTAATAACAATCAATGATATAGATACAATCATCATCTACGTATGTTTTTGTTATGGGATGTGATTGCTTGAAGCAACAGAATTATTGGAACAGTGATATATCATGGTATTAAATCATAGTAACATCAACACATGCTCATGCCAATGACCTCTTAACCACTGTTTACAACCACAGCAACCTTAAATCCTTTGTCTCTGGCCCAGAAACAGTTATCTCACTCCTACTTCCACAGTGTCATCACCATCCACAATCATTTTCTCTTGTTTTCTCAATATATCATTGGCTTCAACTTCTCAACAAAGGATCATCCAACAAACACCAACAACAACCAACCAATGAAGCAGAAAACCATTACTTAACACAAAATCCTGATCCTTCCCTGTTTCTTTCCCTTATTCTTCTTCTTCTCAGTATAGTAACACAACAACAACAGTGATTAATTATTCTCAAGTATTTAATAACCTTGAATTAGATAGAATCATCACATAAAGAAGAAGGAGAAGAAGATTATGGGAATATTGCATGATGATGTAGTTATTTTCAGGCATCCAGAGAAAGAAGGTGACCCAACTGTGATCACAGTGAATTGCCCTGACAAAACTGGACTTGGTTGTGACTTGTGCCGTATCATACTCTTCTTTGGTCTTAGCATTGTTAGAGGAGGTAACATAAACTTAACTAATCATCATTATTCATATGGACTTCATCAAAATTTGCAATTTAATGATAATCATGCTTTTGGCTTTGCTGCTTTTTCTTTGGTACTTGAGACCTTATGATATGGCTAATAGGTGGAGAGGATGGAATCCGCTTAAAAAATCAAATGTTCTCTCATGCTTTATATTTTTGTTTGAATTTGAGAGATGGGGATGTGAGTTTATTGATTTTGAGAGATGCGTTTGCTTTGGTTTCTAAAGTATATGTCTGGATTTCTGTTTGCAGCTCCAAAACTTTGGTTTGGACAAAAGCTACACTATTGTAGCTTTTGCCTAAACAATGATCTGGAATCATGAAAACGGAAAACCAAACATGGTAGAAGTAAATTTCATGAATTTGTTGATGAGGTTCAGACTAATTCTCTTTTTGATTTTTGATTTGGCTCAATGAAGATGTGTCCACCGATGGGAAATGGTGCTACATAGTTTTCTGGGTGGTTGGAAAGCAGAAGACAAGGTGGAACTTGTTGAAGAAGAGGCTAGTTGGGGCATGCCCTTCTTGCTCCTCGGCTTCTGGAATCTCTTATTACTGCTCCGACTTGCAGCCACCAAAACCTCCTGATGTGTTCCTTCTGAAGTTTTGTTGCCAAGATCGGCAAGGACTTCTACATGGTAATTTTGGGAAAAACGTCCCTGAGAATTGAAGTCTTGAATTAGCATTCTACATGTGTGTTGTCTTGGTTCTTGTTGATTGAATAAACACTATTGATTGGTTCAAGGCAGCCCTTTTGATTTCAATCCGTTTAGTAATTGACAGAATCTGGTATACTTCTTGTTGTTGCTATAGTAGTTAAGTCAAGAAGCAAGACTTTGGGGCTTCATGATGTGCTGGTAGTTTTGGTTTCTCCAACTTCTATGTCTTGTTCCCATCACCTCCTTTATTCTTAATTGTTTGGACGAGTGGTAAAAACAAAATAACAGATCATGGGGTTTGATTTGAGTTTGACCGTTGTGAAAATCATGCAAAAAGGAAAATCATGCCATTGATGTCATCTTCTAAAATGCATTCCAATTCTAAAGATTTGCTGTGTATTATTCACAGATACATACTGATTAGAAGTTAGCCGGTTTTTCTTAGGTCATTGTTACTTTGTGACACTAATGAGATGTTGTTTGGCATTTGGTAGACAGAGTAAACTAAATGATTTTCTTTCAATGGTGACAGATGTTACCGAGGTTCTTTGTGAACTAGAGCTTGCCATAAAGAAAGTGAAGGTATCTACTACCCCTGATGGCAAAGTGATGGATCTTTTTTTCGTCACAGATACCAGGTTGCACATCTTCTATTAGTTCATTTCTACCGAAGCTTCTTTATCTATTAACAAAAGGCGAGATGTGTTTTGTAAACACATGTTTTCAAGGATATAATCACTTATTTTTAAAATAAAAACTTTTTACTGTAAGCAGTGTTAAACCCAAAATAAGCTAATCCAACCACACACATAGACAGCAGATAAGTTGGAATGCAAATTTTGAAGTCTTCTAAATATCTAATTTTTTTTCATTAGATGATACTGAAATATGTTTTATGAGAAAAGAAGTTCATTTGATGATGTACAAAAGAAGCATTTGATGATAATGCAATCTCCTTTGAGCCTACTAATGTGAGTTACTACTTAATGTTGTATATATATATATCAGGGAACTTCTTCATACAAAGAAGAGAAAGGATGATACCATTGAACATTTAAGAGATATTTTGAAGGATGCCATCATTGCTATTGACATTGAATTGGTTGGCCCAGATGTTACTGCTTGTTCCCAGGCATCTCCATTCCTTCTGACAGCAATCACAGAAGATGTCTTTGATTTGGAGTTGCCTGCACTGGTTCGAAGTGGAACTCTTAGATCAGATTATATCTCTATCACGATGGACAACATGCTTAGTCCTGCTCATACCCTTGTCCAAATTATGTGCCAAGACCACAAAGGTCTTATTTATGACATCATGAGAACTCTGAAGGACTACAACATTCAGGTATATAGTAATTTTAAATCTGGATAATTCAATATCTCTGCAGGTTAATTTTGTGTGCTACTATGAATTGGATAGTGTCATCTGCAAAAAGAACTGATATGCCAATAAACTTTCTTTGGTCTTTGTCATGAATAATCTTTTTTGAAAGCTTAAGCTGTCAGTTTGAGAGATATATGAATAATTTTATATCTAATACGTTCCAAGAGTCCATTGGGCTTTAAGTATGGACAACACACAAATCCATCTTTACCTTATGCTGAAATTTAATATTTATTTAAACTTCGGCATCTTATCTTGATATATCTCTCCCAAAAGTTTAAGTTGTTAGATAAAGGCACATAAGTAATTTTACATTGAAATACAGCAGTATTGAATTTGCATGAGAATACTGCATAATGAAATGTCACTTTGCTCCCACACAGGCTGTTTTGTGCTAGTTATACTAAGCTGATTGAACAATGGCATGCATATACTTTCTTAGTCTCTTTAGTATCCTGAAGGTAAAAACTTATTCATCATTAATCAGATTTCTTACGGGCGTTTCTCTACAAAACCTAGAGGAAAATGTGAGATTGACTTGTTCATCATGCAAGGAGATGGGAAAAAGATAGTTGACCCCAACAAGCAGAATTCTTTGTCATCGCGCCTTAGAATGGAACTACTTCGTCCCCTCAGGGTAGCTGTTGTGAGCAGGGGCCCTGATACAGAACTTCTGGTTGCCAACCCTGTGGAGTTGTCTGGCAAAGGAAGGCCTCTTGTCTTCTATGATATTACTCTTGCTCTCAAAATGCTAGGCACTTGCATCTTTTCGGTAATTCCTCATCTTCCTTGTGCTTCCTATTGTTTAGTTTGCCATGCATGCTCTACAGGAGAGGATCCTCTCATGTACAGATTACACTGGTAAGTTATGTATATATCCTCACCTTTGGTCAGGTCATGTCGAAAAGGTTAGAAACTAAAAAGATGAGACTAAGAAGTGAACAAATGAATGAAACTTGCATTGAAATATTGGGTTACGGTAGTTATATACAAACTCACATGAACACTGAATTACTAACTTCACTAACTAGCCACAACTAACTTTATCCTTAATACAGAATCTGCACGTGATCAGGTTATTAGCAATTCGCACATAAGAGGATCCTCTCCTATTCTCTACTTACTTAGTGAAATCCTGGATTCTTGGATGTTTCACAATGTTCCAAGCTTCCTATTTTTTGGAATTATGCTTAGTTTCTCACCAAATAGGAAAAAAGAAAAAAAAAAGGTAGTAAGAACAGCAGAATGACTAACCAAAACTCAGTTTTAACTAGTTTCTATAAACTACTGTACTTTTTTGTTCTATCTAGTTGATACATTTTGAGTTTACATGGCACCTTTTCTATCTAGTTTTTCCGACAGACAGTGTGCTAACATTCCGGTGAAATGTTTTCAACAGGCTGAAATTGGGAGACGTGTGATTGGAGATCGCGAGTGGGAGATCTATAGAATCTTGCTTGATGAAGGGGAGGGATTGTCTGTTCCAAGGAACAAGATTGAGGAAGAAGTTTGGAAAATGCTGATGGGTTGGGAGTGATCCGTGGTTTGCTTTGTCATGCATTGTTCCTTCTGGATGAACCTCTCTACCTGTGTACAGATAACATAGTCTTTTTAGCATATAGTTTGTTTGAAGTAATTGTGAATTATACAAGTGTGGTGTAAATTTAATCTTTGCCATCCTATTGTTTGTTAGTGCTTTTGTAATTTTAACTCTATGTACATAAATGAGAAGGCATTAGCTAGAAGATGAAAATGAGGGTTTTGCTCTCAGCTTGTATGTCATGAAATTATTTGTCCCAAAAATTTAACCTGTTAGGTTATGACACAGTAATGATTTTATATTTAATACGCCCCTTCACATAAGCCTCTTTTTGAGATTTTAAATGTGGACAATGCACAGGTCCATCATACTTTGTGCTGAAATTTAATTATTTTTTGTTTAGAAATGGGAGCAATAAGGATCGAATTCTAGACCACTTAGTCATAGAGGCTCTAATATCATGTAATGAAACTATTTGTCTCAAAAGTTTAAATTGTTAGATTATGATACACTAATATTTTTATATTTAATATTCTAATAGATGAAAATGAAATGAAATATTGTAAATTGGAAAATTGGAAAATATAATCAATTCATTTTTGTTCTGGAAGCCACAAAAAAGATGTTACCCTATCATCATTATGAAGACGTCTGATTCATGTAACTCTGCATATCTTAATGTGTTTTACTGCAAGAAAAAACCAACATCTTTCAATGTGCAGGGGGAAATTAATGTTATTTGTAAATCAAAAGCAAACACATCATACAGGAGAAAAACACAGTATTAATTCTATACTTTCATTCACCACTACTAAATGTTATGTGTCCTTCTCATTTCATGGTGTACACTTTTAATATCTACTTTTGACGTATAAATGATATTATTTGGTCTAAAATGCATATAGACTTGATAAGTTGTCTCCTACTAGGACGTCACATAAAGCTTGATGTCACATCCAGAGACCTTAATTCTTTCACTATTTTTTTTGATAAACTAATTCTTTCACTATTAACTCATGAGTTTGTCCGGCGCACAATCAATCTTTGCCCAAGATATTTCTTAGTGACACTTTTTTTTCGTTCATTGCACATGTAGTAGTCTTATTCACTTGGCATAAGTTCTACCCCACCCATGTTATGTTATTGAAACTTTGGACTTTCAAAGATGGATTATTCAATACTTGAGTATAGAGGAGTTTCTTAATAGATAGACTCTTGACTCTTGTGACACCTTCCAGCCAATAACATTGCTTTGATAATTGATTGTGTTATAAATTAAGGGGTTTCTGAGATTGCAAATTAAGATAAGATGGCACAAGTTTAACTATAGGTCTGATATTTTGGAGCTTCTGATGGTGCAAACTTATATTATTGTAAGTTGAGTTTTTATTCTTAGAATCTTTTTTTCTTTTGCTACTGGTTTTTATCCTTAGTATGTTAACATAAAAAAAAATACCCATTTGTTGCGCTGCCGTCCAAGGTTCTTCCTGTTTGGATATTTCTATCAGAGACTGATATTTTATCATATATTGTTTTTCAATTTTTTGTTCATACTACTGTTTGTCAGAATCATACATGGACCCCGTGATGTGAAACAAGATCACATGTCTGTCTGAGATATCATTGGTTTTTGTGTTCATATTTTTCTTTGCTGACAGCATTGATTTTTTCAGTCACCCCCAATAGTATCTTCTAATTAATTTAGTTTGTGGTCACTAATTCTCTTTGCTTTTGGACCAATTGACCATCATATGTAGCACTGTGGACACTGTCTGTGATAAATTGAGCTAAAACAAAATTAAGAGAAAATGATTAGGACAATTTGAAAGTACAGTGTAGAATATATACAATGAGCCAAAAGGCAAAGAAGAATTGAAGTATAACACTTCTGCATATTGCAGGTTTTCTATACACATTTGATTCATAAATTAGCTTATAGTTTCCAGTATATTCCTAATTTGTGCAAGATGCCAGCAACCACACCCCAGAAAGTGATTTCTGCAAAGATGACATATAATAGTGTTCCCAACCTCTCTGAGTGCCAAACATTGTTAAACACATGCTTCTGGATCCAATATACCTGATTCATGGTATGTCATTAAAAAAATGGTTAGTTCCTTACAGTCCTAGCTACTTGAGATCAAAAGCGTAATAAAGTATTACATTTTGGAAAAAAAAAAATTATAATTGAAGTTATACTACACACACTGTGTAATATAATCCAAAGAGGTTAAAAAAAACGAAAAATCAAAGTGTATGGTAGCTTCTTACTAGTGTATTATCTGGATCTTCATAATACCATCCATTTACAAATCCTGGGAAGATACCCTGGGCAGCCATCACAAATACAAGCATTGCATTCATTCCTATCCATTCCAACAACAAGAATGGAGAACGAAGGCCCCAAACATCAATCTGTAGGATTAACACAGAAGAGTGATAAGGTGGAAGAAAAGCAAAGAAAAAGAAGATACTGTAAGGACCCCAAGTAATGAGAATGATGATGTTAATGCTAATGTAATTGTGCCATATGATAAGGTCTACATGAGAAGGAATAAAAAGGGAATAGGGGACACGCGGGAGAGCATGTAACCATTAAGGAAAGTGGGGGCTGTAACTAACTTTGCCTAGGCGCGAGCAAAGTTAGTGGGTGAGAATGGGGTGAAGGGTGTGAGAAATGCTGAATGTTAGAGGCTAGAAGGGGGGAGTAATATGGGAGGAGGGCAGAATACTGAGGGGAGTATTCGGAGTGAGAAAGAATTGGAACTTAGGAGAGACCAGGACTCTCGAACTCCTGGAGAAGACACCAACAACTCATTTTCTTTCTGTCAATAACACAAAACAGCAAAAGGGGAAGAGCCATATTCACTGGTATTGTTCTTTCCTGAGAAGTTAATTCAGTTCTAGCATTTTATTCATTTCACGTCGATTTCTTAGTAGTATCGAGCTCTCGATCTTGGGAGCTCGTGCATGGTAACCACCTTGTAGCGCAATGGAGGCTAGGCTAGGTGGCGTGGAGCGGAGGCCGGCGAGATGCATCTGGAGAGCGTGAGCGATGGCGTGACTCGCGGATGGAGCAAGCGGCGAGATCGAAGCTCGATGGGTCCTGAAGTGGAAGCGTCGGCGGCGCGGAATCCTCATCATCGGCAAAGACATGGGCGACGCAATGGACCAGAAGAGCAAGATGATTCATCGTCCACGGCAAGCCCGAGGCTCACGTGAAGGGGCGGGCGAGGGCGGTCGCGGCGAGGAGGCGCGATGACCTCCCGTAGGAGGGTGGAAACGGCCCGGCGCCTAGATCTGCCCATCTTTTGGGTGGCGATGCCTATGGATTTGGTTGGTGAGAAGCGACGCTACTTTGATGGCGCAAGTAGGATCACGAGGCGCCTCGATTTGGTGCTCGTAGCAATGGAAGCGAAGCTTTGGCGTGAAATACGAATGGTGGGAGAGCAGGACGGAGTTTCCGTCATGGCGGAAGTTTAAGGAGGACTTGCTTGGAGGTTTCAGCCAGGAGGCTCGAGAATCCGATGGGGCCCTTGTTGGAGAGTAAGACAAACAAGTTCCGTGATCACGATATAGAAGAGAGTTTGAGCAGGTGCGAACCAAGAGGAACTTGGACCCGAAATTTTTAATGTGTATTTTCTTGAATGGTCTCAAGAAAGAAGTCGGTAAAGATAGCGTGGGGAGTTTCGCTCCCTGTGGCGATGATGGATCGGCCTTTGGAAATTGAGCGAGAGAAACTTAGCTGGATGGAAGGTAGGGGTGCACCAGAGCGGGAAGAGCTCAAGTGAATCGACAAGGGACCAGGCCCAAATCGGGCCCAATTCACTACTACGCTACGATCTTGGCCCGATGCAAACTAGTGGACCCAAGAATGATAGTGGGCAAAGGGAATTTCAGGCCACAAATGGGAGCAGTAATTTAAGTGGGTCCGAGGGTTGCTTCAAAGTGGCAGCGTGAACCATCGAGCGAAAGCAGATGAGATAAGGAGACTCTCACACGAAAGTGGCAAGAAAAGGCGAGAGAAAGGGTTATGTTTCAGATGCTGAGGACAAATGGAACCAGGAACCACGGATGCCAACTACGACTTAATCTTGATGGAAGAGAGGCGTAGAGGAGAGCGCAGGAAGAAGGAAGCGAAGTCCCCTCACTGAAGATGAAGTGAGCAGGAGTAAGGGAGTTACAATTGTCTTCTCTGAGTTATTGGGGATTGACTTCTAATAAGTCTCTCTCAAGTTGTGGGGAAGGTTAGTGGAGAACCCAGGTGGTGATTTTGATAGACTCAGGGGCCCACTTTGCTAATTTTATTTCTCTGAAGGTGGTAGAGCGCTCCCATTGCTCCGGTGACAAGAGTCAAAGGTTTCAAGGTGGAGGTGGGTAATGGGAAGTGGAAGAAGGAATCGGAGTTTGTAAAGGAGTGGAGTTAGGCGTACAAGGTGTAAAAATTGTTCAAAATTTTTTGTGATGAAGTTGGAGTCGGCCAGAAGTAGTGTTGGGAGGCCCAGTTGGTTGGAGAGCTTGGGGATTTCACGGAAATTTTTGAAATATGACAATCGATTGGATGGAGGAGGAAATCGGATGATACTCACAGGGGGATCCTATGTTGTGTAGAAGCAAAGCGTCTTGGAAAGCGACTTTGAAGGCCCTCAGGTGAAGGGAGAGGTATTTAGTGACCCCCTTGCCCATGGCGAGGACAATAGCGGCGAATCGAATTTTGAGAGGAATCGAAGGTTCTTTGGTTGACTCACGAAGACTTGTTCCGGCCTCACATCCGGGTTGCCGCAGGCAGAGAGCATGACCATGCCATCGTCTTAAAGGAAGGAGCACCAATCCCTCATACTCGACCCTATAGGTATCCTCATTATCAGAAAACTGAGATTGAAAGGATTATTGATGAAATGATGCAATGTCGGGGAATTGTAAGGCCCAGCCTGGTCCTTTTTCTAGTCCGGTGATTTTAGTAAAGAAAAAGGATGGGGATGGGCGTTTTGTGTGGATTATAGAGCCTAAACCAAATAAGCTGTTCCCAACAAATTCCCTATACACATGATTGATGAGTTATTAGATGAATTGGGGGTGCAAAGATTTTTTCAAAGTTGGACTTAAAAATCTGGTTATCACCCAGTTAGGATAAACAATCAGACATACCAAAGACAGCTTTTAGGACACATGAGGGGCATTATGAGTTCCTTGTAATGCCTTTTGGCCTCACTAATGCCCCCTCTACCTTTCAAGCCTTGATGAGCAGTATTGAAACCTTTTCTCAAAGTTTGTCCTTGTGTTCTTTGATGACATCCTAATCTATAGCTCTACTCTCGAGCTGCATCACATGCATCTTCAGCACACCTTTGAAGTCTTGAGGAATCATGAACTCAATGTCAACAAAAAGAAATGTAGTTTCGAACAGCTTCAAGTTGAATATTTGGGGCATATTATTTCTGGAGATGGAGTGGCAGCGGACCCAAAGATTGAGGATATCGTAGATTGGCGGTTCCCAGCGATTTAAAAGGGACTTGAGGATTTTTAGGCTTAGCAAGGGTATTACAGGGAGGTCGTTAAGAATTATGGGAAGATTGCTTGGGCCTTACCCAACTCCTTAAGAAGGATAATTTTTCGATGGGGAGGAACCTCAAAGGCTTTTGAAAAATTAAAAGGAGCTATGACCTCTTTACTGTCTTTGTTGTTCCCACTTTTGACAAACCTTTTGAAATGGAGGCAGATACTTGAGACAAAGGCATTGGAGGCTGTGTTGATGCAAGAGGAGCAGGCCCTGTGCTTACATGAGTCAATTCTCTCTGAAAGCAACCGGAAGAAGTCTATTTATGAGAAAGTTAATGGCTATTGTTCTAGCGGTGCAAAAGTGGCGCCACTACCTTTGGGACAGCACTTTGTGGTTTATACAGATCAGAAAAGCCTCAGATATCTTCTGGATCAGCGAATTGTGGGCGAAGAACAACAAAAATGGGTGGCCAAGCTCCTTGGCTATGATTTTGAGATTAAATATAAAGCTGGACAAGAAAATAGGGTGGCTGATACCTATCTCGGAGACTTCAATACTCCGCCATTTCTACTATAACAGTGGCTGAATGGACAGAATTAGATGCTGAAGTTCAGGCAGATACCAGACTAAGGGGCATTATTCACGACTTGTTACAAGGAAAGGACTCTCATCCAGGTTTTCAATTAATCAAAGGAAGGTTATACTACAAGGGTAGGCTGGTTGTCGCCAAGAATTCTGCCACAATTCCTCACATACTGAAGGAATTTCATGACTCGAATGCAGGGGGTCATTCTGGGTTTTTCAGGACATACAAAAGAATTTCTGGGTTATTGTATTGGGAAGGAATGAAGACGTGCATTCAGCAGTACATTAAGGAATGTGATGTCTGCCAAAGAAACAAGCATCAAACTCTTTCGCCAGCTGGCCTGCTGCAGCCCCTTCCAATTCCAAGCAACACATGGATGGAAGTCACCATGGATTTTATAGGTGGACTACCGCGAGCGATGGGAATGGATACCATAATGGTTGTGGTGGATAGGATGACAAAATATGCACATTTCAGTCCTCTTTCTCACCCTTTACTGCAAAGGAAGTTGCTGCCACATTTATTAAGGAGGTGGTTCGTCTACATGGGTTTCCTAGCTCAATTGTTTCCGATCGGGACAAGGTATTTATGAGCAACTTTTGGACAGAATTGTTTAGGATGGCTGGGACTAAACTAAAATATAGTTCCGCTTACCATCCTCAAACAGATGGGCAAAGCGAAGCAGTTAATAAATGTCTTGAAACCTATCTCCGTTGTTTCACTGGTTCTAGACCTCGTCAATGGCCTAAGTGGCTTATTTGGGCTGAATATTGGTACAATACCAATTACCACGGGGCCATTCGCATGACCCCCTTTAAGGCACTTTATGGAAGAGAGCCTCCTACACTATTAAGAGGAGGAAAGGAATCTACAGTGGCAGAAGTCCATTTACTGATGGAGGAACGAAATCAAATGTTGGATGAGTTGAAATTCCAACTAGAAAGGGCCCAAAACAGAATGAAGACATATGCTGATTTCAAGAGAAGAGATGTAGAATATGCTGTGGGAGACAAGGTTTATTTGAAGTTGCAACCCTATAGACTTAAGACTCTGGCAAAAAGAGTCAATCAGAAATTGAGTCCCCGGTATTATGGTCCCTATGAAATTGTTGAGAAAATAGGACAAGTTGCTTACAAACTGCAACTCCCAGCTGATGCCCGAGTACATCCTGTCTTTCACATTTCCTTGCTAAAAAAATGCGTTTCGCAGGATGTACAAGTCCAGCCACTGCCTGCGGCTATTTCAGATGACTGGGAACTCCAAGTGCGGCCAGAAAGTGTCCTTGCTGTCCGCACCAACTCAGTGGGTCAAGCTGAGGTCTTGATCAAGTGGCAAGCTCTACCTGATTTTGAGAACACTTGGGAATCAGCTGCAGAAATTCAAAGACTGTTTCCTTCCTTCCACCTTGAGGACAAGGTGGATTTTAAAGGGGGGGGTATTGTAAGGATCCCAAGTAATGAGAATGATGATGTTAATGCTAATGTAATTGTGCCATATGATAAGGTCTACATGAGAAGGAATAAAAAGGGAATAGGGGACACGCGGGAGAGCATGTAACCATTAAGGAAAGTGGGGGCTGTAACTAACTTTGCCTAGCTGGCAAAGTTAGTGGGGTGAGTGGGGTGAAGGGGTGTGAGAAATGCAATTCTGTTAGAGGCTAGAAGGGGGGAGTTATATGGGAGGAGGGCAGAATACTGAGGGGAGTATTCGGAGTGAGAAAGAATTGGAACTTAGGAGAGACCAGGACTCTCGAACTCCTGGAGAAGACACCAACAACTCATTTTCTTTCTGTCAATAACACAAAACAGCAAAAGGGGAAGAGCCATATTCACTGGTATTGTTCTTTCCTGAGAAGTTAATTTCAGTTCTAGCATTTTATTCATTTACTGATACCAGTTTCTTACAGATACAGTTAGTGATACCACTTTATGTCATACTCAATTACCACTACGTAGAAGGCAGAGAAGACAATTCCAGCTGCCCCAGCTGTGAAACAAACATAGCTGAAGCTGTAGAGTTGCTTGTTGATTGGGATTGCTGCAGTATTCCATGGAAATTTTGTAAGATTTATTTTTCACAGAATGATATCTATCATATATCATATATTGGATAGATTTTAAGTTAGGGAAAAACTTAGATAAAGTTCTATATATTCATTTTATCCAATTCACAAATGAAGTAAGGATGTATGGACATTTTTTAACTTTCAAGTTACTCAAATCGAAAATAATGTCGCTTTATCCTTGTGTGATTTGAGAATTGAATGAAATGGATATAAATAATTTGTACATTTTTGTTACTTTAACTTAACTATTAAGAGGTGCATGTGACATATCTCACTAGCTTACCATTTGTGAAATGAAGGATCATGCCAAGGATGAATAACACAAACCCCATTGAGAGCCATTGCTTGAGCCTCTCTGAATGACCCTGTAAAATTTTTTCACATTTTCAGGTCTTACACTAATTTACATTTATAAATTACATTTTTCAGAGTGTACGTGTGTGTGTATGTATGAGGGGAAAAGTTAATAACCTTGAAGTGAATCAAGATATGACCATAGTGGATGCCAATTGTGCCAGAGAGGATAGCTGATATGGAACTGGTTAAAATGAAACAAAATACAATTAATTGCTCTAATGTATATTCAAAGTGATGTTTTAGACTAATGACTTGTTTATTTGATAAATTTAATGATAACAGCATTGTAAGCAGTCTTTTAGTTTTTATTTATATTTTTCCATGAGTTCATTATGATTTGTGCTAATAAAAAAAGAAAAAAAAACTAGAGATAAGTAGAAAGTTAGTTTCTAGTACTAAACCTAGTGATGAATGATAATTTTTTTTCAAATTCAAAAAAGGAAAGACAAACCTCAACAAGCCCTCAGGTTCAAAGGGAGCGCGGCACCAACTTGGAGCATCTTTACGAAGAGGACCCTCATCTGGAGAACTAAATGTGCATGCCTATATAACATGTTGCGGGGAATAAAAATGAAAAGGACAACATTAAAATCAGACTCAGTGATATGAAAAAAATAGTTTAAACTAAATGATATGAAGAAATAATCAAAGTATCAAACAAGTGAAGGAGCACACTTTGTGGCTCAAAAATGTTAACACGCCACTCACTAGTCACTGCTCAAAACTAGGAGATTCTTGCATGTATATAAATCTAATACCTTATGTTTAGACATAATTACAAGAAAATTGGGCCTCTCAAACATTGTTCAGGATACACTCTAATAATTTGGTCACTGCTCATTCTATTATTGGATAGAGAACAATCTAGCCTGTGCTTCAATAAGCATCTAATAATTATCTCATTATGTGTGAGTCTAAATACAAAGTGTCAAATTTGTATATATATATATATATATATATAAGAAAAAAATTTTCTTAATAAACTCACCTTCAAGCGTGTCCAAACAGGATCAGGATAAAGATGGTTGACACCCCAAACTTGTCTATCCACATGACCAACTGCATTACATGCAGGTCCTAGGTGTCCTCTCATCCCACATATGACCTTGTAAGAAGAAGCAATAACAACAATGGGAAACAAATCACTGAACTCAGAGCCCAAGTAGCAAAATGTCCGTTAAGATAGGAAAGAGCCACATAAAGAGAGCTGCTTACTGTGTATCTCTTTGGCTTGTGGCCATTATGGTCCACAAAACTCCAATCTGGAACATAAAGGCTGAAGGTTGTGACCATGTAAGTAACAAATGCCACAAAGCCCCCAAACCTATGTAACATAAACATAAATACATTTGTCATTAATCAAATAAGGCATACTCACAATCTCTGTCATCCAATTTCAGTTGAATTTTGGCATGACGTTTGTTGTTTTTTTCTCACCATTGCCATTTATATGCTGTAAAAA
This sequence comes from Dalbergia cultrata, assembly GCA_031216105.1. NCBI lineage: Eukaryota > Viridiplantae > Streptophyta > Magnoliopsida > Fabales > Fabaceae > Dalbergia > Dalbergia cultrata. The sequence continues at coordinate 51,913,972 of CM062351.1, read as the reverse complement.
TGGATAGGTGTCCGGGGCTCAAGGCGGTTGGTCTAAGCTTGGTGGTAAATGTCTCTATTAGAGCAACGACACAGTAAACAAGTGCTATTCTCTGCACATACATACACAATTTACAGAATCATGGTTATTCAAGAAATTTTTTATAATATAAATTAATTAGGCATGTGTATATTAATTTACTTTAATTGGCTTCAAACCTGTAGAATGCCACACCATCGGATAAATTTCATGTCAACCCCATATGAGAGGTCATCAGGGGCATGAGAATATCCACCTGAGGTTTGTTATAAAGTCAAAAAATGATCACTATTCTTTCTAACATTTATAAATGTATATCACATACATCATACATGCAAAGTTTGATATAGATGTACATTGAACATTGAATAATGACCATCCTTCTTAAATTTATAATTGCCATTAAATATTTGAAACTCAGCCCACAAACGGAACCATTCAAAGTTTCACTGTTGAATAATGGTCTAGTATATCCTAGTTGCAAAGTTTCAGTTTAATCCACTGGAATAGGGATGTTAAGAAGCAAAATTAACATTGAGCAAGAGGAGTTTTGTTTACCTTGCAAAAGTATACCCCAGAAGAGAAGCTTCAATGTCCTTAGAATTATCTTCTTTACAGCATAATTAACCTTGGTGATTTTCTGCATTGTTATTAGTTACAACCAAAGTTTATCATTGAACTAACACAGTACCACTTAAATCATATGTTGATTAGATAAACTATAGAAAGCATAGATAAACCTTGACGTTTAAATCAATGTAGAAGTTGTAGAGATTATAACAGTTTGTTGTGACCAAAATGTAACATATAACAATAGCACTTTTACAGTGTGCAGAGAAAATTTTATAAACAAAAACTTCACAAAGGAGAATAAAAGACACAAGAAAGTCAGGTGGAAAATGGATAGTTAACATAGAATACAGCTCTAAATTAAGAGGTAGCGCGTACCTTTAGTGCAAGGGCTATTGCAACTCCAACAATGAAAAGAAAGAAAGGCATAACAAAATCAGCCAACGTGCATCCATTCCAAGGTGAGTGATCAATACGTGGATAAGCCCCACCAGCATCATCTACCAGTATCATCAGCTACAAATAAATAGAACCAGAAATAAAAAAGCATTTATACAAACCAATATATATTTGAATGAATTTAAGGATCACACACTTTCAGTATAAAATTTTTTCACCAAATTTTTTAATCATGTATTGTGACAGCAGTAAAAATGTTTGACTTTTATAGTTACTATTTCACAAGTCACAATTTAATAATATATGATTAGATAACGGTGTCAAACTTTTTAAACTCACAGTATAATTATACTAAGAATTATGTTATGTGGAAAGATTTGCAAAAATATGTATGAAGTACACTAACCACAATAGTGAGGCCCCTAAATGCATCAAGGGTTGCAACCCTCTGTGTCTTCTGCTTCACCACTGATTGCTGCTGCTCTACTGCTTGCTGAATTGATTCTCCCTCCTGAGGCACACCCCTTGTTGTGTCTTTGTCTTGCTCAATAGAATCTCCACCACCACTGCTTTTAGTTTCCCGCATGATCTTCAAGTCATCAATCTTGTTGAAACCTTCTTCCATCCTCTTGGCTTCAATATCCATGGCTAAAAATTCAAAAACTCAGCCCCTTCACTCTTCTCCTTTAATTTGGAAGAACCAATCAATGTAGGTATTGAATAAGTGCAACTAGCTAGCTAAAGTAGATCTAAGTGGTGGGACCTAACACCTAAGTATCTAATAATCACATTCGTATATGAGACATGCAAATGGTCTTCGGTCATAACTCATAACAAGCACTTTTTTTTTTTCTTCTTGTTGATTGCTTAACTGTGAGAATACGAAACTGAATTGATAGTCTTTGACACCAAATATGCCTCTTTCTGGCTTTTATTAGCTTAGACCAAAATTTTGTAGCAACTGCTATTGTCTCTCCCCCTCATCTACCTTTTTTTCTACTTTCTCTATTATATCCTTCATCTTAATTGTTAATTATAATGACAATCTAGCTAACATTATATTATTGTTATTATTATAAAACAATTTTATTTTTATATACAGTTAACTTATTAAACATAATTAATTTAATTTAAAATCAAATTAAGTTCATATATTTTGTAATATAAGAATTTGTTGAAATAAATATAAAGATATGTAAACTTCATTTTTCAATGTACGTTGTATTTTATTTTATTATCATTAATTATTTAAAGCTTATCATGTCTTCTATGTATACTTAAGTATTTTATTTTGAACTGCCATAAGGCTGTTATCATTACTTTCAGCCTTGATTTTACTCAATCACTTCACTCTTATTTCTTTCACCTCTTGTGATTTTATTCTTTCATATCTTCTTACACTAGTTTCTTTCCTAATAACTTATTCTCTCATCTTTTGCTCATTCATAGCCTTACAATATTTATGAGTTGATGGTGTTTGCTCAGTCTCTTGTTTGAATGCGATGAGACGACAAATATAGAATTAGGGAGGAAAGAAACTAGTTTTGTTTACTGTTAATTGCATTAAAAAAAATAAAAAATTGATAATGTTTTTTCGTGTAAAAAAAATTGATATTACATAAGAGAAAATATAAATTATTTTTGCATTAAAATAAAAATAATGAATTTACTACAAATATAATTGATACTAATATTAATAATAATTTAATGTTAGATTGTCATTATAATTAACAAATAAGATAAAGGGTAAAATAGAGAAACTCTAAAAACAAATAGTTGACTAGAAGTGACAATAGCCATTTAGGAGTAGCAATAGCTCCTCCCAAATTTTGTAAGTAACTAAGTGGAGATATGTTCTTGTGTAGGAATCTTTTATTTTGTTTTAATTTTTATTTATATACTTCGTCTTTTTTTTTGGTTTCCTGGTGCCCAGGAATCGAAACAACTGATTCAGTTCTGATACTATTAATGGGCCTCTATTGGGCTTGCCATAAATTAAGCAAGTCCAGCCTAAGCCCAACAGTGGTGAAATGGCAAAACGAAAATAGAAGTACTGTATAAATGTTGCAAAAAAAAATAGGAGTTGGGCCTAGAAGAAAGTGCAATTACTAGGCAGATAAGTTAAAACATTAGTGCTAACCACAAAAAAGGAAAGTTAAAACATTAGTTCTGACCCTAAAAAAAAAAAAGGAAATAAGGGTTCATAGGTGACTCAATATATGACCTCTAGGTCGATTTCAAAGTTGCAATGCAGACACCAAAAAGAAGTTACAGATACAGATACAACATGTAGTGAGAAATCAACAGATTCAGGAATAACAAATTGAATCAAATACTTAGTGCAACACGCAGCATTTCCTTGTTATTAAAGAGAAGTTATTTTACTTTAATAGGAAGCACAAGGTTAAGTAAGGAGAACATATATTCCCAGATAAGTCACTCGTCGTAGTTACAACTTAAAGTAATACGAGCATAATTACCTTAGCTGGGAAAATTTCAAATAATCATGATTTAGGCAAAAATCCAGTAGCAAGATTTGTGCTATGGACCAAGCACACTTTTAGCAAATTTCACTTGCTATAGACCTCAATTATATATACAATGTATTAAGAAAAAAACGTTATTATATTTTAATACCGTTGGTAAAAAAGACATGAGAAATATGAAGTGGCATACAAGAAATCAATATTAAGATATATACTTAATTAATTATATGTACGTAAACATCCTCTTTTCCTATAAAATACAAGACTAGAACCCACCGATGGACCAATTGGATATCCATACCGAATGAGCAGCTAAGGGCCTGTTTTTCAGTTTTAAGTTTCAGTTTTTTAATTCTTAAAATTTTGTAAAGGATATATTAAAAGTTAAATTTTGTAATTTTCATAGTTTTCAATATATACTCCATAAAATTCTGAAAATTGGGAAACTGAAAATTGAAATCAAACATGGCCTTAATTATTAATGGGAAACTTATAAGGGATGCTCATGGATAATTAAGTCTGGGATAAAACCTCAAGACTCATCTTAATTAATTTGCTTTCGGTGAATTTATCTTCAATTGGCATATAACTTAGGAAAAGTCCCTTTCAGTCTAGAGGTGGAATAACAAGGTTTGGCGTGTGCTGAGTCGTTTGTGCATTCGGTGACAAATTAAATACTGGATCATGTTTGCATAGCTTTATAACTATGCGGCTTGGATACTACAAGCATTTCTCTACGTGAGAACTCCATTCAAATTTGGCAGATTAACCAAATAAAATATGCGATACAATATCATCGTAATATGATGAACTAGAATATTATAATTATATTCAGTTAAAAAAGTATACTATAATCATTTTCATATTTGATGTTACATTAAAAGACACTGAAATTGTTCTAATGGTGTGTAATTTGAGTAATATGTACAAGATCTTATATTTAAATAAATCTCATTACGATCAATATTATTTTAAAAGTACAAAAATATGCGTCATTATATATGTTGAATTTTCATTCTATTTTTTTATTTATCATCTAAATTAGGAAAATTGTAATTTTGTTTTATTCATTCTCACCTTCTCTTTTCAGTTTATTTTCATTTAGCGTGAGTCTTGAAACCCTTATTTACCTAGCTAATATTCCCTCTATTTCATAGTAAATGTCGTTTTGACTTTTTTGTATATTCATAAATCAATTAATCATGACTGAAATACAATGATTTATGAATTTATAAAAATAAATAAATAAATAAAGTGACATTTATTAAGAAAGGAATGGAGTATATTCTTCCTTGTCCATATCCTCCACACTGGGATCTCCTAACGCTTTAATTCCATATGATTGCTTGAACTTTCTAATGAGTAATCTTTATCATGTTGCTCACGCTTAATTGATAAGACGTAACAACAAACCTCCTTCAATAACTGTGCCCTGTGTGAAAAATTTTCTTATAATTTGAAATTGACAATTACGATTCTTGAAACCCTTTAAGTTGTACTTCCTGTAAGAAGAAGAAGATTTTTTGCATGTGGACATACACTATGATGGCTTCTTATAAGGGAAATTATTCAATTCATTGGTTAAGTTCAAGCAAATGAAATTTATTGAACGTAATTTGTAATTAGGAGAAGTTTCTTATCATTTACCTATTATATCAATACCATTGTTTTAATTAAAACAAAAGTATTTCATGATATAGTGTTTGAAAATTCCTTCCTGTAAAAAGAATAAATTAAATTTCGTTTTGAAAGGAGAAATGGAAGTTTAGACTTTACAGTGTCAAAAAATAGGATTCAGTTTTGGGGTTATCTCAGCTATGCAATGCCAAATTGTTGGCTACTAAGTTGGGATGTGCCCTTTTCACTTTCTCAGAAAAGCACAAAAGCATCCCTCCCTAACTATGCAGTACCAAATCGAGCATGACCTTCTAGGCTTCTGCAGAGAACAAGTAGCATCTCTCTTCCCACATATGAAGCATCATTAATTGAAACTTCAATTGTTAATATTTTGTGTTTCCAATAATGAATTACATGAAGGTTGAAATTTATATAACCATTTGCAAATTATTCAAACATTTCATTATTTGCTTACTATTCTAATAATAAGGATAGCACGCATATTAATAAACTAAGCTCATGTAATGTCCTTGCAACCTTTAAAGAAAAAAAAAATTGTTAGCCTATGATCAACTTCCACAATCAGGGGAAAAGTGTCATCTCCAAAGGAGCTTAAAATACATAACATGGGTCATGTCATATATTAGCAACGACTTCCAGGGACCGATTAGCCAAAGATTTCAGATTCTATAATTTCTTTTAGACTATGTCTGAATTGATAGAAAGTGATGAAAGAGATAGGATAGACTAAAATTATATTAAATTTTATTATTTGGATATTAAAATGGGATGGAATAGAACATGATCCTTTAAACATACACTTTATATCGGTTAACTTTCTAAAAGATTTTTTATATTAATTTAATCATTGATAGACTTACATAATATTATTAGTTTAGTAGTCTTGAAAGATTTTAGTCAACAATTTAGTATCTATAAAATGCATATAGCATCACTTTGATACCTAAAAGAAATAGGTTCATATTTTTTAGATAAGCGGGACCAAATTGATATCATATTTCTCTTCACATGTATTGTTTAGAAACTAAACTTATTTAAGAATTTTTTTTTTTAGGAACTAAACTAATATAACGTATCTTTTGGAGGCTAAATTAATATAAAAATCTTTAAGAGACATGTATCTTTAAACTTTGAAAGATTAAGTTAATAGTTTAATCTATTTCCAAACAAGCACATTTTTATCTATTTATTTTATTATCTTCTTCCCGCATATAATTTAATTTAATTTCATTCTACTTCACTCAACATTCAATATCCAAACAACACTTTAGACTTACTCGATTGCCAAACTTGAAAGGACAAGGAAGGATAAGATATGTTTTCTCTTGCTTTTAAAATTGAGCATTGTTGATATGCCCTAAATAATTGACCAAGCTAATTCCCTTCATTTACTAGCATAAACGCATTTAATTAAGAACTCACTAATAAGTTACCAACAACTTGATGGTTGTATCTTCATTGCTTACCGCTTAAAGTGGATGATCCATCATTCCCCACATCCTCGTAATAATGGGTGTCCACTGTCATTATTATAAAAATATTATTTCAACACTCAAAAGCAAGTGTCTAATTAAAACACTCACTTCATGCATCACCATTGGATGTAATAGTAACCCAACCTTTTTTATTCATCCATTATATCCAAAAGTGATGAAGTATGTGTCCCAATTAAACACCTACTTTTAGATATTAGAATAACAATGATCACCATTATTATTGATTGTAAAAGGCATGTTCAATAATTATCATAATTACTACATTGATTCCATCACCAATTTCTCGTCCAAATCCCCATTCATCCACTTGGATACGTTCATTCATCCAATCATTCTTTGAAATAAACATACTCCCTCCATCTACTTTTATGTGTCTCCTTAGCAATTTACAAGGAGACATATAAAAGTGGATAAAGCTAGTAGAATTGTAGCATATGCAACTTTCATAAATTTAATTTGTTGCACATTTTGCTCCATTATTATTTTTAATCATTTCCAAAATGGTGGAAAAGTTACCCCTTTCTTTGTTAATATTAATAAGATTTAATTTTAATACATTATAAAAAAATTTATATAATCTATCTAATCATATATATTTTATCTTATTATTAAAAATATTTAACTATTACATTAGTCACACGTTGACTGTCATACATAACAGAGATTATCTTATTATTAAAAATATTTAACGATTACATTAGTCACACGTTGACTGTCATACATAACAGCGAATATAGCTGTTTGACAATATAAAATATTTTATATTGACAATATAGTAAAATTAATATCTTACTGTTAATCAAATTTATTAAATATACGTATGTAATTCTACGTGAGTTAAATTATACGTGTTTGGATTAATTTTTATTATATTAAATTTTTAGCCAAATGGAAAAAACCCAAAACACGGATTTCTTAACACATATTAGTGATAAGAGACACTAAAAAGTTTTAGAAGTGTTAAAGGAACTAATTTTAGTAAATTCTCAGGCATAACCATATTTAAGGCTTGCAAGTCATTATTTTGTGTGTGTGTGTGTCTATATATATGTTACTTTGTTAAAGGGTACTTCTATATTTTATTTCTTTTTTATTAAAATTGCCAATAAGGGGAGGCACTCCAGTGCTAGTAGGCAGGGTGTTAGTGTCCTAAGGATCTAGGTAGTTGAGGTGATGGGTTCTTATTGGACTCAACTCATAACAATTGCACCATCCCACCAAACTAGGACTGGTCCAATGTCACCCAGAAGACTAATTGATGTTACTCTTGAGCAGTTGGGGGATCTCTCTACACATGATTGCCCACAATATGAGGATTTAATTTATGACAATTGAGATGTTAAACTCATAAAAGGAATTGCTTTTACTGATTTAAGAGATCATGAATAATAAAATGGATATAAAAGAGAGCAAAGAGGATAATATTCTTTTCACCCGCTGACGATGAAGTTAATGACATGATCAAAATAAATATATAATTTGAAATTTAAGTGTGTAAATAATTAATCATATTTAGTAAAAAATCTCTTTTAGCAATTAACACCATTTTTTTCTCTAAAATATCAGTAATTATTATTAATTGAATACTCTTACAATAAAATATCCAAATAATATTCAATATCGGGTAGCTTTTTACATCATATTACCAGATGAATAACCATCACTTCGCGTAGAAAATTGATTATGTAAATTTACTATCACATGCCGATAACAAGCCAATCAAAGTCTATGTACAAATAAACAATTAAATAAGCATAGGATTCTTACATATTACAATACTTCACGTTGTAACAATTTAGAAACACCACCTGCCACCAATGCAATCACATGATCACGGTTTGTCGCATTCGATTAACATACCATGTGGCTTTCTAATTTAAAAAAAAAAACAGTAAATTAACATTTTAATTTTGGCGTGACACTTATTTATATTAATTGAGTATTATTCAATAATATCACCACCACCGCTAATCAATTACATGAACGTTGTACATCGGAGTGATTTTATTTTTGGCACTGTTATTTAATTTCTCCATAGGATCTATATTATTATAATTATTTTGCACTATTTAGAATGATGTTTCTTAGAATACTTGTTAAATATTTTTTTTTGTAATCTCGAAAATTACATTGGTCATAATAAGATTTGAATCTAGGACTTTATATATATATTATCTAAATTTCTCGCCACTAAATCATTCATAGTAGCTTAAGATACTTGTTAAATATTAATTAGCTGTTTGATTATTCTTTAAAAAAAAGTGATTTTATCCAGAAATGGAAAAATATTCTTTAAAATATTATATATACCCTTCCCCACCAACAGGATTAAGGACACATAGCACACCACCCCTTCTTCCACCTTTCAAGCAGATTCTTCCCAAATATGTGACCATTTCAAGATTCAATGACGCTTGTTATTAAGCAATCATTTGAATAACTATACGCCTAACTAAAAGTAAATAGAAAAAAGTTAGCTAACTGTTGTTCTCCCTTGCAGCTAGAAAACAAATTTTATATCAACTTTTATGGGTGGAATGTGCTAACATTGATTCTTTTTAAATAAGATCTCTTCAAATTCGATTTTTATGAATAGAAAAAATTAATATCGAGAAATTTATATTCTATAATTAATTGACCCGACTCAAATCAAATTAATTTTTAGTTGTTCAAATGCACTAACATTGGTTCTTTTTAAATAAGATCTCATCAAATTCAACCTTTATGAATAGAAAGAATCGGTATCGAAAGATTTATATTCTATAATTAATCAAACCAACTCGAATCAGATTAGTTGGACTACAATAGATTATTAGCAGCGATAATTCTGAAAAAAAGAAAACAAATTCTACATGCATGGATAAGTATGAAAGTCTAAAACAACATTTTTTTCCCCTTAAGAAAATAGAGCATTATATTCTACTGGACCTTATCCCAACTTTTAAGGGGAGAAATATAACCGCAAATAAAAGGACAATGCATCTTTAGGTATTCCTTCATTCCCAAGTTTCCCACTGAATCCAGGCTCTTCTCCTGACAGCTAGTTGAAGCGGCATCCTCTAGTGCTTGTCAAATTGGTGGAGAATAAAGTTACCACAAGCGACTTTCTTTCTCAAAGCGTATAATTGCATCCTGCGGTATATAATATTGTTACCCCCAATAGCCATAATTCCTTACACCATATCAAGAATTTTCGAGTGCTCTCAAATCAAGGGAGAATAATCGTATCATATATATATTTAACATGTTTGGTTGCATATTTGCAGCCATCAAAATCAATTTTGTGAGCTTAGAATTGATTTTGGTTGTTTTGCATTATGTTTGGTTTATATAGATCAAAATTGATTCTGATATCTATACTTGATTCCAGGATAAATATAAATTTATTCCTTTTTGTCAGAGTTTATTCTGAAGCAATTATTAAATATAAATAACTTTACGTTAGAATCAATCCTAATAGAATCAGTTCTATCTAAAATTAATTTTGTGAACGCAAAATCAAACATGCTACTTATCTACAATTTAATATATTGATTATTGCATTTAAAATAATTAAACTTTGTATGTTAAATTTTTTTTTTTAATTTTGAAAGCACCGAAGAATTATTGTAGGCATCAAAGACACATCATAGTTCCTTGTCCAATATATATTACCCACATATTCAACTCATTGTGTGCATGGTTCCAAAATTACGAAAGTGTATCACAATCAACAACAAAGAGTCTTTGACCTTAGAGATATTAATTCTCTCTCTCTCTCTCTCTCTCTCTCACACACACACACACACACAAAAGACCCTTTATTATTAGCTTTCATCAAAAGACATATACACAACAAGGAAAATGGTGGTGGATGAGATCAGAAAAATGAAGACCTTTAGCTACCAAGTAGTCACTGGCCGCTGGTTCATGATCTTTGCTTCATGTCTAATCATGTCAGTTTCAGGTGCAACATACATGTTTGGTCTATACTCCAATGAAATCAAAACCTCTTTGGGGTATGACCAATCAACCCTCAACTTGATAAGCTTCTTCAAGGACCTTGGTGCCAATCTTGGAATTTTCTCAGGCCTAATCAATGAGCTCACCCCTCCTTGGGTGATTCTATCTATTGGGGCAGCTATGAACTTCTTTGGCTACTTTATGATCTGGCTTTCTGTCACAGGACACATTGCAAGACCCCATGTTTGGCAGATGTGTCTATACTTCTACATTGGTGCTAATTCACAGTCTTTTGCCAATACTGGTGCCTTGGTTACATGCGTCAAGAGCTTCCCAACAAGCCGTGGAAGTGTTATTGGCCTTCTAAAGGGCTATGTTGGCCTAAGTGGTGCAATATTCACTCAACTATACTATGCTTTTTATGGTGACAACTCCAAGGCTCTTATCTTACTCATTGGTTGGCTTCCTGCTGCTATTTCCTTCTTTTTCCTACCAACAGTTAGGGTACTTGACATAGCTCCACAGCCAAAGGAGCTCAAGGTTTTCTATAAACTTCTATATATCTCACTTGGTGTTGCTGGTTTCCTCATGGTTTTGATTCTGCTACAGAACAAGTTGAGTTTCACAAGAGTTGCGTACATTGTTGGTGGCATCCTGGTCCTTGTCTTACTCCTCCTACCACTTGGTGTTGTCTTTAGAGAGGAATTCAAATTCTTGAAGACCAAGAACAATCAAAGCACCAATGATGGTTCTAGATTGAAAGTGGTCATCGCAGAAGTTCCACCTCCAAGGAATGAATTACCCCAACAAGGGCCACAAGTAGCACCAAATTCCAACACTTCCACTACCCCACATAGAGAAAATTCTTGTCTACGCAACATATTCAAACCCCCCACTAGGGGTGAGGACTACACAATCTTGCAAGCACTTTTTAGCATTGACATGTGGATTCTGTTCACAGCAACAACATTTGGTATTGGTGGAACATTGACAGCACTTGACAATTTCGGGCAGATAGGGAACTCATTGGGGTACCCCACCAAAAGCCTCACAACATTTTTGTCATTAGTGAGTATTTGGAACTATCTGGGAAGAGCAGTATCTGGCTTTGCATCTGAGATCTTCTTGACCAAATACAGGTTCCCCCGCCCCTTGATGCTCACTCTAGTCATGCTCCTCTCTTGTGTTGGCCACCTTCTCATAGCCTTTGGTATCCCAAACTCACTCTACTTTGCATCAGTGATCATTGGCTTTTGCTTTGGTGCCATGTGGCCCTTAATGTTTGCAATCATATCTGAAATATTTGGCCTCAAATACTACTCAACCTTGTTCAATTTTGGAGCAGTGGCTAGTCCAGTTGGATCTTACATACTGAATGTGAGAGTGACAGGTTATTTGTATGATAAAGAGGCTTTGAAGCAATTGGAGATGAAGGGGCTCAAAAGAGAAGCTGGGAAGGACCTGACTTGCTTAGGTGTCCAATGTTATAGGATGCCCTTTTTCATAATCACAGCATCAACATTGGTTGCTTGTTTTGTCTCATTCATTTTGGTGTTGAGGACTCGGAAATTCTACAAAGGTGACATTTACAAGAAGTTTAGAGTGGAAGAAGAACTGCAAGAGACAGAGATGGGGGCTACCAATAAAAGTAGCACTAATCAGCGTGGAACAGAAACTCTTGCAGCCTTAAGCAACACTGATGGGGCCAACCCTGCCAGCACAAGCAACACAAATGTGTCACATAAAAACAGTGGAAAGTAATGATGGGGCTAACACATTTGCTAGTTGGTTGGATGGCTTAAACATCTAATTAGAGATTCATAAGATGGTCTATAAAGATGGTCTCCTGGCTTGAAACAAGACCCGTAAACTTTACGCAAGGGAACTATTCACTGCTGCTCTAAATATCTTGGTGAAAAAAAAAGAAGGCAGGAAAGTGAAGTGTATTTAGAGTTTTCTTGTTTTGCCATTTGTTTGATCCAAAAGCCCAAGAAAACATAAATGAAAAGACTATTTCAACTTGCTTTATGAAAGTAAATTTATATTCTTCATCAAAAAGAAAATTCTGCATGCGTGAAGTTATTTTTTAATGGTATTCTAGTATTTTTTTTTTTCCTACACCTAGAAGTATTTTTTTTTTTTTTGATAAACACCTAGAAGTAATTATATTCCTTTGGAATTGCTCACCACTTTGGAGTTTTGATATGTCTCCATATTCGTAATCTGAACGTTGGACAAAGAAATCAAATTAATTGAAGGGGAAAACCCCCACACACTCACAAAGGGCCGCATGCGGATCCGTAGCAGTTTTCATGCCATTAACCCTTTGTGAATAATAACAATATTCATGAATATTGATCCTTATCTATCCATCGTGTTTCAATTGCAATTAGCCTTATAGTATAATGTTTAAGGAATGCTTCATCGTAAAAAATAAATAAATAAACATAACTGAAAGGCTTAAAATTTAATCATAAAATAATAAGTAAACACTCAAATTGGTCCCTAATATTTTTTTTTGGTCTTCCAAGGGTATCCATCGTCGACAACGGTGATTAATCCCTTCGTCAGTTTGTGCGGGCACCTCAAGGATGGGAGAGCTGGCCTGGGGAAGCCTTTCTATTCCTAAAGGCAGAGATCGAACCCCTGACCTTTGATTAAGGGTGAACGAGCCTCTACTACTCGACCACACCCCCCAGGTTGGTCCCTAACTTTTTTATTGTTGAACAAATTAGTCCATGACAAAAAAAATAGCTTTGAGGCCCATCATAATAGCAAAAATAGGACAATATAGGTCCTGGACAATTTAGTTGATCGACAAATTGGTCCCTGATAATAAAAAATTAGTGTTTAGATCTTTCACAATTGTAAAAATATAACACTATAGATCCTTGATAATTTTATTAATGAATAAATTGGTCCCTAATTAAAAAATATTAGTATTGAGGTCTCTCACAATTACAAAAATAGGACATTATAAGCCCCTAACAATTTCATTGATGGACAAATTGGTCTATGATAAAAAAATATATTAACATTGAGATCTCTTACAATTATAAAAATAGGACATTATAGGTCCTTCACTATGTTTCTAACTACTAAATCCTAAGGTAAACTTTAATTATTGATCTATATGGCACATGTTAATTCAAATTTACTAAAATGCACCTTTTTATTTTTGTAAGTCCCTTCCTAAATATTTCAAAATTTAATAGAGCATCTCATATCAAGTATGGTAGTATTGTATTGTTTTGTAATATGCAATAACTGTACTCTAGCAAATAGATTTTTTGGGAAAATGATTATGAATTTATGATATTGATACCATAATTCCTCATAATAAAGTGGTGTCAAAGCATAAGAAACTTGATTCCAAATCTGATTCATTTCTTCGAATGACAAACTTGGGCTAAGGGTTTTTTTTTTTATAATAATGGGTATGATAAAATATTACAACATTAGGGTAAGAATTTGCAAAAATGAAAAAATAAAAATAAATTAGTGTGATTTAGTTAGTGTTGATTAGAATTAGTGGATATCACATAAATCAATAATTAAGTCTACGTTAATATTTAACAGGTTGCAAGTGAATTAAGGACTTATATATCCTATTCTTACAATTTTGATGGATCTCAACATTAATTTTTTATTGTTAGAGATCAATTTGTCCATCAATGAAATTGTCAAGGATCTATAATATTCTATTTTTACAATTATGAGGGACATCAATACTTATATTTTTTTATTAGGAACTAATATATCCATCAATAAAATTATTAGGGACTAATTTGGGTATTTACTCTAAAATAATATTCAATAACTAATAAATATGTCACTTTATTTACCACTAAAGTTTGGTTAAAGAATTTCTTAGGGGTTGTTTATTTTCAGTTTCTAGTTTTCAATTTTCATTTTCAGAATTTTCAATATTCTTTCACAAAATATGAAAAACTTAAAATAAAAATTGAAAGCAAACAGTTCTTACATTACCAATTTCTTTGGTCTAAATTTACTTTGTTCATAGAATTTGCTACCTTTCTTTTCTTTTGTTTTTGGTCGTGTCCTTTATATATTTTTTGGTCGATTTTTTTGTTGGCGAACTTCTACGAACTTCTACAGATTATATGCCAGTTTTGGGCTTTATTGGATACGCTAATAAAGCCCAAGACCCAAGATGTTAGACAAAACTATTACAAAAAATAAGACAGAAATATTACAATGGCCATGAGACTTATTATGATCTTAGTTTCCTCACTTTTTTATTATCATGCAATTTACCAAACAATGCTTGTTTTGTGAAAAATTCAATAAATACTTTAACTAGTATTTTCATATTTAAGTTTAAATAAGCTTTTGAAAAAATTAATTTGGTAAATCAATGATAGTATAAATTTTTCATCATAAAAAAATATATAACTTTTTCTTAAAAAATACGTTAAATATGCTATAATAGTATGCATCCAGTTTATCTACTACCTCCAAGTTTGGTTCAAGCATATACATCAACCAGTAGAGCTAGAAGCCTAGAACACCTTGAAAAATTTCATGTTTCGCTGACAATTCTTATACAAATTGTGAGTAATTTATATATATTACATAATTTTTAATACTTTATATCTTAAAGTAGTAATATATCAGCTATTCATTAGTTTCATTGCACATGATAATATGCTGTAATTAATAGTACACAAGAATCTTTCTAGTTTTCAATTTGTTTGATGTGGTATTCTTTGTTATCTATTAACAATAGAATTCATTCATTTTGATTAATCTTTTGCTTATATATAGCTATATCTTCAATTCGATTTACAAATAACTTTACACTGTTTTAGTTATCAAATAAGTGTTTATTGGGATAAATCGATATATTAAAAAAATCAATATATCCATCTATATTTATAATTATTGACTTTTTAATGTCTATTCCTTTATATGCGTCTACATTACATGAAAGAGTTAGTTATTGTATCCAACAATGGATATCCTAGAAAAAAAAAATAGTTTGTCTAATAAATTGATACTTATTTGTTTGAAAATATGATCTACCCTTAAATCAGATCCAATCTTTTTATCAGCCTAATTTTTTTTTTCTTTGCTCTCTTTATAAAAATGTATTAATTATACATCTTAAACGTGTGCAGCATAAAATCCCATGGCAGATATCATGTGGCCAGTATCAACCAGCCCATTTTGTCTGAATCTTTTTAGTACCTTGTTTGCCAACCCGACCAACGAAACTCATCAGGCCTCTTCATGTTACAAATACAAACCAATCTATGAATAATTGCAGTTGACTTGTACATTCTTGACTAGTTGACTTAGACAACACATTTTCCTTCATTGTTTTTGGTTTCATTCTGTGTGTCATGCTACTCCTTGCAGCCTAGCTTGCATATTTGGTCATAGAAAATTCAACCAGCAAATCATGGCCCCAGAAAATTTGGTGCCGTGTTTCCTTCATTTGGCGATCATTCAAATACCACGTATCAATTATGCATTAATTATTAGAAAGGCTAGCATGACTGCTGTCCATATTTGGAAGAAAATAATAATAATAATGAGCAGCGACAATGTTAGCAAAAAGAAATTGTGGAGAGGAATACCATATTCTTTATCTTTTATTCTCTCAGACTAGTTAAACCATTTTATCGTACGTTTGAGCTTATTTAATAATATCTTTAATTGTTGTATACAACTTTAAAAGTATTTATAATGAATGGAGAAAGAAATGCTTTAATTTATATTATTATCCAAATTAAAAAGAATTAATACATAAGTTTCCAACCTCTTGATGATATTTTTAGTGCAAACATGGCAATGAATATATAATGAAAAACATAAGAGAAAAATACTTTTGCGATAAAAATTAAAATCTATAATAATAAAATATAAATATTAAATAAATGTGATAGAAAGACTTCAACTGATAGAATTAATGACACCTTACAAAATTAATCTTTTACTCAATTTTAAAAACAGCCGAAGCTATTGAATTCTGACCACAATAAAATTGTAAGATGAAATAAAACCTTATTTGACTTAGTAAGTAATGACACGTCACAATTGAAGGGTTGAGAGGATGGTGCTCGGTAAAAGGCGTTTTTCCGAGTTTTGCTGACTCAATGTTTTTTCCCTATCACGAACCGTCCTAATCAGCTTTTGGTCCTAAATTGGACTTTGATTATGTCCAACAACTGTGGCCAACAGAGTGCCTACAAATAAAGTAACTTTGATGGATTTAGATTATTAAACTTCTAAAGGATTGATTAAAGAATTTTTCTAATTTATATTTCCATCTAATTAGATATAAAGATACGATTGAATTTCACTCTCATTCCTTATCAAAGGATTATATAAATAAAAATGTTTGATTGAATAATATATTAATATATCAACACTATAAAACTTAACCAAAAAAATTATATTTTTTTGGTATAATGAAACTTGAAACTATAATCTCATATTAAGTATCTAATGTCCTCAAAATTTAGTTTTTTTAAAGATAATATTATGAAGTTTAGTTATGTTACTAGTGCATTAAAATTAAATGTTTCGTCTATAATAAATTGAATGATATCCAATCAACTTCTTCCGGGAAAAATTTTGATATTCAATCAGCTTTCCTATTTTTTAACCTCTCTGAATTTCTTTTGTTCTGCATTTTTTTTTAACATAAACATTTATACGATCTTCTCTCCTTGCTAAGTATTTGGCTTCATTTTATGAAAATATTGGTGCTAGAGGATTGTTACTTATTAATTATTATCCATGCTACATTAAATATTTTATGGATGTAAGCCTTTTAATTAACACATCAACGGTCGAATATAAAGAGATAAGATTTTATTAATCGATGGTGGCCCACGTCATTCATTATTACACGTGATACTTAGCATAAAATAGGCAGCTTCTTTGTCAAATTAAACATCTATTGCACTAATTACATCAATTAATTAAATCCATGCATGCATAAATTTTATTAATGAACCACTGTGACATTTACAAAAATATAATCTCCGGCTAAAAGTTAAATAGCTTAAATTTTAATTCACTAACAATCTAAATTTATATTGATATGTAATCAAATATATCCTCTTATATAATTTTTTAAGTAGTGCGGATAAAAGTTAATTATTTTTACTTTTGTAACCTTATATAATTGAATTATTATGTAATATTTTTTACACTATTAATTATTAAAATTAAGTATAAAGTTCATGATGATGTATATATAGAGAGTTTCATAATAAGAGAAACATATATATACATGGATGGAAATCTTTTATCCTCAAATTGTATCTCATTCTCTCCTCTCTCAATCGTTTATTTCCACATGAAAATATAAAAATTAAAATAGATTAAAAAATTTACAAGTTATAAAATATGCAATATATACTTTTCATATGTCAATAAATAATTTGAAAAATAGAAAATAAGATACCATTGAAATACAGAAGATTTCTGTCCATATCACATAGGTCATATTTATGAGTTATTTATCTCAAAGAAATTAGTTATTAACGATAGATATCGTTTATTTGTTAAAAAAATAAAAAGCAAAGTTAAATCCCTCACCTCCCAATTTTTTGTGTAGCAACATAGTAACAGAACATGTGGCAGTTAAATCTCAATGAGTAATTTATAAGACAATAATCCGCCACGTGGCAACTCTTAAACCCTCGTTCTTCACATATGAGCCACGTATTCTACGGACCAACTCCAACTAACAATGCCAATAACACTCTTGTGGCTTTGAATCACCTTCCCCACTCCATTTTCTTTCTTCATCCACTCCAAATCATACAAAATACCCACACAAAAAAATATAAAAAAAATGAACAAATTTCATTACCTTATTTAGCAAGTTCATCGGCTACAAGACATTAGCAAAAGTTAACAAACTCACGGGATCAACAATCAAGCTTTATTTGATTAAGGTGAACTATACGGATCAGATAATATGTTATTTTTACCCTGAATCATGATCATAGTCAAACTATTAGTATTCAAATATCTTAAATAATTTTACTTAGTATTACTTTCAAATAACCTCTAGACACTGAGCCAGAGGTGTTAAGCCCAAGTCAAATTTTGCATTAAAAAAAACAAAAAAACAAAAGAGAAGTTTTGTCTCCTAATAATTCTACTTTACTTGAACATGATTACTTTTAATAGAAGAATATATGTAATTTTTAAAAAGAAATCTATTTAGTTTTATTCTTGATATGGTATGATTTTCAATATGCTTTTTCGCACATAGTCAAGTTAAATATAATGATTCGGCCATACTCTTTAGCCGAAATTTGTTTTTGATTAGTATTTTGTCATACCAATAAAAAGATATCAATAGTTAATCATTGGCACATATCAATACTTTTCTTCTCTAATCCAATTTTATCATTATTTTAGAGTTTTTTTTTATACAGTTTCAATATAAAATTAACTTCCATATATTATCTCAAACATAAACCACTTTTACTTAAGTAATATCATTTAATTGAATATTAGTGTAAAACTATTTTATATTGATAATGCATGGGTCATTTTTTCTAATATGACAGGTTGATTGTAATTTTATAGTAATATGGATTTAAAAGCACAATTATATGTTTGTGGGTAAATAAATCTCGCATAGTCTGAGAAATGGGGAAAAATAATTTTTAATTTTTGAAATAAAAAAATCGCACAGTACGAAATTTTGGGGAACAATTCCTCCGCCAATTTTTTTGTGTGTCCAAAACTAGTATTATGAGAGATAAACTCATCCACCAATTTTATTTTATTTTTCTCTGTCCAAATCTCACAGCATGTGAGGTTTACAACTCTATAATAAGTGTAATTTTCTTCCAAATTTTATTTTATTCTTATTCTTTAACTTAATCTTTATATTAAAGTAATTTTCCTGGACACCATTCTCATTATTTTAACTCAATCATTGCATCATTCTCATTAGATATTATCAACAACATTTTTGCCCTAAATAAGTTGTTATTTGCTCTTATATTCTATAAAATACTGTGCCCAACTCACACATATTTATCATCAGAAAAAATATAAATTATATTTAAATGAAATTTACAGTCTATTTAATTATAAATAAGACATGGACTAATATAAATGAAAACAAATAACACAACTATCCTATAAACCAAAAAAAAAATTGCTTCTCCTCAATTTTTTTGTAACTTAAGAGACTGTTTCTAACTAAGAACCGAAATTATTAGTGTACTCTCTGTAATTAATTCAATAACTCCCTTTCCCATATGGATACCTTTCTCTAATCTCTGACTTTAATTATCCTCATTCTCTCCCTCTTCTCCTTTCTCTCTCTATCTGCTTCTTCTTCTTCTCTGTAATCCACGATTCCTTCCATCCTCCACCACCACCATACGGCCGCCGCCGCTTCCACCGCCGGAAAACGCATCGCCGACCAAATCGCCTCGCCCGTCGCTCCCATGATCCCCCACTCCCATCCCTAGCTACCTCAAATTCTTCCCAAACTCACCATTCTCCTTCACCTTCGTCTTCTCCTTCTTCGCTTTAAGATCCAATTTCCCTTCGATTACGCGAAAATCGATGAAGAACAACAGTGACAGCAACACATTTATGGATTAAGCATCACCATCATCATCCTATGAGAAACTCATCGCGAAACCGATCGCAATCGGAGAAGCACTTAGTACTACCACTACTACTATTCCCGGTGGATCGCGATTTTCTTACCCTAGGGTTCGGGTTTCGGTTCAATTCTCCGTCAAAATGCTGAAGAAAATCATGAAAGGAGGGCACAAGAAGTCCTCCAAGTCCTCCGACTCCACCGATCCGATGGCCGCCGTTGCTGCCGCCGTCAACAACGTCGTCGTCAACCACGCCTCCCGCGGCGGCGCCACAGCGGCGCTCCCTGCTCCTCCGTCTTCCAATTCCGCCGGAGCTCCGATCCAGCCTCCGTCCGGCGCTATGGAAATCCTCCCACCGTTCCGCGATGTCCCTGCCTCCGATCGCCAGAGCCTCTTCCTCCGCAAACTAAAAATCTGCTGCTACGTTCTCGACTTCTCCGACACGCTGAAGAGCGTTCGCGAGAAGGAGATCAAGCGCCAAACGCTGATGGAGCTGGTCGAGTTCATCCAATCAGGCTCGGGGAAATTGTCGGAGAATTGCCAGGAAGAGATGATCCGTATGATATCGGCGAACATCTTCAGGTGCCTCCCGCCGGCGTCGCACGAGAACACCGGCCAAGAAACCACCGATCCGGAGGAGGAGGAACCTTGCTTGGAACCTTCATGGCCGCACCTTCAGCTCGTCTACGAGCTTCTCCTTCGATACGTTGTTTCCTCTGACACCGACACGAAAATCGCGAAACGGTACATTGATCACTCTTTCGTTTTGAAGCTTCTTGATTTGTTTGATTCTGAGGACCCTAGGGAGCGTGAGTATTTGAAAACTATACTGCATCGTATATATGGGAAATTCATGGTTCATAGGCCGTTTATTAGGAAAGCGGTTAATAATATATTTTATCGGTTTATTTATGAGACTGAGAAACATAGTGGTATTGGGGAGCTTTTGGAGATTCTGGGTAGTATCATAAATGGGTTTGCTTTGCCCATGAAGGAGGAGCATAAGCTGTTCCTTGTGAGGGCGCTTTTGCCTCTGCATAAGCCTAAGACGGTTGGATTGTACCACCAGCAGTTGTCTTATTGTGTGACTCAGTTTGTTGAGAAGGATTTCAAGCTCGCCGATACGGTGATTCGGGGTTTGTTGAAGTACTGGCCTCTTATCAATTGCCAGAAGGAGGTTCTCTTCCTTGGAGAACTTGAGGAAGTGCTGGAGGCCACGCAGCCAGCGGAGTTTCAGCGGTGCATGGTTCCCCTTTTCCGACAGATTTCACGCTGCCTCAATAGCTCTCATTTTCAGGTAAGTGGAAAATGAATTTCATCTTCTTCTTCTTCTTCTTCTTCTTATTCTTCTTCTTCTTTTTTACCCCCATGGTGGAATGTATGTAAGCACAGAATTCAATTTTTGACATAAAATTTTCAGGCAGTAATTTAATTATAGATTACTATGTCATTCAAGTTGTTTGACTCTTACCTAACTTCTTTTAAAAGTCACAGAAGATAAGATATTGTTGGTTGATCGTGTGAAACACTTTACATTGATAAGGTGTCAAAATTAATATCGTGTGCGCGGTTGTTTATTTGTGGCATATAAGTTTCAGCTGGGGTTAGTATAAGTTGCTTAAATAGTAAGCTTTCAATGCCATATTCTTTTTTGTTTCCCCTTTAATGGCTCTAGAGTCGACTCTATTGTGATTGAATCCAATTTTGATGCAGTTGTTGGCATATAGTTTGAGTTGCTTTTTATGCCATGCATATATTAGTGATGTACTGTTTATGAGAAAGATGCGTTATGTTCTATTTGACTTTGGAAGTTTTTAACACCCAAGAATGCAAAAATAGACTGCCACGTGCACAAACTTTTTGAAGGTACATGGAGTTCAAATTCATTTCTATTTAACTTCTTTAATACTGAGTACTTGTTACCGAAGTGGAATAGTTGATCAGAATTGAAATTTAACTGGTGGCTATTACTTCACTTACTAAGTTATGGATTTGTGTGATTTGTATTTTTTGAATGGTAAGAAGACCCTGGCATAAAATAAAGATTATATGGTAGTTGGCTAGTGGCGATATTGGTACTGTAATGTAGTTTTCCATTTAATAACTGTAATAGGTAAGTTTGTGATTGCCTTATGTAGTATTAAAGAAATCTACGAGCCCTAGTTTTGTTTCTTTCTTATTATTACCTTTTTTTTATTATTATTATCGTTTAGTGATTTGCATGTGATGATATTTTGAGAATGCCAGTAAAATTGGAACTGAATTTTGAGATTTTATATCGAATGCATGATTGAAGAAACTGAGAATATTCTCCTTTCATTTAACACGGCCAATTGCAGCGTCCCACTCAACATCCACACGCTGAAGTAAGTTTGATGGTATGGGAGTCACATGCAAGTTACCTGACCTTAGTGCTGAAAATAAAAGGCAAACAGCTTGAAAGGAAAAAATAATTCCTCAGTACGTCATCATTGATGACCTCTTGTTTTTTACTCAATAAAAGAGAAATGGGGAATATTTCAACAGCAAGTAACTGGTCTCACTAGCTGCCTGCATCATCTTACATTTTCCTTTCACCGAACCCTCCATAAAACACCACCGTATCTTTTATGAGGATGATATCACAAAATTGTAAATATAGACCTTCCCATTTCCAAAAATCCTATGTCTGTTATCATCGAGCTTTTAATATATTATAATCTAATAATTATTGGTGTGGGACATTCTATTCATAGAGGGCCAGTATTCTTGCATTTCATTTGCTTCCTTTTGCTCATTTTCATTTATCCCACCCTAGACATCAGGGTTTCTTTATGCATCTTTGAAGGGTTGAACATAGTGTATCTAAGGAGAGGGTTGTGATCTCTATCAGATGATGCTTCTTGCTGGACTTCTTTTAGTATGGGGCTTATTTGGTAGACTTTATTTCAAGAGGGTGCTCTGCATCTGTGTTTTACAGTACATCTGATGCAAAAATTTTGTATGCTTCAACTGCGATATAAAAGCTGTGGTTGACAGTACAATTGTTCTGTTCGCATATTTGTCCTAACTTTTTATTAATGTGAGTGATAGTAAGGCTGACTCATTTTTTTTTTATTTTTTATTTTGAGTTTGCACCATTGGCTGATATTGGTTCTCTATTGACCTTAAATATCTCGTTTTTGATCAATAATAAACATTAGTGAAGAAAATGAAAGAAGAAATGTAAAATTCAAAATCCTTCACAAACAAGGGAACCTCAACAATTGATCAAAGCTCTTTCCCATGTCCACCACACAAACCCGTCTAAATTAGCCCTTAGTATAGCAGCATAATGAGCCCAAGAATTGTCAAAGTAGGATTCAGGACATTCTAAATTTCTTAATTTTTCTTTTTCTCTTTTGAATCTGAACGGCTTCTGGGGTTTACCTTTGGCAAATTTTTCTCAAGTATTTTAATCCTTGATGAGAATCTTGATTAATCCGAACTTAAGATATCTCTGCTGATATATCTTTTACATGGTTTGAATGTTCCCTTAGAAGTCTTTGCTTAGACACGCATGCAATGCAGGTTGCAGAGCGGGCCCTCTTTTTGTGGAATAATGAGCACATCGTGAGCTTAATTGCCCAAAACAGGACAGTGATACTGCCAATAATATTTGAAGCATTTGAGAAAAACATCCAGTCTCATTGGAACCAGGCAGTTCATGGGCTCACCGTGAACGTTCAAAAAATGTTCTTGGAAATGGATGCAGAATTATTCGAAGAGTGCCAGAGGCAGTATGCAGAGAGAGAGGCTAAAGCAAAAGAAGTGGAAGAGCAGAGGGAACTAAATTGGAAGAGACTAGCAGACGCTGCTGCACAGAACGGGGTGGAGGATATGGTCACAGTTTAGCTTTGTTACTTTTTACTGCTGAAACTGCTGCAAGTGTCAATTAAATAGGTGAAGAATGGTGAATACGGGCCTCTCCAATTTCGTGCCATTGTTTATTGGTTTTTTCTTTTTTAACTTTCATTTTCAGCCTAATTTTTTCCCCCTTTTCTATCTTCTATTTCTTCAGTTGGATAATCAGCATTTTGAAGGTAGCAGTAATTAATGTAACTTATTGAAAGTTGTTAGCAATGTCCTTTTTTTTTTCGGGTACAAGATGTTAGCAATGTCTTAAGGATGTTCTGTGAAATACTTTCTTGTATTTTTCCACTTTTACAAAGAAAAATACGGAAAATTTCTTCTCTTTTTCTTTGTGTACTTACTTTCTGAGATTAAATTCGAGCATTTGTTTGTATTGGATTCTGACTTGATGATCGAAAGCCTTTTGCAGTAAAGCAATAAAAGTTTAAGGCCTTTATAGTGAAGGTCGTTTATGAAGGGATTGGGCTAAATATCCCCGTGGCAATTTTTCACATTTAATAAGGAGAATTTTATGAACTAAAATAAGAATTAGAGTAACTGGGCTCTTAATTAGCATATTTTAATAGGGAAACTGAACTCTGTGGTCCTCTATATTTATATCTGAATTTTTGGTTATTTCTATTGGTCATTTGAGAGCCAGCTTATACATTAGTTGTCAGTTTGAAATTAACTCTCATCTCATGACACTTAGTACTACACTTTGCATCATGCTTTCTTCTCTCTCGTTTTGGATTTTAAGGATGGAATAGAAGCTGTGAATCTGATTACGAGAGTTACTGATTCTTGCAGAACATGCAAGCCTAGCCAGAGATACCTATGCCACCCTCAATGAAAAGAAGTTGATGATAAAGGAAGATATTGTATATTCTATTAAAGAGTTTTTCGTGTAAATTGCTTTGAATGAAAAAACCACTAGTCATCCGTATGGATCCCGCATTAATCCTTTCATGCCTACTAATTGGTACATTTAGAAGCATTCCCTTTTGCTCCAGAAAAGGACATTATAAACCATAACACCAGGTACACATCAAGCACTAACATTGCATATGGAAAGAAACAAGATACAACTTCTAATTGATGCAAATCATAATCCCTATGGATCCTACCGGCAGGTTGCCATTGTGAAAAATAACCAAAAAGGTCTCCAAGAATGAAATTGCAGTCTAATTGAGCGCTAATGCCAATTTGCCATCTAATTCCTATTCTTGATATATTTTTATTTTAATTTTGTTGTATGAAAAATCATACATCCTAAAAGCTGAACTTATTGTATCTAAAAACTCCCTTTCTACCAAGGTGGAAAAGCAAAATACACTGCCACTCCTCAAAATCATTCTCAATCACAAGTTTTATTTGCCCTTCCTCCATGGCCCTCTGTCCAAATATACCCCAAGTTTTTTGATAAAGATAAATGAATGGTTTTTATATCTGTTGATCCAACTTTGTGCATATTTTCAATCTCAAAGGAAAAAGTAAAATATGGTGCAAAATCATAAACCAAGCAGACCTTATATCCAAAAGTTCCAAGTGTAAAGACCACCATTGTTTGTTGGATAAAAGAAGGGCAACTCAAGAGCAAGGAAAACACTTGTAGCACTCATTTGGCAGGACCCCTTAATCCTTGTTGCTTGTAGCACTCATTTGGCAGGACCCCTTAATCCTTGTTGCAACTTGCATGAGTGCATTTTCTATATTCATGCTAACTGGCTAAGAAGATTCCTATGGTGTGGTGGACTTTGTTTTTAAGGGGCATTAGAGAAATATAGAGTACTCCCCATTCAACTCGGGTCCAAAATTGCTGCTATGTTAATGCCAACTTCCATTTAAAGGACCAACAAGGCTCCCACTTTCTGATGGCTTTGTTGGTCCAATTCCATCTATAATCATTTGCATCCTTAGAAGCTCAAAAATTCGAGGAACCTTCACAAGTCTAATAGGTAGTTATCTAGTTTTTGTGCTGTTTCTTCTTCAAGTAGGTTTGGTTTGTCTTGTCCCTTATCATTGTGTTTGGTTATAACAAAAATAAATAAGCAACAATGCTGCACAACGAAAAATTCTACCAGAATATGATTTGTTAGAATAATGTGTCAAGATTCCAGGATTGAAGAGAGGAAATTCAAAAATCATCGATTGAAAAAAACAAAATATGAGGTGTCCACCCACTATAATGTCACCTGATTCTAGTAGTTTAAATCTCACAAACAGTTTTGGGCTGCATAGCATTTTTCATAAATAAATCAGGAGTTATGTTATTTATACATAAAATATGTTGGAAATTGTGATGACTTATATTATATCCATCATTGAATGAAGTGTGAGCCTTCTATTCAAATAAGGTCCACACTTCATTCAATAGTAAATAGAGTGTGAGTTGGTACAATATCTCATACTCCTTATGTACAAATAGAATTTTTCCTAAGGCACAAAAAAATAATCAAGTTGGACAAGTAGGTAAAATAGATGTACTAAATTACTAATAAATAAGGACAAAAGTACAAGGAAAAAAGAAAGATATGATGTGTTACTATCCTAGAGTGCTGACAACATTAACCTGAGCCCACTTCTTGCGCATGTGCATATTTGATTGAAGCTTCAATCCCTTCCAACATATCTGAAGAAAAGCAAGCAAGATCTTAATGGAGATTCAAATGTTGGTTTCCTTCCCCTACCACCCAAAATCCTATCCCAATCCTTTATCTCTTTTCCTTCAAACAATTAATTTGTTTATTTAGTTATTGTTCACCCCACTATTTCCTTTCTCCATTTCTTGTTATCGTATTTTATGCATTAAATATCCATATCCTGTTTACAACACTAGCCAATGATAAGAAGCAAAATAATGTACACATAACTAGTAGTTGTTACTGAAGTAGAAGCTACTGCACAAAAGGCCACAATTGCTGATGCCATCAATAATGATCATGGAAGTGCATCTAATCTTAGAGGAATGAATGACGTAATTAGATAGTCTTGATTATCAACTATAGTAAATTAATTGCTAAGCCAATAGTTGGTGGAGTTTCCACACACATTCAGCAATGCGATCCATCTGTGGTGCCATGTGAGAATTTTTCATCACCCTTTATCTTTTCCTACTTGTGTATTATTATGATTTGTCAAATGTCACCTCCTTCCCTTTGTTGGTCTAAACCATTAGTATCCAAAGCCTGGCCTTTCAACTAATCTAAGTCGAATCAAGTCGGCCCTATTCACAAGACTCAAACTTGAGGTGTTATTTAAGGAGAACAAGTATCGAATTATTTGAACGAACCAAGCATTGGTGTCAACTCCTTCCCTTTGAGTATATATATGTGGCCTTAAGGCCTTCTCCGTATACGTGGCAACTTACAATGGCCTATCAATATCAACCAATCATGCAAGGGGAACATTTGCGCAAAGGGCCTTGGCATCAAGAGGAAGATGAGCAATTGGCAAGTTTTGTGACCCGCCTTGGAGAAAGAAGGTGGGATTCTCTTGCCAAAGTCGCTGGTATGTATGAACTAAGTTTTTACGATAATGATGAAAGAATGAAGAAACAAGTATGAACAGATTCAATTTGATATTGGTTTTTATCCCTTCATATTATTGTGCATGGACAGTGAGAAGTGACAAAACTGGTTTTTTGGCAGGCCTTAAGAGAAGTGGTAAAAGCTGCAGGTTAAGGTGGATGAACTATCTTCGCCCCAATCTCAAGCATGGCCCTTTTAGTATTGAAGAAGAGCAGATTATTGTTCAGCTTCAACAGCAAATGGGCAACAAGTGAGATTCTTTCCCACTTTGTATTAATCTGTAAATATTTGTCTGAGGCTGAAAAAAGAACTGCAGTTTGTGTTCACAGTTTCACATTGCTAGTGTGGGAGTTGGCAAATTATAGCAGAAACTAGTCAAATTTGTGAGAAATTCTTAGTTAGGTATAGTCTAGCACATAATCTTTTAGGCACCCAAATCCTTATTTAATGTATGCAAA
Source organism: Dalbergia cultrata (assembly GCA_031216105.1). NCBI lineage: Eukaryota > Viridiplantae > Streptophyta > Magnoliopsida > Fabales > Fabaceae > Dalbergia > Dalbergia cultrata. Next base: position 51,885,948 of record CM062351.1, on the reverse strand, counting down.
AGTATTCTAGTGGTAAGTGAGTTTATCTTATGACTCTCACTACCTTACACACGTCAAATAATGATTTTCATGCTTATAAAATATCATGCTTAACTAAGAATTACTCCAAACTTGTAACCTTCAAGTAAAATGAATCCAGGTGGTCGAAGATTGCTCGCCGGCTTCCAGGAAGAACAGACAATGAAATCAAGAACTATTGGAGAACACATTTAAGTAAAAAAGCACAAGTTCAACAAGAAGGTGCATTGTGCTACAGTTTTTTTTTTTTTAATCATTAAGAAGCTTAGATTAGGGGAAAGCCCGCCCCCATGCAAGGCTAGGGTAAACCACCAACCTCAGCGAGGGTTTACGGTGGAATTATAGATCACCTACCAACGCGTTGCCTGGAATCGAACCCAAGTCCTGGCGTGCAGGAGCGAAGGGCTTGACCAATTGAGCTACCCCGCGTTGGCTTGTGCTACAGTTTGTATATATGTTCTATTGAAAAATAAGTGTACTTTTTATTTGCATTCACTTACACTAGTTTCATCCTCAGGTAGCATCAAGTATGAATTAGAGAACTCAGCTGATGATTATAGTAACAAAAGCAATGATGATATGGCTTCCAAGGATTGCAACCATGTGAACCTTTGTTGTCAAGAAAACATGTGGGAGAGTAAGGAAAGTTCCATAGATACCTTTCCTTCATCAGATTGGGAATTGACAAGTTCACCATATGAAACTAGGATATTAGATTGGATAGCAGAATTGCAAAATGAATGTGGTGAGAAAGAACTAGAACAGGATTGTAACAGCACAGGAACATATGACTATGATCCTGAAGGGTTTGCAGAAGGTTGTCAAACATGGGATTATCCAGATTCCTTGTGGAACTTGGATTAAGTTAAGACTTCATCTTCAAAATGTATGTACCAATAACTTAGTGAATACAGATAATTTTCCATTCTGAATTACTTAGTTACAATAACAATGACTTGGAACTGAGGGTCTGAATTTATACATATCATCAATGACTTGATCCATTATAGAGGTAAATCTTGGCTTGCTTAGTTTTTTGGTGCAGTATATTAAAATGATTACAGAAGGCATTGGACACCGTCCACTACCATATTTTTCATATATGTGAAATGTGTATATCAAACCATAAAATATACAGTATAAAAGAATTCATATCAATATGAAACTGAATGCACTGCATTATTGATATGAAATTGGACGCTTCAAGATTTTGGAGAACTTCAGTTATGTAATATCTGACGTGATTATTAGACCCATATATGAGGAAGGAGTTGCAAAGTATAAAACCACATTATTCATTCATTGGAGATAACACTGTACAGCTAAAATAACCTTAACAGAATGAAATTGAAGTAAATGCATAACTTGGTCCTAAGAGATACATCTTGTGTGCTTGTACTCTCAAAATAGTTTTTAAATTTGCAAGTATTAACAAGTTACTTTTCTCTCAGTTGACCTATAAAAGTCCTAACAATAGTGCACAAGTGGAATGTTATGAGGGAAAGAAGTTCACTTTTATATTGTGCATTTACTCTTACAGTAATCTGCTATTTTTCTTTATGTCAGCAGTAATGAAAGTTAACTTCAAACAATCGGATTTTATGGGCCATCATTCACTAGGTCTTGATGATAAGTTTAAATATAGTAAATATATGCCACTTGAGTTTGGTGTTCCTTTTTTGTCTAAAACTAATCAGCTGAAATGCCAGATCAGGTCACCCCTCCCCTCATTGTCTTTCAAATGATTACATTTTGCTATATAAGGCAAAGACAGCTATCACAGTTCAATATCCAGCATGCATTATCAATGAGTTCAGCATAGCAAGTGGCTCTGAAACAATTTTTAGGTCATGATGCTATTTTATTTGTCAAACAATACCTTTAAGATTTGGTGGATTTAACTTCCTAATCTATGATGTTCACAATAGGTGTAGCTCCTTATTTTTGGTATTTCCCTAATCTGAATTAAGTTGAGTCGACCTATTATGGGATAAAACTTTTTTCCATTCAAAAGATTCAAATCCAATACTTTACTAAAAAGAGAATAAGTGTCATACCACTTAAACCAACTAAATATTTTGTCATCGTCTATAACTTTTGATCCAATGATAATCACTTAATCAACACGTAATATCCTTCATTGTCATATTTGTGAAGTTCCTTATTACACTACCGGCAACTAGCAAGGCGACAACTTAAATTAAAATCAAAGGAATTAACACCTGCTCTTTCCATTTTTGCTGGGGGATTTTTTTTGTTTTATATGATCACAAAGATATGGAAAAATCACCATGCTCCCTTATAAAATACAAAGATCTCAGCCAGCACTGGCCAAAGGGATGTTCAAAAGAGAAAAGAAAACAACATCTGCTCATCAAATAGGATATAAAGCATGCGATAGAGAAGCCCAATACATGCATCCAAATGGGGCACAAGTATGCGTCACGTGTTTTTTAATACCAAGATGATCTATGATAAATTGATAAGTGTCTCATTTCTAATAGATCAATAAAATATCATAGACAGTCTGAGACCAAAAGCTACCCAATATTACTTCATTCTATCTAGCTACAAAGCAGTATAAACTATAAAGAACATAACCCACGTGGGCTAACACTATAACAACACTTTAATAGGCACATGTTGTTTGACATATAAATGGCAAGTAAGCTAGATGCGAACTCGTTATCCTTTATCCTTGAATTAAAATACACTGTAATTGCTGGCCATTAGTGATAGCCTTCCTAATCCTAAAGCGAAAAAATAATGAAAAAAAATTAATGAAGATAAGAGGATAAATTTATCTTCTCCTCGTGCAGACTTAAAGAAATATTATAAACCAAATGATAAACCTACCAAAAATAAATAAATAAACCAAATGATAAGATATTCTTGGTGGAAAAGAAAATGGGAAACAACCAAATATATAGGTTAAATTGCCAACAATGAAATTTGCATTTCAAGTCATCAAGTTGAAGAGAGAAAAACTCTAAAATGATACTAGTTATTTCATATTGTGAAATGTGAAAAATTCCTAAATATTATGGGATCAAGTTATTAGTACTCTTATTATAATCTAATGATTGCTAGCCACATCAATGTTATGGCAAAACTTGATTCTTTCAACTACATACTATTGCAGGTCATTTATATCTCTTTAACTACTACCTAGTTAATGTGAAAAACATGTAGAAAAAGTGGCCGGTGGCTGTGCATTTTGCAGCCACCGACCGTTGAAAAATCAAAAAGAAATTACTGTGCACATGCACAGTAATGTGAAATCTGATTGTATCGCGAAATATGCACAGTAACATGCACAGTGAATCTTCAAAATCATCTATAAATAGAGCCTTGAAGCGGGCGATTTTGCAATCTGAGCGAGGAAGCATTTCCTCAGTTGTAAAGAAAAGAAAGCATGTAGGCTTCTTGTAGTGAGAAGAAAAATAGACTGTGAGTAAGAAAATTCCAAGAGTGTAGTGTGAGTATACACTGGGGGTTTTTGATATATTCTCTAGATCTCTGTAATACTACTAATTGTAGTAGAAGAGAGTCTCATTGGGGATACACTATATTGTAATTACTCTTTAAATATAGTGGAGTATTTTTCGGAGTTTGGCCAGTGGTTTTTCCCTCAAAATTACAGGAGGGTTTTCCACGTTAAAAATATTGGTGTGCGATTATCTTGATCTATTTTGTTGGTGTGAATAATGCAGTACTATTCATAAATAGTGAAGCGGGTCCCACTACATAGTCTTATTCACGTGAATAGTGGCGTGTGGGCCCACTGCAAATTACTATTCACCCCGTACTCCATTTTTCCGTCTCTTCAATTTAGTGGCTTCGCTCACATCCTAGGAAAGTGTTTATTACAGGGTGTGCGACTGCGATGATATCATAACAGAGTGGTATCGAGCTTTGGATCGGTGGGATTTATTCTTAGTATGCTCTGTGGTTGCGGCAGTCGATCTTCCACATCGTCGAAAAGAGTTCTCCTAATACTTGAGGATCACCTTTTTAGTTCTTTATTCTTTGGAAGGCAGGATTAATCTTGTGAGAGTGCGGTTTGAAGAGGTTACGGCTAGGAAAGACTTGGTATTTAAGCGTGTCCATTGTGACCCACCTCTCTTTCTGGGAAGCCTCTTGGTGCACGGTTTCTGATTGAGTTGCACTATTCCGGTCTCTGATTAACGATTATAAGGTTCGACTAAGATCCAAGATGTCGGTGCCAAAATTTGAAGTGGAGAAATTTGGCCAGGTCCAATGACTTGAGGCTATAGGCGAAAGTGCCAGGCATTGCTAGGTCGGCAAGGTCTTGCGAGAGGCGTTGGAGGACCGAGGTCATTACCTGGCGACAAGAAGAAGGAGATGATGGTCAAAGCACCGAGTACAATACTGATTGAGTCTTGCGGACAATGTTACTGCGAGAAGTCATGGATGAAAAAACGATTCACTATGGAAGGCTTTGGAAGAAAAATATTCTTAGAAAGACCTTGTCCAACAAGCTTTATCGAGAAAGCGGTACACATTCAAATATTCAGAGGAAAATCAATGCAAGAACATATAGACGACTTCCAGCGGATGATCTCGATGTTGGAAGCGGTGGAATTAAAGTTGAAGATGTTGATCAGCTATGATCTTGTTGACTTCACTACCTCAGTCTTATGATAATTTCTGTGATACCATACTTTATGGTAGATCCGATATCTCGATGAAAAATGTCAAGAATCACTGATGATATAGGAACATCAGAAGTTAGTAGCCGGATCCAATGTCGAAGGTCCTGAGGATGGATTGTTCGTGACGAGAGGCGTAGTCAGAAAGAGGATCGGGAAGCAAAAGCAAGAGAGAAGATCAAAGTCCGAGAAAGCATAAATCATTAAGTGCTTTCATTGTCACGAGCACGGGACATATCGGAAGAAATTGCCCGGAGAGAAAGGAGAAATCGGAAGTCTCGCCAATGTAACAATTGAAAGTTAAAGATAATGATGCCGATCTTTGGTTGACGCCTTAGCGGTATTCACGGGTGACAGGAAATGAGTGGATCTGGATTACAGCGCATCCTTTCACATGACACCTAATCGAAACTTCTTCTCATCCTATAAAAAGGGGAGGAAAAAGTTAGATTGGGAGATAATAGAATTATTCCTATTCTTTGGTGAAGGAGATGTGCAAGTGAATTTGGGACGATGGTACTAAAAGGGCGTTTCATGCATGGCATGTGCGAGTGGGTAGAAATCGATCTCATTGAGTGCCCCTTGACAATCAAGTTCACTTTGGAGAGGGTGGCTTCTTGAAGGTATTCAAAGGCTCAATGGTGGTATTGAAAGGAAGGCTGCGGGCGGGATCTATCTATTGCTAGGAAGACTTGATCGATGGAACCGTTTCTATCCTCTGAAAGAAAAGATGATGCTACGATTGTGGCACATGCGGCTTAGTCATATGGCGAAAGGAATGACCATACTTACTTGGCAAAGGGCTTGTTGAAAGGCCTGAAGAATTTTAAACTTGGTTTTACGTGAAAGCGGTATTTGGAAGCGAAGCAGGTGAAGTTCAGTGCAGCAAACACAATAGCAAGGAATATTGGAGTATGTCCACTCGGGCGTTTGGGAGTCCAAATTTCTAACTCTTTAGGTGGAGCTCGCTATTTTCTTACTCTGATAGATGATTATTCCAGAAAAGTCTGGATTTATTTCCTGAAGAAAAAAGAAGAAGTGTTCGACAAATTCAAGCAATGGAAGGCCATGATTCGAGAAGCAAATCAAGGCGGTCAGTCAAGAGACTAAGAAGCGACAATGGCGGAGAATTTGCGATAAGAATTTGAGGAATTACTGCGAAATCTTTGGTATAGTGAGGCACCATCATGCCGGGAACACCACTGCAAACAAAATGGAGTTGCAGAACGGATGAGCGAACACTTACTAGGCGTGCAAGATGCATGCGAATCAGCATAACACTTCCCAAATCATTTTGGGTGAAAGCGATCAACTACTGGTATATACAGTAAAGCAGATCTCCATCAAGCTATTATTAATCGAAGATTCCACAAGAGGTATGGTCCGTCGACCCAGTAAACTATATTACGATTTAAAGATATTTGGTTGTCCTGCATATGCCCATGTGAATGATGGTAAACTTGAGGCAAGGGCAAGAAGGTGTATATTTCTAGGATATGCACGAGGGGTGAAAGGCTACAAACTGTGGTGTATAGAAGGCAAGTTCACCCAAAATCATTGTCGCAGAGATGTCACTTTTGTGGCGGCAATGCTAAATCGAGAAAAGGAGTCTAACTTAGATGATGCACGAGGACGATCATGGTGCCTAGAAGCCGAGTGGAGCTAGAGATTGGTTGGGAAGGTGAAGCAAGAAAATGATATAATGAATCGGCCAAGTACTTGAGGATTGCTCAGCACTGGTAGAACAACAAGATGAACGACTATGAGGAAGCGGTGAACCAACCAGAAGCGAGCCATACGGTATTGCTCTTGGCGAGAAAGGCAGAAATCCGAAACCAAAAAGATATCTGGATTAACTGCTTGTGCACTTGACTCATTAGATGCGAGATCCTATAGCCTTTGCTTTGGCTATGGCGGATGGTGCTGATTGGAGATGAACCATGTACCTATCATGATGCAAATAGAAAGTAAAGTCGAAGGAGTGGTGATAGCAATGAATGAGAGATTGAGTCTCTTGAGAAAAATCAAAGCGTGGGAGGTGGTACAACTTCCAAAGGGAAAAGAGTAGTTGGTCAGAAATGGGTTTACAAAAGGAAAGAAGGAATCACGGCATTGAGCCTCCAAGGTTCAAAGCGGGCCCAGCCAACAAAGGTTATACTCGGAAGGAGGTGTTGACTTCCATGAAGTATTCTCTCTGTGGTGAAGCATAGCTCTATTCGGATCCTATTAGCTATTGTAAATCACGTTTGACTTGGAGCTAGAACGACTTGATGTGAAGGCGGCGTTCTTACATGGTGAGCTAGAGGAGCGGATCTACATGAGTCAACCGAGAGGGGTTCATAAGTCTTGGTAAGGAAAATCATGTTTGCCTATTAAAGAAGTCATTATATGGCTTGACAGTCTCAAGGCGAGTGGTACAAAAGGTTCGATGCATTTTATGATTGAGTACTGGATATAGTAGAAACCAATATGATAATTGCATCTACTCTAAGGAGCTTCCGGATGGTTGAAGATATATTTGTTGTTGTATGTAGATGATATGCTAATTGCAGCTCATAATAAGGTGAAATTAGTATGTTGAAAACTTCGATTAGGAAAAGAGTTTGAGATGAAGGACTTAGGTGCGGCAAGGAAGATTCTTGGAATGGAAATTCATAGGGAGCGACATAGTGGCGTGGTTGTGTTTAACACAACAAAATTATATTATAAAAGTGCTACAAGCTTCAATATGGATCAATCCAAACCAAGTTAGCACTCCGTTGGTCTTACATTTTAAGTTATCTTTGAAAGAATGTCCAGAACGAGGAAGAGGTGGAGCACATGTCTCATAAACCTTACTCAGTGCGATTAGCGAGTCTCATGTATGCCATAATTGTGCACTAGACCGGACATTTCACATGCAAGTTAGTGTGGTAGCGGATTTATGAGCAAACCTGGAAAGACACCTTTGGGAAGGCTGTGAAATGGATCATGCGGTACCTAAAAGGTTCCAGCGATGTCCTGCTTGGTATTTGAAGGTCGAGAAGAACCGTGGAGTTGTAGGTTATGTAGATTGATTATGCACGTGACTTGGATAAAGAAAAGGTCATTGACGCCATATCTTTACGATCTTTGGATGTACTATTAGGCTGGAGCGACATTGCAATCAACGATAGCATTGTCAACTCAAGTGGTAGTATATGGCATTAGTGGTACATTAAAGAAGTATTTGGGTGCACGGTCTTTTGGATAGTTTTGGATTGAATCAACATGTACCAATTGTACATTGTGATAGTCAGCGCCATTCATCAGCTAAAAATCCAGTCTATCATGAAAGGACAAAGCACATTACGTCGACTTCATTTTGTCGGAAGAATGTATCAATAATGATCTTTGTTGCAATTCGAGAAGATAGCTACGGTTTGAGAACCACCGATATGATGACAAAACCATTGCGATTGACAAGTTTAAGCATTGCTTGGACTTAGTTAATATTCTGCGAGGTTGAAAGTTGTTGCAAAATGCAGCCAAGGTGGAGAATTGTAGAAAAAGTGGCGGTGTTGTCGTTTCTACCACCCGAATTCGAAAAATCAAAAAGAAATTACTGCACATGCGGTAATGTGAAATCTGATTGTATCAAAATATGCACAAGAATAACATGCCTGATAATCTTCAAAATCATCTATAAATAGAGCCTTGAAAGCGGGGCGATTTTGCAATCTGAATCCAGAAGCATTTCCTCGGTTGTAAAGAAAGAAGCGATGTAGGCTTCTTGTAGTGAGAGAAGAAAAATAGAGAGTGTGTGTAAAGAAAATTCCAAGAGTGTAGTGTGAGTATACACAGGGTTTTTGATATATTCTCTAGATCTGCGTAATACTTACTAATTGTAGTAGAAGAGAGTCTCATTGGGGATACACTATATTGTGAATTACTCTTTAAATATAGTGGAGTATTTTTCGGAGTTTGGCAGTGGTTTTCCCTCAAAATTACGGAGGGTTTTCCACGTTAAAAATATTGGTGTCTGCGATTATCTTGATCTATTTTGTTGGTGTGAATAATGTAGTACTATTCATAAATAGTGAAGCGGGTCCCACTACATAGTACTATTCACGTGAATAGTGGCCCGTAGGAAATTACTATTCACACGTGCCGTACTCCATTTTTCCGTCTCTTCAATTTAGGTAGCTTGGCTCACATCCGGAAAGTGTTTATTACACTTGGGGTGTACCCGACTCTGATGATATCATAACAAAACAATCATAGGAACAATGACTTGCTCTCAAAATATATCAGAATTACTTGTAAGACAAGCCACACATTCACGTGGGATGTATCATTTCATCCGAGTGTATCAAAATATAGTTGTATCTAGTCAGAATTTTTCTTGACAAGATATATAACAATGATGAAGGCAGAGATGATGAAGAATATCTACTCAGCCTTAAAGGGATGTCCAAATCTTTAGCAGCAGGATCTTTTCATTTTAGTAGAGTCAAAGAAAGAACAGATTAAGGATGTTTCCTTCATCATTTGTTATAATAGAAGTAATATCATTAGGGGGGGAATTGTGTGAGATAACAAGCACAAGAATGCAACAAAGGCATATACAAGAGTCATGCTATGTGAAGGTGGCAACTTCATTGTACTCCGGGACATATCATCTGTGTATTCTGGACCGTATTGTGAAATATAACTACCACCATCGTTGGGTCCTCTAGTCCACATGCCCAGGTTATTGTCCCTGCTCATTCATCAACAATGCATGTTTCAGATTCCATTTCTACATTAGTAACTATATCAATTTGTAAATCAAATTACTTATAATATAATGTTTGTATAAAGAGTTTTACGTAATTATCTAAGGATTTAATTGAAATGTGCAAAACTTTTTTATATCATTAATTATCAGATTCAAATTTGGGAAGAAAAAAGACATATCACTTATATCTTATTGCCTTGCTATGTTTGATGAAATTGCACAGAACTCTTCCTCAGTCACCCACATACACATAACAAAATATTCAGATTATAAAATGTAGCAAAAAGGGAATATTTATGTTGTCATGGCACACGCAACATTTGAGAATTGATCTTATCTTAATAAATTTAATTGCATTAAATTAATAATTTCAGATATGGAAAAAAAAAAAGTTGGGCCAGATTAAAAAAATAAAAGGTTGGGCACCAATCAAAACTCGTATATTCATACTATACGATATGCGTATATCATTTTGTAACATGAAACTCATTAGGTTCTTCTCAGTTATAATAAGGTAAGACCGTAGGAGTATTCATGAACCAACTTTTACACCAACCTAGCTAAATTTTTACATTCACATACTTTGGATAAATTCTCAAATATTATCCTATAGTGATGCTTTTTTTAAGATTTTTTTTTTTTAACTTTTGTCATTGATTAACTGAAGCAATTTTTCCTTCCTTAAAATTCACCAAAGTTAAGCAGCTCCAATAAAGGAAAAAAAATGAAAGAGAGAAACATATACACCTACCTGGCAACCCCAAGAACTCCAGAAAACATGGTGAGCATGGAAATTCTATCAGCAGACTTAGGCTCCACACTATAAGCCTTCTCATACTTAACCTCAGCACCTTCCCCAGAAGGCACAAAGAATGCCCCATTCACCATCACATCCCCCTCCGACCTCCAGTTCCACCCTGTCCACTCGCCTTCTCCCGTGTCCAACCGCTTCGTCACTTGCTTGGCAAATGCATCGTCGGGGGCAGCATACCGGTTCCCTTGGCTATTAATAGTGGGGGATGCGCTGCCCCCGATTGCATACATCTGCCAAGCAGTGAAGTCATTATTGACGACGTGGACATATCCAAGCCGGCAACGTGGCATGCGCTGGACAAGGTTGTCGCCGAATCGGTTGAAGGCAATAGTCACCTGCAACAAAACTTATTAGATTGCAAAAGGAAACTCAACTGAATTGAGTTGGTTATGGCCTGTTTGTTTTTTCATTTTGGTAAATAGAAAAGAAGAAAATACAAAATAGTACCTTTGAGTTGAAATTATAAAAAAAAAAAAAAAAAAACTGAATCTCTTATACTTGTTCCATTCAATTCTCAAATCAAATAACATGTGAATATTTTTTTCTTTTCTTTTTTTTTTTATAATAAAGAGCTTGTACTTATAAGTTGCTTATTTGAAAAAAATAAAAAAAATGCTTTCATATCATCATCTGATTTGAGAATTAGATAGAATAGATATAACTTGTAAGGAATTTGATCCAAGTCTTATTATCATTTCATCCTCTTATCTCTTAAACTTTAGACCAAATGGGAACTAACCTATTTGTTAGTTATATTCAGTTGGTTAACTGATTCATCTAACTAACTATATCTAATTGATGTAACCAGCTAGAACTAACTACTCATATCACTAACTGAATAACTGAACCATTTAACAATGAACATAATTTGATTGATTGATTCTGATGGTGTTGGGCTTGAATTTGGGCCTTATTAACCTGCATGGCAGAGTCAGGGAGGTAGTGGTCACTGTGGCCCAATAGCATGACGTCGTTGTGGTGGGAGAAGTGGCTGTTGGATACGGTGATAGCCGTCGAGCCCATCACAGCGTCGATCAGACCGTCCTTGCAACGCGAGAGGGTGCAATGGTCGATCCAGATGTCTCGAGATCCGAATATGGAGATGCCGTCACCGTCCGATTCCGTGCGGTACCCGTAGTGCTCTGGACTCGACCGCACCATAGCATTACCTGAAAATGGAAATTTTATTCATAAGATATGTATGTATGTTTTCAAAAACTGTTTAATCTTGAGGCATAAAATTAACGTCCAAAAATCATTATTTTTTTAAGTTTAGTTACCATAATAGTTTGGTTTTTTTTTTTTTTTTGACTACCAACAAAGCATGAACACTAATTACGAGCATAATACGCACCATGTGAAGTAATAAGTGCTGGTTTAATCCTTGAAGGGGTTAATATATATAATTTACTCCTTTTTTATCTTTAAAATAAAATAATACCACTTGACAATGACAAGACACGTTTGAAAAAGTAATAATAAAAACATCACATCCACACCAGTACAATTCTTCAAAAAGGGCGGGAAAAAAAAATTAATCTTGCTACCAATATTTTACAGTTTATCAATATTCTACTTGACTTTTTAATTACAGTTTGCATCAATCAATTATATAAAAAAAATTTACATTTTTTGTGAACACCGAAAGAAGATAAAGAGACAAAATATTTTTAACTTTTTTTCACTTTTTAATGTCCAAACAAAGCTACTCCAAAGTGAAAATTAAACAAGCCTAAATAGTATTGAATAATTTCTTACCTGAGGGATGACAATGGTGGATGTGAATATTGTGTATGATGACATTGCTTATATACTGAAGAGTTATGCACCCTCCCCCAACAATGTGAACATCAGCTCCACTCCCATCAATGGTCTTGTAACTATTGAATATGAGCTCCTGAGAAAGCTTAATCATCATGTTACTAGGGAACACAATCCACAGTGGCTCATTTTGTATCACAGCATATCTCAATGTGCCAGGTTTTGGGTTCACTGGGTCATTATCTGATGAGTCAGTGACAATGTAGAACTCACCACCTTTGCCACCTTTTGCATTCTGACCAAACCCAATTGCACAATCAGCTAGCCTCTGCCTGTTGTTGGCCCAATTTGGGTCACATTTCCAGCAATCATCAATGGGGTTCCTGTTAGGCATGATGACTCATCTTTTTGTGACACTGCTAGCATCTCCCTTCTTGTAATTGAAGCATTAACCTTCCTACAAACACAAAATTCAAAAAAATATATATTTGAGACTATATAACTATTAAAGGTACTAAATTTTGATTGGTTTAATTGGGCTCATACTTCACAGTTGTTTTCCTCAAATAAAATATTGAGTCGAGCCTTGCACATGAAAAAAATAATTGATAGTTTGATACTAGGAGACTTTGTCCTTTATAATGAGCTGAAAATCACTTTAATTTTTCAATCTATAGTTTGGGTTTTCTAAATGCTAAAAGAAACAAACAAACAAACACATTCTAACTAGTAATTAACCTTGTAAAAATTAAAGAAAAAATGAAAATGAAAATGGAGAAACTGATTATGAGTTATGACCAAGATGGCCAAGATATGCTCTTTTGCCCTCTAAAGAAGTGCAGGGTAGTGCTTTACAATGAATGGTCACCACTCACCAAGAAGAAGAAAAAAAGGCCTCAGTAAAACAATTTTCTTTTCTTCTTTTCCCTCTGTTTTCAAACACACAACAAACATGGAAGAAAAGAGTAGCTAGGAACGTGGAACAATGAGGCCCTGAAATAAAGTGTATTATATATGTATATAAACTATAGTTTGTTTCATGGTAAGAGGTATAGTACCTATGAACTTGTTGGGCAACAGCTTCAGGGTCTGGATGTTGTCCTGGGAGAGTGAGGTTTAGCATTGCTCTTCCCCCATGAGGTAGAAAGGACCCCATAAGAGAGATTACCAAAATGCAGGCTGTTTGGAACATTGTTGTTGATGAATGAAGAAGAGGGGTTGCTCACAGTACTCTCTCTGCAACTATACAAGTGTTCACTTACTCACTCTCTCAAGGGTCACTGTGTTAGGTAGGTATTGGTACTGTATGGCTGCTTTTCACGAAGGGTTGCTGATGTTCAGTGAGAAGCATTAATAAACAAAGTAGCTCCGTGATTAAAGGAACCAGACAAGAAGAAAAGTGGAATGTGTGAATTAGAACATTGGATAATCTTTTTGTATTATGTGTACATCATCTTCTTAATTAAGCTATCAATTTTCCTGTGCTTGTCATTTGTTAACATCTTGCAATTAATATACTTTATTATAAAATAAATATCTCTTTCATTTTAATATTTAAATGTATTGATTTATGAATATATTAAAAAGTAAAAGGTATATTTATTTTAAAACTAATTGAGTAATATAATGGAAGAAATAAAAATTAATAGAAAGTAAAATGACTAAGTACTCAAATTACTCCCTCAAAAATTTATTGAAGAAAAAATTAGTTCTTCATATTTTAAAAATTTCAAATTGGTTTATCACATTTTAAAAAGATGGACAAATTGATCCCTTAAATTAGTTTATACGAAGGGACCAATTTATCTCTTCTTTTAAATATGGGAGACTAATTTAAAATTTTTAAAATCTGGACTAATTTATCTCTTAATACATATACGAGAGAATAATTAGGATACTTTGCCTAATAAAGAAACAATTGTTGAATAGAAGAAGTGTGTCTTTAATAGAGTAGCTATTAACTTTGTCAAAAATGAACAAATCCCTTTTTGTAACTCTAAACTCACCTTTCAGAGTTTGACAGTCAAAACCAAACACAATATAAAACAAATATGACCATTAATTCATCAGAATATATATCATATGAAATTGGTAATTTACAAAAATTCTAGTTTTTTACACTTCTTCTTATGGATTTTTCTAAAAGTGTCTTTAAAACACTTATTAAGAATTTGAAAAATAGTATTATTTGATATCTTAAAAATTTTAAAAACTTAATTTTCAATATTAAAATTACTATATTTGATGACACGAAAAGGTTAAAAAGCGCAAGAAGTGAGTGTGGGGGAAGAAGGTTTATGAGGGAATCACGGTGACCCTGCACTCGAGGAAGTGGTCCGTTTGAGTGACAGAGTCTCTTCGGGACTGGAATAAAGGTCTGGACCGTTGGCGCAATCTTTCAACACTGCTATGACTCTATGGTACTGTTAATCTGACACCTTTAATATATTATTATTATTATTATTATTATTATTAAAGCAATAAAATGGCGAATTTCACCAATATTGGCTCGGAGAAATAGAAAAAGGTTGGTAAATTTAGAACATTCTTGCCTCTTTCAGTTAATGAACTTCCTTTTGACTTTTGGATCAGCACGTATATTAAAGCACCAACTGCCATATTTTGGCATGCTATGTGCCAGGAAATCATACTGTATATGATCATGTCATATAAATGTAGACGTAAATAAATAGTTATAGAGTTTTTCTAATCCTAGACATGGATAAGTTAATAAACTTTATAATGACGCGCATATCTTAAAAACATAATATTCAAATTTTTCAATGAAAAATTGATAGTGCGCTTGTGTTGTTGTCTGGCTCAAAATGAAAAGAAGTAGGCTAGTGTCTGGATACGATAGAGATTGAGTCACCCTTTTCCCCTGTTTGAGGGAGTATATATGCAAGCCGGGCATTAACGAGAAGGATTATGATTGGGAGTGGATCATGAGATATTTGATGGGCTAGCTTAAGCGTGTTTGGTTACATGGAGGGCATTTGGGGAATGGTTTGGAGTTGGAGGGTCAAGTGGCCAAGAATTGAGACCGGTCATTAATTGCAGCAGCTACACAAGCTCTTTGGCCTCGAACTCGAGTGTGAGCGAAGAGCTTAATAAGCCAACAAATCAAGGCCAATCATCCCATGGGTACACAAACTCTTTAGCTTTGAGCTCGAGTTTGAGTGACGAGGCTAATAAGTTGACAAGTCAAGGCCAACCATCCTAGCTAATATAGTTTGATTTCATAAAATGATTTTCAGTTTTCATTTTGTGTTTTTCTATTTTATGGATTTTGTTAAGAAAACACTTTAATTTGTGAAAAATATAAATTTTAATTTTCAGTTTTTGCTTTCAATTGTTACTATTTCCTTTATCAAATTTCAAAAACAGAAAAGTAAAAAATGAAAAGTAAAAATTATTTTCTGAAATCAAATGATCATTATCATTTTTGAATCATTAATCAATGCCCTAGAAAAACATATAATTAAATAAGGAAGATTATATGTACCTTTCTTGATATCTTTCATATTATACTTACACCATTTTATTTTTTTTAATGTTATACTAGACTTCTCTAATGTGTTTAATTATTTAGATGGCAAAAGTAGGGCTAACATTTTCATTGGTGAGAATTCTATCCATCTATGAAAATTATATCCCCATTTTTATCCTCCAATCTAACACATTCTAAATATTAATATTGTATTAGGTGCACATTTTTTTTATTAGGATGTACTTAATTAAAGGATAAAAAATGAGTGGTGGTTTCATGCGTAAATTTGCAATCCATACCCTTCAACCAAACACACCCTTTAACATTACAATACTGTTAAAAATTTCAAAACCACGTGAATGTCAAGTGAGTTTTAAGTATACACATAATAGGATTTCCACCGGAGAAAAAGGTGTTACGGGGTATTTGGTATTTTCGATTTTCACTTTCACTAAAAAAAAGGGGTTATAAGTGTAAAAATGTGTTTAATATGATTTTATTGAAAATATTTTTTACGCAGCACGTGGAACTTGTTGAGGTCTGTTTTGCTACTTGCAAAAGATTCTGCTGCTGCACGATTCCAGAAAGTTAATCCAGTTATATTGAGCAGCAAACCCAAGTTTAAAATGATTCAGTACTATTCATTTATTCTTTTCGTCTCGTACCTGCAGTAAGGTGAAAACTGCCATATCATATCCCCTCTTTAACTAGGCTTTGATATAGCTGAAATTAATGAGGACCCACTTCAGATACTTAAATATCGGAAGAGTTTCTGGCATTTAGCTTAATTTGTTATTTTTTTGTTCCCTTTGGGCGAAATTAAATTACATGTATGTGTGTGTCAATAATCAAACAAAGTCTAGAGAACTTATGTAAATAATTAACTAGTTTATAGCCTGTAATTTCATTAAAGAAAGTGAAATATTATTTATACTATTAAAAAAATTAAAAGTTAACACTACATATAAATATTTATTAGACACACATAAAATTGTAGTCCTGCCCTACCTGTTTATCAAATATTTTGTGTCTTTTTAACAATTTTTCATCTTAATATTTACTTAATATGCAAATAATAGATATTCATAGTTGCAAAGTATTTATGTTGTTGGTGAATTTCTCCTTAGTTTTTCAAAATCCACTATCAATCCCCATTTGATTCGTTCTCGTGATCCTGCATTTCCCAATTAACCAATGGCACTGAGGCAAACACAGTACCAGTTTTGACTATAGCTCCCTCACAACACAGTGCGCACATGCAAATGCATGCATGCACTGCAACTATGTCCCACCAGTCTGACCATGATGTTGCCGGTTGGCTCCACCAATTCGACCAATGTTGGTGTCTGACTCTTTTGTCAGTGAACTTCTCGTTCCCTCCAATATAACTCCCCGAGTCAACATATCTTCCATAATTGAAGCATTACTACATTCTTGTTTTAGTTCTAGTACGTGATTATAGGAAAATCATTTTTCATATGCCTTTTGAATTCTATGAACGATTTATATTTTTATCAAATACTATTATGGTAAATTATTTTTATTGAGAACAATTTTCATATTATTTTACTGTATAGTATTACTATAATATATCGTAAGAATAATTTCTTAAAGAGTTTGAAGACCTTAACAATTCTCAAAAGGCCACGTCAATATCGAGTTAGGTTCAAATGCATTGTTAGTGTTCTTTGAACACTGAAATTTTCCCTTAATATTGATGCAATTATTGGCGCTAAAGCCACCAAAACTGTTCTCCACCAAAACGGTAAAGTATTAGTGACCTACCCAAAAAAAAAGTGAGCAGGACCACTACACTGATCATAGAATAGCACAATTTCAGGCTTTATAACATTGGAGACCACTACACTGATTCTGTCTGAAATTTCCCAAAGGCAATGTTAAAAGTAAACCGTTAAACCCGCATGAACCTCAAAAGGCTCAATACACTCTTAACACGACATTAATTAGTAGTTTCATTTTTATTATAACTCTCAACTTCTAAGCTCAAATTCAGATATTTTAAAACGCTAACTTTTATGCAGAGGATTATTTTAATAAAAAGAATGGGTTCTTATACTTGATTTAAGTTTTAAAATGATAATTTGTTTCAAAAGAATATTTTTAAAGTAGCTTAAAAAAAAACAATCAATTAACCTTCCAATGTGTGTTCGTATTTGAAGAATTCGTGTAGTAGAGGAAGCACGCTTGAATTGTCTTGGTTTTGCAGCACTTCGCCTCGTAGAAGTATGCTTGAATTTCGAGACAAAAGGCTCACTTTTACGTGAAAATTGGTGCTCTTTTGTTGTAACACTAATTAAAAAAAACCTTTAATCTTTTTCCATGTTCCGGTAGTTGGATGGCCCAAAATTGAATAATAGATCAAAGTTCCATCGATGTTAGTTTTTAATGGCCCAAATAAGCCCAGATTCGATAACACTTGCATGTGGATCCAATTCAAGCAAATTACGTTGTGGGCCGAACAAAATATATTTCTGGTAGCCATCATTGCGATCATGCAGGCCCAGATCCAAAATTATAGCTTAATGTTAGTGTATTTAGCCACGCTTATCTAAGAGTGGCCTAGTGTTTGTTTCCACACTTTAAATGTATGATTAAACAAGGTGTATTACACATTCAAACTTACAAGATGCGTTACAGAATCAGTCATCTATGAAGTATAAACTATTTGCTCCCTTCATGTGTGAGTTTGAAGTCTTATATTAGTTAAGTTAGAACTAATATAATTAGAGGATTCATAAATTCATTATCTTAATATTTTGGGTTAAGATGTACTGTCCCGCCCATTTTTATGATTAATTTGTTCAGTCTATTTTACTAAGTTTCCCAAATTTCGAGCCCCTTCTAACATTATATCTCAGGTCTGCGTGTCATTGGTTAGGCCTGCACAACCTTTATTAGGTGTCCTAAAAACCCATGGTATCCAGAGAACTGTTTTAATCTGAAATTTGCAATATTATATAGAACAGTCTCGTTGCACTGTAGTGTGAATTTCTCTTTGCAACCAAACGGTGCCAATCAAGCTCGCTACAATGAGGACCCAAAAATTTGACAGACTCCCAAACGATGCCAATCAGGCTCGCTAAATCTCATGAAGATTTATGCTCTAAAACATTTTGATTAATCCTCTAAAACATAATTCAACTATCAAGCTTTTTATAACTGGAACTCTCAATATCATATTTTCAAAATATCAAAGTTTACAATTACAATTCTATTCTCTTTTCTAAACTACATATGTAGGTATAAAAATGTGCCATATACATAAACCATATCTAGAATTTAGTTTAACATTCATAAAAGCTTTCCATAATCACAATTATCATCAAATACACTTGAAATCAATTCAACAAACATGGTCCTATGAGTTTTATCAAATGCATATTTCATGCTCTAAAACCAAGAGTTCTAAAACATATAAACCAATAATAACCCCAATCCTTGTACAGAATTTCTCTATAATTAAACAATACATTATATTTTTATGAAAATAACTTTAATGCTCAACATAACAGATGCAAACCCACTCACCTGGAGAGAAAATTAGCAAAGAACCTACATCAACAGAACTCTGGAGGAGCAACAATGACACCGCTATCTGACATGAAAATTGCAAAGTCTAGATTAACCTCTAGAATCTTTAAATACCCAAGAATCCATCTCTAATAAAGTG
This sequence comes from Dalbergia cultrata, assembly GCA_031216105.1. Classification (NCBI taxonomy): domain Eukaryota; kingdom Viridiplantae; phylum Streptophyta; class Magnoliopsida; order Fabales; family Fabaceae; genus Dalbergia; species Dalbergia cultrata. The sequence goes on along the minus strand of CM062351.1, from coordinate 51,866,763 downwards.
GAAATATCCTTTCCCTTGAGAAGCATAAAGAACCATTCTCTAAACAAGGAAAATTTAAAGGAAATGAAGGGAAACTAGCAAAATAACATACCTTTAAGCTTGGAGGATGGAAGATTCCAGATTAAACTTGAAAGAATTGGAAGAAAATGGAGTTTAAAGGGTGGAATGGGGTTGGGAGGTAAAGTTTTCGCATTTGAAGGGAGTGGGAGGTGTATTTTGAGTGTATGAATATTCTGGACCCCAAAACAATGGTTTTTCTAAAAATTTTGAGCATTGTAGTGCTCATCAGAGTGTATAATTTTCTTGACTTGCATCGCCTTACTATTCCCGGATTGCTGTAGCGCTCACTAGAATGGTTTTTCTCAGATCTTTGAGCAATAATCAAGTACCAGTATGTATTAAATTGGGTTCTCTCAATACTCATTTATTCCCATTTCTTAATTTTTAAGTTAAAGTAACTTTAAAACATAAATGTAAATAAAAAAATACCTCCATTTGAAATCAAATAAAATATCAAAAAAATTAAAGTCCCTACAAATTAGAATCCAAATTTTGGATTTTAGTTCAAACTCAGAAATTCTCACAATTTTATAAACTTGTAAGTTAAAAACGGAGTGTTTAAAGGTTTAATAAAATTCATTAAAAATCACTCTTTAACTTATTTTTCTCTAAGAAACAATTACCGGAACTTTTAATCTAAAGAATATGGCTTTATTATATAGTCATCAAAGGACATGTAGGGTCTAGACTTCTCGAAATTCAAGACCCAAAACAACATGTAAGGGTACTGACACCCTTTTTAATTTAAAAAAGTTTTCTAACATTTTTATTTAAAACTAGGGTATTACAGGTAATTTTGTTTATTCAGATTAGTCCACAAGATATGTGATTTGTGAGGGACCTTTAAATCTTATTAGGTTCTCTTGTTTGCGATGGACTGAGTATTGGTTGATTAGCATATAGCCTTCTATTTCCTTAATTAATTCCTTGGAAGAATGGTTATGTTTTTATGTATGATATAAAATGGATTTTAATATTATTATGTATTATGAATAGAAAGGATTTTACATTGTTGCATTATTATTTATATACTTTTATTGATGTCCTATGTATGGTTGTAGATGAGGATCCACTCACTAAGTTTTAAGATAGAATTCACCCTTCATCTCCTTTCCCTTTATAGATACATCTACTGCTTCAGATCCTCCACAGTCTCCCCCTCAGTAGTAGTATTTTCTCCAGTCAAGTGAGCTTCACTTTGATGTTAAGCTTCAGTTATTTTGCTTTTGTATGGAATACTCAAGTATTGTGCGAGCAGGGTCCCATACCATACACATTTTTTCACATCATGATTGTATTGTTATTATAATTTCATAGTGTCATGATTCCTTGTGTATAGAGAGCAACTCGATTTCATTGCATATTATGATTATATTTTCAAACTTGAATTATAAAATGGATTATTTGTGATTATGATGATTTTGACATTGCAAGCCAAGTTTTATTTAGAAATGGATTTTTATAATCAAAGTATGTATATAGTACGATTCAGCAACTATGAGGCTTACGAGAGAATGAAATTCCTTACGTGTCGCTTATGTAACCAAATCAGATTGTGACAATTGTACAAAAGTATCTAGGTGATTAATTGTTTAGTTTATAGAGAAAGTTTTCAAATGCTCTTACAACAAGAAAAATATTTTGTCAGAATTATTTATTAATTAACACAAAGAGTTATTGTATTAAAATTGGAAGACAATAATGGCTTATAAATTGACATATCAATTGATAAATAATATAAAACAATTTTTTTTATTACTCTGATTCTCTAGGATTTTTTCTTGTTATTTCCATCATGACCACAAGGCAACTAATACAAAGGAGGAGAGTGGCACCTTTCAAGACAAAATGTGAGACAGCTTAGGGACTCTCATTAAGACATTAGTGATTAGATTTTATGTTTTTTGTTATTTTTTCTTGGCGTCTTAGTTGGGTTAGGTTATTGTAACCAAAAAAAGTTGGGTCAGGTTAGATATTAGACTTTCTTGTATTCCTCCTAGAAAAAGGCGTGTGGGGTTCCAAGCCCTTTGTCTTTTACCATACCCAGTATCTTGAATGACTAAACTCGATCAAGTTGTCCAAAATAGAGAATGTTATACAACATCAGGAGTCATAGAACTACCATCAAAGGAACTATTTGTGGTTAATTAGATGCTATGCCTGTATTTTGTTGAGCATGAAAAATATAAAACCAGTTAAAATGTTGAAAATTGTACTAAAAGAAGCATTTTAGATCGATTCAATCTTTAACCTAAACATTCTTTTTCTTATCTCCATCGATTAGAAAATATCGACTAATATATACTATATTTATTCATTATTAGTGTGAAACTTGTATATTGCCGATAAAGAAGAAATTAGAGTAAATACTGTTGCAATTAGAAATATAAACTTAAATCGGATTTCTTAATAATATATAAACAAATAACAACCAGGTCGTCTTTGCATATGAACTTAAAATGCATATGAACAAAATCAAATTTCTCCCAACCAAAAATAAATAAATAAATAAATAAGTAAAATTTCTCATGCTCGTCTTTGCTTGTCAACCAGGTCGTTTCAGCAATATTATAGAAATCACATGGTAAACGCAATTAGTTACAAATGAAAATTCATCACCTAATGCCATTTCACTTTGAACTTAGTACATTTTTTTTTTCCAATGATGAATTTATTCTTAATCTACGATGATAGCCAAAGTCTTTTTCTAATTATCTTTTTGTTTGAGAATGGAAGTGAATTTCGTTAACCTAGCAATTGGCACAAGAGTAACCGCGTTTGTTGCGTGTCCCTTGTCCCACGCGTGCTGCCTAGTATGACTATGAACAAAAAGAAAAGCATTTTAGATGTTTTGAGAGTAAGATCTCCTATCATGTGTTTTCTTTTATCATTGTATTTTTTTTATATGTTTGGATATTTTTTTAAACAAAAGATGGATCAATAGAAAAAGCAAAAAAATAAAAAAATTCTTGAGAAGAATTTTTATCTTCTGAAAGAAGATATTTTTTATATTATAAAAGATATATTTGATAATAAATAAGGATACATACAACTATAAATTGACATTACATCAAAATATAAATGGAATTTTATTTTTTAAAAGATTTTAATTAAAAAATCAATTTAAAAGAGATATTTTTCTAAAAAAATAATCCAAACTGTCCCCTAAAATAAAGTATTTGTTGTGTTCTTCTCTATGAATTGACATATAAATTGTTGCATTGAACAT